>JAWNLV010000120.1:2622500-3120000 GCA_035042125.1 Drosophila longiperda
TATGTTTTTTGAGAAAGACTGGACACATGGAAAGAGAATATCATTTCATCATGTATAAACGTTATCATAGGAATATTGCACCGCTCTAAAAAGCTGTTTATTTCAATTGTATTCATAATGTGGATAACTTCATTCCACTGGAAGATTGTGTATACAGTTTCTAAAGTCAATGTATCACAAATAATAATCAATACTTAATTGATATGCTCGATACAATCGACAGATGCCAATAACTTATTTTCCAAAACACAAGACAAAAACCACTAAACATTGGGAATAGATGGGTACAAGTGCATGGTTCTCTGCTATGCATGGAGCAGATCTTTGAGTATCTGGCGGATGTTGTTTTTTATATGGTTTTCATGACTCGCATGTTCTCTGAGGCTTTGCACCCACATACACGCACACATGTAAAATACCTAGAAAATATTCAAGCGCCTCCTGAGTGTGTGTGTGTTAGTGTGTATTGTATGAGTGTTTGCATGTGTTATATACACACACATATTTAGGTACATTAAACTGCTGCAAACCCACACATAAACATTACTTGAATTATGAATGTTACGCGCAATTTTGGTAATTATTAAGTATGTGTGCTTTTTTATGTTATTTGCATTTTGCAGGCGATGCGACTTACTTAATGTCCGACATTTTGACTGCGGCAACACCACCACCACAAAGGCAGAGCTAGTGGCAGAGGGAAATAGATAGATATGCAGCGGCAGCTGTTGACACTCAGCGAGCGTGTGTAAGTGTGTTGTGTTGGTGTGCGTGTGTGCGCGTTATGTGGATATAATAAAGTAGAACATAACGTTTTGTCTACTTCACTTCGACCGTTTATAACATTTTTATTACTTCATTTCAATTCGGCACTTTGGTTTAACGTGCGCATAAGCACTTTTCGCGTTTTTTAACGATAACAATTGTAAATATTGCGCAAAAATTAACTGAAACGCTTTGCTGCCAGCGTTTTCCACACGCAGTTTTTTCTTCATTACTTCTTACCACCTTAACTTTTCCAGTGTTGACAATATTATATGGCAACACTTTTTCAGTGCTGTTAATTCATTATTTATGCACGCACTGGGTTGCAAATCGATAGTTCGATATAACGATATGTCGAGAAGCGCATCGGCTTAAATGTATTCGATGTATTTCTGACATCACTAGGCAGTCCACAATTGGCACACGGTACACAATGCCGAGCGCCAGCAGCTGTGCGCATTAATTATAAAAATATATAATTTGTTTCGTGCGGAAAACTAATAAATTGTGCTAAAATTAAAAGTCAACAGATCCGGATGTGGAGCTTATCATATAAACTGGATATGAGCACAATTAGCAAACAGTCTCTAACAGAGAGCTCGCTTTCAACTGACATTTGAATGACAGCAGCGAGGAAAATTAGTGTGCTACAATTAGACAAGTTACGAAAATACACATACACACACAAATTATTTCGGCTAATTTATACTTAAACAAGTGCATGCAAAACAAACATTGAAATTAAAAATTCCAATTCAAATAAGGCAAAACAAATAAGGCAACGCATCGGTGAAATGCGAATACAAATTTAAAACTGGAAAAAAAACAACAAAAAAATATGCCAGACGACCAACACTTGAATGCGAGCAATGCCCAAGGCGAACAAGAACAGCTGACTGAGCCTGTTGCTGCTGCTATGGCCAGCGTACGTCTGCCCATTGTGGGCATGACCTGTCAGTCGTGCGTGCGCAATATTGAAGGAAAACTGAGTCAGCAGACTGGTGTGCTGCAGGCTCGCGTCCAATTGGATGAGCATGCCGGTTACTTTGACTATGATCCCAATCGGATAAGCGCTACACGCATTGCATATGAAATCGATGAAATGGGATTCGAGTGCAGTTATCAACCGGATGTGAGCGCAGCCAAGGCCAGTGTGGATATACGCGTACTGGGGATGACCTGTCAATCGTGTGTGCGCAACATCGAGGGACATTTAACGGGCACATCTGGGCTGCATCACATTCAAGTGCAGTTGGAAGGGAAAAATGCGCACGTTCAATATGATCCGGAACGGCTGACTGCGGCGAGTATTGCACAAATGATTGACGACATGGGCTTCGAGGCGAGTGTTGCACAGGACACGCATGTCAAGGACACCCCGTCATCCGAGCCGAAATCCACCTCTACCTCATCACCTGCAAGGCAGGCTACAAATGGGTCCGCCACCTTGGTTCCGGTCGAACAGGAGCTGCTGACAAAGTGCTTCCTTCACATACGCGGCATGACCTGCGCCTCCTGTGTGGCAGCAATTGAGAAACATTGCCGCAAGATCTACGGATTGGATAGCATTTTGGTTGCACTGCTCGCTGCGAAAGCAGAAGTCAAGTTCAATGCGAATGTTCTGACTGCCGAGAATATTGCCAAATCGATAACGGAGCTCGGTTTTCCCACGGAGCTCATCGATGAACCCGATAACGGGGAGGCCGAGGTGGAGCTAGAAATAATGGGCATGACTTGCTCATCCTGCGTCCATAAAATTGAGAGCCATGTGCTCAAGCTGCCCGGCGTCACGGCCTCCTCGGTGACGCTGCTCACTAAACGCGGTGAGTGTGCACAAGAGACTATAAGATACCCTGTAAATAGTTTATATCAGTTCCTCTTATAATTATAATGATCAATTCAATTGGCTTTCTCCGTAAGCGAATCAACTTAATTTTATCCTAAATGAATATTTCTAAAGCGAATTATTTTTACTTTCTTATAGTTTCATAATCCATCTAGAATTTCAACAGCTCAACATTTTGCAATTATTTTTATATAAATGGGGTAATTGAACAACAGAAAACAATTAATCAATGTTTTTATTATATTAACTGAAATTGAGTATTTGCACAATATGCCATCGTTCGCACGTCTTTGTAAATTTATTCGCTTGCACCTGTCGCATATATTGTTATTGAAAACACGTGTTAAAATTCCCAGCCAATATATTACTTTTAATAAATTTGAATGGTAGCATAAATTTGAGAACACAGTAGTTAAATCAAATACAAATACAGTTTGGGTATTCTGTATGTCTATCATGCATATACATAAATATTTCTATATTTAGATACATATGTATTGACATTTTTGATAAGAGGGCAATGCTTACAAAAAGAACAACAAAGAAAAATTAGAACATCAACAATATCAGAAAAGCGATTAAATTCGAGTATGTATTTCTAAAATACTGTCTGAGTTTTGCACTTCGACGCACAAGTTTGCGAAGAAGTGGGAAAAATAATTAATTATTTAACATTTCCCGCACTGTAAGATCGAAATAATCTATGTTATTAAAGCAGATCTAAAAAATATGGGAAACTGTTCTGTTTTGAAAAATACTTTATTTTACAGAATAAATTTTATTATTACTATTATTATATTTTAAATGTCTTGAAATTTCCATAATATTCTTAAAGAAACATATATTTCATTTATTGAACAATATAATTGTTCTCAAAAACCAAACTGAATAAGAAATTGTAACCACATCCCCTTTACAAAATGTTAAGTATTTCCCCTTTGTTTTTACATACAAGCGAGCGCTGGGGAAATCTTTTGTATTTTTTTTTTTTTTTTTTTTGAGCTCATTGTTTTATCGGCGAATCACTGCATTGATGTTATTATACATGCATAAGGTCAATGTATATATACGGAAACCCATACATATATAATTTATGTATATTATATGCACCCTGAAAACCAAATATATATTTATATATATATATATAAATATATTTTTTTATGCACAGCGTCGCTTTTGTTTTGTGTGCTTGCGTTTTCAGATTTTATGTGCCACAAATACAAAAATCATCTGCAACCACATGCTTATGTGTATCAAAGTTACTTTAAATCGCTCTCTCTATATAATATATATATATATATATATATATGTATATGTGCAGATTGTGGTTATGTGCAGTTTGATATCGTGGCATTTTCCCCAAAAGCATTCATTTTTGTAGCTATAAAATTTTAACCTGAAAGTGAAAGAGACTCGCCTTCTCTCGCTCTTTCTTTCTGTCTTGCTCTTCTCTCTCCTTCTCTTATTTTCGTTTGTTGCGATATCTGTTTTTTTCTTGTCGGTTCACTGCGCATGCGCAACGTTCACATTCACCTTCATTTGATTTCCTTTTCAACTTGAGTTTCGCATATTTTTGTTTCGGCTCTTTAATGGTTAGATTTGAAGGTATTAAATACAAAATATATGGAGTGAAATGTTACGCAAGACCAAACGCTCTAGCCAAAGATGGTCAAAAATTATGTCAACTTAAGAAAAATCTGAAATAAGAATTGAATATGTGCATACATAATTATGAATAAATATTATTTTGTTGCTTGTAGTATCTGGGTTATAAAGAAACAGGTCATGCTAAAGAAAAAGATTAAGTAGGCCAGAATGGGACAAAAATAGATGTTCAGATTTGCAATATTTTCATAATCTTGCTTGTCAATAACAATCATTTGGTCTGTGAATTTTTTGTGCTGACAAAGAAAATTTATAACCAGGTGAATTGTTTATTAGTTTTTTGGCATTGCTCAGTAGTACATCTAAAACTGGTTTTCTTGTATAGTATATATATTTTTTAGTTATGTTTAACTACCAAGCAAACTGGCAGCACAGCTTTCATTTTGGCCTGCAATTATAATTCGTGGCATAAGCGCACTGAAATTTAAAGAGGGAAAAGAAACCCGATTTTACATGAATTTACCTTAAAATGCTGATACCTCAGATGTATGAGCTCTGAAGCGCAAATGAAATTAATATGATGCAATTTAATCTGTACGGAGAAAAAAAAAAAAAACCTAGAATCAAGTATCAATTGTTGTTTCAAGTACGAAGCACATTTGAAGTGACAGCTCAATCCGTTTTTTGCTGAATGAATAAGCTTGTTTGTTGTCTTATTTCAAGTTTTTAAGAGCATGATCTTGATTCAAGATTGCAGATGTGAATGGTATGTTCGTTATTCCATGGTAAAGTGAAAATTGATCGAATTATGATTCGATGCAGCTCTACCATTTTCGTGGAAAATTCCTTTTATGTGTAAAATGTAATTGAATCTGCACCGATTTCGTTACATATAATAATAATATAATATAAATCGCCAATCGAGCACATGTTCAGTACATCCATATCCATAAATACAAAAAATATAAACTCATTTTTATTTAACATGCGTCTCCACGAATAATAACACAAATCTGATCAGTCGACTTGTTGCCGATGCATTTACTTTTGCTTGGTTTTCAATAAAACTTGATTAACAAGGAACAAATATTTCCGAGTTTCTCAATTAATTACCAAGTTCTTGCAATGTTTCATGGTCATTAAGCTACAGTTTTTATTTTGAATCAAAATTGGCAAGCATTTTAAGTTGTGAAACTATTTATACAAAAAAAAAAAGAAGAAAAAAAAGGAAACTAAACCAAACCAAAAAAGATTGTGAGTTACAGTTAGGTGAGGTTGTCAAAGTTGAGAGAAACATATGTTTTGACTACCGATGCTTATCAGATAAGTGACACTGACTACCACTTGTTAATAGCAATTGATACAACAACAAGAAGAACAATAGCAACAAATACAACAACAACAACAACAACAGCAGCAAATACAACAATGAGAAATGTTCTAAAAATGAAAACGAATCGAAGCGATAAGATGAAAAGAACAACAACAACAACAACAACAGCAATGCGCTATGAAAACAGAAATTGAAAAAGTGTCAGGAATGTAGGAGAACGAGAGAGAGAGGAAGAGATTGTAGTATTTGCTATTGTGGGTGATGTACATATATGTGTATATGCATATGTATTGCTTATACAAAAATGATTTTGTATTTTTTTTTTTGGCTTTAGCGCAATGTGTGTACTTTAAATTGAGGACAAAAAATCGATCGATTCGCTTTGTTGCGTTTTGATCGGGTCGATCGGTCGTTCGGTCGATCGATTTTTTTTTTTTTGATAATGAGCATTAAAATTTGAACGTGGCGGATGATATTGTAATCCCACATAGTTATCTGAGTTTTGCACACGCTTCGTCAGACATTCCATTCAAATAGAAACCTCCCACAGTTATCAGCTTTAGAGTCTACTTCTTTATGCATGGAAACGAGGCCCTTTTTGAATGAAACTATTCGAATTTTCGTTCGTTAGAGAAAATGTGCTATGACCCTTTTAATTAATGAGCTATTGTCCAATGTTTACAAACGAATGTATATCCCCAACGAGTCATCGCCACCTCTGTAGTTGTGATGAAACATATTGCGCTTATCTGCTATGATTCAGTTATGAGCTTGAGAAATTTAGAGGGAGTTTTCTTCGTTTATTTAATTCACAAATATATATAGAATTGTACTTTTTTCATAACTGTACCTACCCAACAAACAACTATATGTCTGTATATATAATAACAATAAAAATTGTAAAAAAAAAAAAACAGTCGACCCGATTCAGGCATATGTACTCCGATTTAATTTTGGGCACAACATGCTAATCAACGTCAATAAAAAAAAGACAATTTTCATATCTTATCGTTTGATACGTGGTATCTTAGGTCACAGTAACGACGAAACAAAATCGTACTAACTGACAGTTAAGACCTCTTGTTCCATTCGTTGGCCAAGTTCAACAACCCATTTTAGACCAGACACAACGACTTAAGCACAAACATACAAATATTCTGATAGATATTCAAATGCAAATTGGTTACAAATACTCATTGAAATTGGAGCTTGCTGTTCAAGTGATTAATGCGCATAGCAACGGGGGCGAGGGGAGCTGTAATCCAGTTTGTAGACAGCTCAGCAGCTTCAGTTTTGCAATCGAATCCGGCAATCGAACCGGTTGTCTTTAGGTTAATAACAAAAAAAAAAAAAAAACAACTTTAGCTGCAAGATAGCCAATTTAAAAAAAAAAACGCTTGAATTTCAATTTCCATTCCAATTGCGAGGCAGCTCGTGGCAAAAAGCCTTTTAAACCATTAAGCCTTCAGGGACAGACATGACCGTAACAATGAGAACACCTCTCTTTTTCAAACGGAAATATATTTTTATATGTATTCTTTTCAATTTTTTGACATATAATGTATTCCATAAATACTATATAATCTAATACAATAAATCAATAGACTGTTCTGAACATTTGTATATCTTTAAGATCGCTTCTAAATAATTTTTCATCTTTGCCCTAATAATGATGACATTCCGGCTGAGCTCAATGATATGTTGAAAGATTATCTCTTATCGCGCAGTCAAATAAAAAATTATTTATTATTAATTATTAATTATTTGGAAACAGTTCTTAATAAAGAATAAAGAAGCATAAAGAAGGTTATTAAATTAGTAATAATTTATAACAATTTATATATATATTAATTATATACTGGTCTCTTTTCCTATGCAGGAAAATTCCGATATACCACTGAGACGACGGGTCCACGGAGCATATGCGAGGCAATCGAGGCGCTGGGATTTCAGGCGAAGCTGCTCAGCGGTCGCGACAAGATGACACACAGTTATCTGGAGCACAAGGAGGAGATACGAAAGTGGCGTAACGCGTTTTTGATCTCTTTAATCTTTGGCGGTCCGTGCATGGTGGCAATGATCTACTTCATGCTGGAGATGAACGACAAGGGTCATAAGGATATGTGCTGCCTGGTGCCCGGACTTTCAATGGAGAATCTCGTCATGTTTCTACTCTCAACACCGGTGCAATTCTTTGGCGGCTACCATTTCTATGTGCAATCCTATCGAGCAATCAAACATGGCACCACAAATATGGATGTGCTCATCTCGATGGTGACGACCATTTCGTATATATACTCCGTCGCTGTGGTCATTGCCGCTGTGCTCATGGAGCAGAATAGCTCACCGCTGACATTCTTTGATACGCCGCCAATGCTGCTAATTTTCATCTCGCTGGGTCGCTGGTTGGAGCACATAGCCAAAGGCAAAACATCAGAGGCGCTCTCCAAGCTGCTCTCATTGAAAGCAGCCGATGCGCTGCTCGTGGAGATCTCCGATGACTTTGACATCATTAGCGAAAAGACCATCTCGGTCGATTATGTGCAGCGTGGCGACATCCTCAAGGTGATACCCGGCGCCAAGGTGCCCGTCGATGGGAAAGTCCTCTACGGTCATTCCAGTTGCGATGAATCCCTCATCACCGGTGAATCCATGCCGGTTGCTAAACGCAAGGGTGCCGTCGTCATTGGTGGCTCGATCAATCGCAATGGCGTGCTGCTCGTCGAGGCAACGCACACGGGGGAGAACACAACGCTTGCACAGATTGTGCGTCTCGTGGAGGAGGCACAAACATCGAAGGCGCCCATCCAACAGCTTGCCGATCGCATTGCCGGCTATTTTGTGCCCTTCGTGGTAGCCATATCAACCATTACGCTCATCGGTTGGATCATTGCAGGCTTTGTCAATCCCGATCTTGTCCCTGTTGCCATGGAGCACAAGATGCACATGGACCGCAACACGATTGTCATAAGCTACGCCTTTAAGTGTGCGCTGAGTGTCCTTGCCATTGCTTGTCCATGTGCTTTGGGACTGGCCACGCCCACAGCGGTCATGGTGGCTACCGGAACGGGAGCTACAAATGGACTGCTCATCAAGGGTGCCACAGCACTGGAAAATGCCCACAAGGTGAGTCCAAATACGTCCAATCGATATGCAATCTAGCTATAAATCCTCTCGTGCTTTTACAGGTTAAGACTGTTGTGTTTGACAAGACGGGCACCATCACCCATGGCACTCCCATGACCAGTCGGGTGACGCTCTTTGTACCGCCGCAGGTGTGCAGCTTGGCACGCGCCCTAACCATCATTGGAGCCGCCGAGCAGAATAGCGAGCATCCGATTGCCTCGGCCATCGTACACTTTGCCAAGGATATGTTGAATGTGAATCAGAACTTCGGCAAGAGTTCGGGTTTCCAATCGGTGCCCGGCTGTGGCATACGCGCCACCGTCTCCAACTATGAGCAGTCCCTGCGGCAATCTTGCAATGCGGAACGCATCATCAACTATGAGAATCTGTGGCGCAGGAATCCCAGCGCCGCCGTTGATGTCGATAATGGCGCCAGCATTGAACAGCTTCAGCTGCAGCATAAGCTCATTGAGCATCAGCTCCTCGCGTTGGATGGTGCACTCGAACTCGAACAACAGCAGGAGCAGGGAGGACAAGAGCAACAAAAGCCACAGCAACCTTTGATTGATGGTCCCGAGATTCATGTGCTTATTGGCAATCGTGAGTGGATGCAGCGGAATGCAATTGAGGTGCCACTGGAGATTAGCGACTGTATGTCGCGCGAAGAGCACAAAGGACACACAGCTGTGCTGTGCGCTCTTAATGGTCAACTAGTGTGCATGTTTGCCGTCGCCGACATGGTCAAACCGGAAGCCCATCTCGCCGTCTACACGCTCAAGCGCATGGGCATCGATGTCGTCCTACTCACCGGCGACAACAAGAACACCGCAGCCAGTATTGCACGTGAGGTATGTATTCATTCACCATCATAATTTTGCCAAAACTAAATCGCTTTTGATCACACTTAAATTACAGGTAGGCATTCGCACAGTTTACGCTGAGGTGCTGCCCTCGCATAAGGTGGCGAAAATCCAGCGGATCCAGCAGCACGGCGTGCGCGTCGCGATGGTTGGTGATGGTGTCAACGACAGTCCGGCGCTGGCCCAAGCAGATGTGGGCATAACCATTGCGGCTGGCACTGATGTTGCCGCTGAGGCGGCGGATATTGTGCTGATGCGAAATGATCTGCTTGATGTGGTCGCCTGTTTGGATCTGTCGCGCTGCACAGTGCGCCGCATCCGTTATAATTTCCTGTTTGCCAGCATGTACAATCTGTTAGGCATACCGCTTGCCAGCGGGCTCTTTGCGCCCTTTGGCTTTACGCTACAGCCATGGATGGCATCAGTGGCAATGGCCGCCAGTTCGGTGAGCGTTGTTTGCTCCTCGCTACTGCTTAAAATGTACCGCAAGCCAACGGCAAAAACGCTACGAACTGCCGAATATGAGTCACAGCTGACATTGGAGCGGGCTCGACGCAATGGCTCCGAATCGGAGCTTGACAAGCTTTCGCTACATCGCGGCCTCGATGATCTGCCCGAGCTCATGAATGCCAAACGGATGGCTACTCTTAAGCGCTCCAACACATCACTCATTTCACGCATCTTCAGCAGTTCGGCGAATTTAAGCGTAAAGCAGGAGGAGGGTCTCCTCCAGGACGGAGAACGCACCCCACGAATCCTGCAATCCCGCTATCTCGGCGACACCACCGAGCTGCAAAAGCTTTAACCGACAATTTACAAATTTACCGTAAAACTTTTATAAATTAAATTCATATACAATACAATACATGTATATATATATATATATATATATATATATATTTATTATTATAATACAAAATCTGTATATATGAAAAGCATTAATTTAAATTTTTTTTTTTTCATTGTTTATAATTCATTTATAAGATTTGTGTTTGGTTTATTCCGTATTTAATCATAAGATCAACTGTGGAATAGAATGAAAAACAAAAATACCTTAAACAAGAAGATCCCGTGAACAGTATAAAAACACAACTATTGACCATATTGTTACATACTATTAAGTAAACAAAAAATAATAAATAACCAAATGTAAAATCAGTTAAGTAGCTTTACATTAAAGAAAAACCATTTACGAATCGATCGAGATTTTTTTATGCTTTCATAACACATATTAGTATATATATTTAAATCTGGTATATAATGCGGGTAAGAACCCCAATTGGTGTACTAAATTGTTAAGCGCGAATTGTTGTATAAATATTCACCATTCATGATGATCATAAATCTTAATTGGGAGCACAACTCAAAATATATAACGAATTGAAAGTAATTTTTGTATATATATACATATATAAGTACGCTTATTGCTATTTGTACAGTTTATACAGCATATATATAAATCCAAAAAAGGTGATCCCATACCAGCAAATAACAGATCAAAAAACATAAATAAAGTTTGTGAACATAAATCGGTGTTTATTTGTCGAGTGGTAAACCACAAAAAGTGGCAACACACTTTTAGAAGGTGTCCATATGCTTACAGATTTAGACCAAGGCAAGCGAGAGGCATTCGGGGATTATAAGTTCATACAAGAATCAAAAAAAAGTCAAATTCCCAAAATCTCTATTCTAAATCGTTTTGCTTGAGACAGAAATCAGCAGTATCATCAACGATATTAACAAGCCATAACTTACTTCCGGTTTAAAAAAGTGTTTTTATTGTTTAATTTAAATCATCCGAAAAGTCCATTCAAAGGCCAAGTCATGCGGAATTTTTCGATTATTTTCATTTTTTTCTAATTCCAATATGTAACATTTAATCAAACTAATTTTGAATTCTGAAAATTAATGCCGAGATCCTTAGAAATTTTGATGAAATATGCCTGAAAAACCCATCCGTTCGCCTCTTATCTTCATCCGCTCCACTTCATCTGTTGATACAATTTAAATATTTTGCTTTGCATTATTTATAATATGTGTTTATTTAATTAACTGACAAATTTACATGTTTGCCAATATCGTCACTTAAATTTTCCGTCGAAAAAAAGAAATGCTAGTAGTGTGATTGTGTGTATGTAGGTGAGTGTGTGTGTGTGTGTGCGTGGGTGTGTGTGTGCGTGGGTGTGTGTGTGCGTGGGTGTGTGTGTGCGTTGGTGTGTCTGTGCGTGTGAGTGAGTGACATTTTGGAAATGAGAGTTGCGTTTTTGGGTAGTGCAAAAGATTCTTAATGCCAAATATTAATTATATAAAAAATATATTTTTTTCATTGTGTTTGGTGGTTATGTGAGTTTTGTTGTTCTTGTGTTGTTTTTGTGTTGGTTAGTTGTTTGTCAGTTGTCGTTCGAAGACTGTTCAACTGTTTTGCATCGATTTCTCGATGACTGATTTCTGTGTGAGATCATCAGGATTGTCCGGTACCATGGGATATAGATCCAGATTCGCTTTGAACTCTTCAATGTCTGTAATTGTGCTGGCATCGCCCTCCTTGGGCAGAAAAACAACGTTCAATTTGTTGGCCAGCGCCTGGAAAAGTTCATCCTCATCCTCCTCCATATTCACATCGTCTGTTTCCTCCTCCATGCCAACGTCGTCGTCATCGTTATCGTCATCATCATCATCATAACCATCACCATCATCAACATCATGTTCATCGCCATCATCAATGACATCTTCTAAACGCTTGGACTTGGATTTGCTGCTAGTTGTTTTATCTGGTTTGTTGCCAATGATCTGAACGCACAACTTGCGCATATTGCTGACTTCGTTCTCCAGCAGAAAAGCGATAATTTCGCGAGCGGTCACATTGCGCAGCACCTCGATCTGCTGACGACGACGATCGAACATATACGTCTTGTTGACAACCTCGGTCCAGTTGCGCATGACCTCCATTCCTAGGGCCATATCGGCGACCATCTTTAGCTTGATGAGTGAATCGCGAGTGTGATCGTAGTCCTCCTGTGGCATATGCTCGAGTATTGTTAACATTTTGGCACGGAACACCTCGATACGCTGCTCCACATGGGTAGCGGTTGTATTTGTCTCCTGTGAGTTGACCATTATTGAGTAGCCGGTGATGCTGTAGTTAAGACGCACTGTGGCGCCCACATGGTAACCCAACAGCTCCTTGGTGCGCAACTGATCAAACAGCGGCTCTTTTACGAACATCATCAGCAAATCCAGGATACACTCGAGACGCACACTGTTTGGTCCGATTTGATAGTAATTTGTGGTGACCGTATTCGTATCTTGTTCGTTTAACGCATGACAGCGTATATAGTGTGCACCCTGAGGCAATTGCACAGTGCGGTCCTCAACAAAGTTATGCTCCTTGATGGGCTGGCAGCCGAGGCGTGTCAGCAGCGTATTCATCACATTGCGCGCCTGCTCCTCCCTATAGTTGCCCTGAATCAATCCCTGCACGTACAAATGTTGTGGGAACAAACGTGAAAACTCCTGCAGATCCTTGAGTGTGATCTCATTCAGGCTCTTGTACTTGTCAATCATCAAAAAGCGCATGTGTTCCACAACGCACAGACGCACATCCCTAAAAACACACACAAAAATAGAACAGATTAAGTAAAAGTGAATATGATAACTGTATTGCGACTGACCTGTTGAGGGCACGCGGCTTGATCAGCGAGTTGAAGTATGTCTTCCGCTTATCCTTAACAAATGTGGCAAGCATCTCCTCGGTGAGCGTGGACTCCACGTTAATCATTGCCTGGGCTATCGTTTCGATGATCAGATGCAGCTTCTCATTGAAGCCGTGCACCTGCAAAAGTATACCCTTCTCGCGCACACTGAATGTATAGTCCAAGCCGGCATTGGGTGCCGGATAAAGCTCCTCGCCCACATGGAACTTCACTAGCTCCTCGTACAAAACGCACATGGCATCACTGCAAAACAGATAAAGATTATGGGGTAAAAAGGTTTTAAAAATTAATTTGGATTTTGTTTCACGTTACTTACTTTTTGGCGCTCTGGCGCGGAAGGGGCGAGATTAGGTAGAAGGTCATGTAAACTTCGGGCAGCTCGAACTTATCGTCTGGACGGAACCACAGCTCACAGGTTTCATTTTGAATTAGTTTCTTGGGCACGTCGGGTATCTCGGGTTTACCATCGGCATGCCAGAATATGGTGAAATCTTTGGTGACAAAACGATTGGCCTCAGGTAAAAAGAAATACGGCATCGATGAAGCATCCCTTTCCTCCCACAGCCGTTGCCACTTAGCTGGCATGGGAGTGCTTGTGTATTCGGTACCGAACCACTTCTCCTTCTTGTCGAATGTCAGATCCTCGTATTTGCGTGCAGTCAGCATCAAATTAAACTTGAACTCATTCAAATGTCCAATCAGTTCGGTTAGTTGTGGTTCGTTGTACTCGAAAAACAGCTCATTGCCAGTGAGGATATCCTTGGGCGGAAAGTATTTGATATTGTTAACCAACTGCTGCACATTATCCATGGCGGCACGCTGTGGCTGGAAGCGGAATGCGGTTGCTTCAATGTCTTGCTGCTCATGGAAAATGACGCGCAAAGCTTTTGGATCGGCATTGGCCAGAGCCTTGATATAACCGAATGTGGCCGCAAGGACATTATCAATATTCTTAACACCCTCATCGGTGAGATAAATGCACACATTGAATAGACTATATATCGAATTGAGTTCGAAGCCATTGTTATCTATGCCAGCGACGAGCTCCAGAGCCCACAGACGACGCCGAAGATAGGTGCAAAGGCTGCCCGCTCCCTCGTGGCCGATAATATAGGCGAGAAATTGATCCGGCTTGCTGCGATAATACTTACGCATACTGGGCAGCACCCAGGTCAGCTCAAGCTTGCACACATTCTTAACGGGCTTTACGAAGAACGCATGCTGGTGGAACTCATCGCGAAAGGCGTTCCGGTAACTGAAACCACTCAGATCAGGTGCCTGTGTGCCGGGATTGGCTGGTATATCGGTAAAGTGGCGCAACACGAGCCCTTCCAGCTCATCGATGGGCTGACGAGCCTGTATGCACAAATACATGCGATTGGAGGTGTAGTGTTCGCGACGGATCTTGTGCAGCAGTTTGTGCAGCACCTGATCATTGACATTATCCTTTAAAGTCTTCAAATTGCCCCAGGAGAAGGTGCTGTGGGGAAAACCCTCGGATGCCAGGCTGGCCAGCAGCTGGTCACGACGAGACTCATCATCCTGGACGATCTGTTGAAATTCTAAGTTCACCAACCAGCGTTCGTGCTTAATCGTGTTCTGCTTCATTAGAGGATGCTTCATCAGAGCCGTGAAATAATCGAGACTCGAATCGAGATGCTTCTCGGCCACCTCAAAGTAAAAGACTGTATCCTCGCAGTCAGTGTAAGCATTGGCGTATCCGCCACATTTTGTGATGTGCGCATCAAATATATTTTCATCCGGATACTTCTCCGATCCCATAAATATCATGTGCTCTAGAAAATGCGCCAATCCCTGATACTCACTTGGCTCCGCAAACGAGCCGTAATCCATGAGAACGGCACAGGCCGCCAGCTTTTCGTCACCCTCCTCGCTGTCCTCATAGCAGTCGTGTTGACTGCTTCCCGACGAAGAAGATGTAGATGTGTCGTCGCTGGAGTCAGCCGTGCTCTCAGTCTCCGCAGATGTCTCCTCCCCAATCTCGCCCTCGCAAATTGACGAATCCGATGTGGTAAAGCCATTGTGTGGAACGGGACTTGGATCCGAGATGATCAGAGCATGCAAACCATTTGGCAAGAGCAGTGTCCTGGAAAAGCATAAGTTAAAAACACACTTTAATTTGTACTAAAGCTAGGTTGGGCAAATGAATTTCACTCTGCAACAACATATGCCACAATCTCAGCTGGTGAAGTCCCACAAGCAATTTAAATTTTCAATTCATTTTCATTTTTGGCATTGTATGAACTTTCCACTATCTTCTCTCAGAAACTTTGCACAGCTGCAAATCAGCGCTTGCGCAGCTATCTACATATGTGGTAGCCAGTCACAATATAATCAGACTCAATTCAAATGGAAAACGCTTAAGCAAATGGTCTTGTAGGCAATTTTCACCACTCCTCAAAGCCAGGCTCGCTAGAGCTGGCTTACATCTGTATGCACATATGCATATGAACATGCATGTGTTAGGCGGGTGCATTACTTACTTATAGAGTTTTTTGTCCATTTCCGACTGGTCGGGTGACTCCAAATATTTGACTTGGGTAGACATCGTGTGCTGCGCTTGTTGGTATCTCTGTGTGATTTGTAATTGCAATTGATTCTTACTACAGTTTCGGTAGTGTAAGAAATTGAAATTAGTTGGGCTTGTGAAAAACGACGATACAAACGATGTAAATAATGTTGTTTGTAATAGGCAAGGTTTGAAGCAACGACTGCTGTATTGTAGCCAAAGCATACACAGTCTATATACAGAAAAATCGAATCGTTAATAGTTATTTAATATTTAATTTACTTTGCTTAACTCACGTTTCGCCACGTGGTGGCACTTTTCGCCACGTGGTTTGCTTGCGTTAACAAGCTACAACGATTCCGATAACAAAACTACGATTACTCGATTGTTCGATTATTGCTTGGCCGTTTGTACCTTTGCTGGCAAATTCTTCCGTTTTCAATATCAAATCTTAATTGGGAGCATTACTCAAAATATACAACGAAATGAAAGAAATTTTTTTATATATATATGAAACACGTATAGCGTGTAGTCAACACGAAACGACGTTTAGAATTGAACTGATTTGCTCTGACGAGCATTCCTTTATTTATACCAAAATCTTAAATCTATATACATGGCGTCGCCTACTACGACGACTCCATGTGGTCTAAGATGAATTTATGTGTTGTAAGGCGAAGCTTTGTGTTTTCTGTCATTAAACAATAGCTGAGCCTGCTGCGTCGCATGTTCCTACTTGAACATTATACATATATTAGTTCTATTTGTACAGTTTATACAGCATATATATATATATATAACTATGTAAATCCAAAAAAGGTGATCCCATACCAGCAAATAACAGATCAAATACATAAATAAAGTTTGTAAACATAAATCGGTGTTTATTTGTCGAGTGGTAAACCACAAAAAGTGGCAACACACTTTTAAAAGGTGTCCATATGCTTACAGATTTAGACCAAGGCAAGCGAGAGGCATTCGGGGATTATAAGGTCATACAAGAATCAAAAATAAGTCTAATTCCCAAAATCTTTATTCTAAATCGTTTTGCTTGAGACAGAAATCAGCAGTATCATCAACGATATTAACAAGCCATAACTTACTTCCGGTTTAAAAAAGTGTTTTTATTGTTTAATTTAAATCATCCGAAAAGTCCATTCAAAGGCCAAGTCATGCGGAATTTTTCGATTATTTTCATTTTTTCTAATTCCAATATGTAACATTTAATCAAACTCATTTTGAATTCTGAAAATTAATGCCGAGATCCTTAGAAATTTTGATGAGATATGCCTGAAAAACCCATCCGTTCGCCTCTTATTTTCATCCGCTCCACTTCATCTGTTGATACAATTTAAATATTTTGCTTTGCATTATTTATAATATGTGTTTATTTAATTAACTGACAAATTTACATGTTTGCCAATATCGTCACTTAAATTTTCCGTCGAAAAAAAGAAATGCTAGTAGTGTGATTGTGTGTATGTAGGTGAGTGTGTGTGTGTGTGTGCGTGGGTGTGTGTGTGCGTGGGTGTGTCTGTGAGTGTGAGTGAGTGACATTTTGGAAATGAGAGTTGCGTTTTTGGGTAGTGCAAAAGATTCTTAATGCCAAATATTAATTATATAAAAAATATCTTTTTTTCATTGTGTTTGGTGGTTATGTGAGTTTTGTTGTTTTTGTGTTGTTTTTGTGTTGGTTAGTTGTTTGTCAGTTGTCGTTCGAAGACTGTTCAACTGTTTTGCATCGATTTCTCGATGACTGATTTCTGTGTGAGATCATCAGGATTGTCCGGTACCATGGGATATAGATCCAGATTCGCTTTGAACTCTTCAATGTCTGTAATTGTGCTGGCATCGCCCTCCTTGGGCAGAAAAACAACGTTCAATTTGTTGGCCAGCGCCTGGAAAAGTTCATCCTCATCCTCCTCCATATTCACATCGTCTGTTACCTCCTCCACGCCAACGTCGTCGTCATCGTTATCGTCATCATCATCATCATAACCATCACCATCATCAACATCACGTTCATCGCCATCATCAATGACATCTTCTAAACGCTTGGACTTGGATTTGCTGCTAGTTGTTTTATCTGGTTTGTTGCCAATGATCTGAACGCACAACTTGCGCATATTGCTGACTTCGTTCTCCAGCAGAAAAGCGATAATTTCGCGAGCGGTCACATTGCGCAGCACCTCGATCTGCTGACGACGACGATCGAACATATACGTCTTGTTGACAACCTCGGTCCAGTTGCGCATGACCTCCATTCCTAGGGCCATATCGGCGACCATCTTTAGCTTGATGAGTGAATCGCGAGTGTGATCGTAGTCCTCCTGTGGCATATGCTCGAGTATTGTTAACATTTTGGCACGGAACACCTCGATACGCTGCTCCTGCTGGGTATCGGTTGTATTTGTCACCTGTGAATCGACCGTTATTGAGTAGCCGGTGATGCTGTAGTTAAGACGCACTGTGGCGCCCACATAGTAACCCAACTGCGCCTTGGTGCACAACTGATCAAACAGCGGCTCTTCTACGAACATCATCAGCAAATCCAGGATACACTCGAGACGCACACTGTTTG
This sequence comes from Drosophila longiperda, assembly GCA_035042125.1. Lineage (NCBI taxonomy): Eukaryota > Metazoa > Arthropoda > Insecta > Diptera > Drosophilidae > Drosophila > Drosophila longiperda. The sequence continues at coordinate 2,640,860 of JAWNLV010000120.1, forward strand.
GTCCGATTTGATAGTAATTTGTGGTGACCGTATTCGTATCCTGTTCGTTTAACGCATGACAGCGTATATAGTGTGCACCCTGAGGCAATTGCACAGTGCGGTCCTCAACAAAGTTATGCTCCTTGATGGGCTGGCAGCCGAGGCGTGTCAGCAGCGTATTCATCACATTGCGCGCCTGCTCCTCCCTATAGTTGCCCTGAATCAATCCCTGCACGTACAAATGTTGTGGGAACAAACGTGAAAACTCCTGCAGATCCTTGAGTGTGATCTCATTCAGGCTCTTGTACTTGTCAATCATCAGGAAGCGCATGTGTTCCACAACGCATAGACGCACATCCCTAAAAACACACACAAAAAAAGAACAGATAAAGTAAAAGTGAATATGATAACTGTATTGCGACTGACCTGTTGAGGGCACGCGGCTTGATCAGCGAGTTGAAGTATGTCTTCCGCTTATCCTTAACAAATGTGGCAAGCATCTCCTCGGTGAGCGTGGACTCCACGTTAATCATTGCCTGGGCTATCGTTTCGATGATCAGATGCAGCTTCTCATTGAAGCCGTGCACCTGCAAAAGTATACCCTTCTCGCGCACACTGAATGTATAGTCCAAGCCGGCATTGGGTGCCGGATAAAGCTCCTCGCCCACATGGAACTTCACTAGCTCCTCGTACAAAACGCACATGGCATCACTGCAAAACAGATAAAGATTATGGGGTAAAAAGGTTTTAAAAATTAATTTGGATTTTGTTTCACGTTACTTACTTTTTGGCGCTCTGGCGCGGAAGGGGCGAGATTAGGTAGAAGGTCATGTAAACTTCGGGCAGCTCGAACTTATCGTCTGGACGGAACCACAGCTCACAGGTTTCATTTTGAATTAGTTTCTTGGGCACGTCGGGTATCTCGGGTTTACCATCGGCATGCCAGAATATGGTGAAATCTTTGGTGACAAAACGATTGGCCTCAGGTAAAAAGAAATACGGCATCGATGAAGCATCCCTTTCCTCCCACAGCCGTTGCCACTTAGCTGGCATGGGAGTGCTTGTGTATTCGGTACCGAACCACTTCTCCTTCTTGTCGAATGTCAGATCCTCGTATTTGCGTGCAGTCAGCATCAAATTAAACTTGAACTCATTCAAATGTCCAATCAGTTCGGTTAGTTGTGGTTCGTTGTACTCGAAAAACAGCTCATTGCCAGTGAGGATATCCTTGGGCGGAAAGTATTTGATATTGTTAACCAACTGCTGCACATTATCCATGGCGGCACGCTGTGGCTGGAAGCGGAATGCGGTTGCTTCAATGTCTTGCTGCTCATGGAAAATGACGCGCAAAGCTTTTGGATCGGCATTGGCCAGAGCCTTGATATAACCGAATGTGGCCGCAAGGACATTATCAATATTCTTAACACCCTCATCGGTGAGATAAATGCACACATTGAATAGACTATATATCGAATTGAGTTCGAAGCCATTGTTATCTATGCCAGCGACGAGCTCCAGAGCCCACAGACGACGCCGAAGATAGGTGCAAAGGCTGCCCGCTCCCTCGTGGCCGATAATATAGGCGAGAAATTGATCCGGCTTGCTGCGATAATACTTACGCATACTGGGCAGCACCCAGGTCAGCTCAAGCTTGCACACATTCTTAACGGGCTTTACGAAGAACGCATGCTGGTGGAACTCATCGCGAAAGGCGTTCCGGTAACTGAAACCACTCAGATCAGGTGCCTGTGTGCCGGGATTGGCTGGTATATCGGTAAAGTGGCGCAACACGAGCCCTTCCAGCTCATCGATGGGCTGACGAGCCTGTATGCACAAATACATGCGATTGGAGGTGTAGTGTTCGCGACGGATCTTGTGCAGCAGTTTGTGCAGCACCTGATCATTGACATTATCCTTTAAAGTCTTCAAATTGCCCCAGGAGAAGGTGCTGTGGGGAAAACCCTCGGATGCCAGGCTGGCCAGCAGCTGGTCACGACGAGACTCATCATCCTGGACGATCTGTTGAAATTCTAAGTTCACCAACCAGCGTTCGTGCTTAATCGTGTTCTGCTTCATTAGAGGATGCTTCATCAGAGCCGTGAAATAATCGAGACTCGAATCGAGATGCTTCTCGGCCACCTCAAAGTAAAAGACTGTATCCTCGCAGTCAGTGTAAGCATTGGCGTATCCGCCACATTTTGTGATGTGCGCATCAAATATATTTTCATCCGGATACTTCTCCGATCCCATAAATATCATGTGCTCTAGAAAATGCGCCAATCCCTGATACTCACTTGGCTCCGCAAACGAGCCGTAATCCATGAGAACGGCACAGGCCGCCAGCTTTTCGTCACCCTCCTCGCTGTCCTCATAGCAGTCGTGTTGACTGCTTCCCGACGAAGAAGATGTAGATGTGTCGTCGCTGGAGTCAGCCGTGCTCTCAGTCTCCGCAGATGTCTCCTCCCCAATCTCGCCCTCGCAAATTGACGAATCCGATGTGGTAAAGCCATTGTGTGGAACGGGACTTGGATCCGAGATGATCAGAGCATGCAAACCATTTGGCAAGAGCAGTGTCCTGGAAAAGCATAAGTTAAAAACACACTTTAATTTGTACTAAAGCTAGGTTGGGCAAATGAATTTCACTCTGCAACAACATATGCCACAATCTCAGCTGGTGAAGTCCCACAAGCAATTTAAATTTTCAATTCATTTTCATTTTTGGCATTGTATGAACTTTCCACTATCTTCTCTCAGAAACTTTGCACAGCTGCAAATCAGCGCTTGCGCAGCTATCTACATATGTGGTAGCCAGTCACAATATAATCAGACTCAATTCAAATGGAAAACGCTTAAGCAAATGGTCTTGTAGGCAATTTTCACCACTCCTCAAAGCCAGGCTCGCTAGAGCTGGCTTACATCTGTATGCACATATGCATATGAACATGCATGTGTTAGGCGGGTGCATTACTTACTTATAGAGTTTTTTGTCCATTTCCGACTGGTCGGGTGACTCCAAATATTTGACTTGGGTAGACATCGTGTGCTGCGCTTGTTGGTATCTCTGTGTGATTTGTAATTGCAATTGATTCTTACTACAGTTTCGGTAGTGTAAGAAATTGAAATTAGTTGGGCTTGTGAAAAACGACGATACAAACGATGTAAATAATGTTGTTTGTAATAGGCAAGGTTTGAAGCAACGACTGCTGTATTGTAGCCAAAGCATACACAGTCTATATACAGAAAAATCGAATCGTTAATAGTTATTTAATATTTAATTTACTTTGCTTAACTCACGTTTCGCCACGTGGTGGCACTTTTCGCCACGTGGTTTGCTTGCGTTAACAAGCTACAACGATTCCGATAACAAAACTACGATTACTCGATTGTTCGATTATTGCTTGGCCGTTTGTACCTTTGCTGGCAAATTCTTCCGTTTTCAATATCAAATCTTAATTGGGAGCATTACTCAAAATATACAACGAAATGAAAGAAATTTTTTTATATATATATGAAACACGTATAGCGTGTAGTCAACACGAAACGACGTTTAGAATTGAACTGATTTGCTCTGACGAGCATTCCTTTATTTATACCAAAATCTTAAATCTATATACATGGCGTCGCCTACTACGACGACTCCATGTGGTCTAAGATGAATTTATGTGTTGTAAGGCGAAGCTTTGTGTTTTCTGTCATTAAACAATAGCTGAGCCTGCTGCGTCGCATGTTCCTACTTGAACATTATACATATATTAGTTCTATTTGTACAGTTTATACAGCATATATATATATATATAACTATGTAAATCCAAAAAAGGTGATCCCATACCAGCAAATAACAGATCAAATACATAAATAAAGTTTGTAAACATAAATCGGTGTTTATTTGTCGAGTGGTAAACCACAAAAAGTGGCAACACACTTTTAGAAGGTGTCCATATGCTCACAGATTTAGACCAAGGCAAGCGAGAGGCATTCGGGGATTATAAGGTCATACAAGAATCAAAAATAAGTCTAATTCCCAAAATCTTTATTCTAAATCGTTTTGCTTGAGACAGAAATCAGCAGTATCATCAACGATATTAACAAGCCATAACTTACTTCCGGTTTAAAAAAGTGTTTTTATTGTTTAATTTAAATCATCCGAAAAGTCCATTCAAAGGCCAAGTCATGCGGAATTTTTCGATTATTTTCATTTTTTCTAATTCCAATATGTAACATTTAATCAAACTAATTTTGAATTCTGAAAATTAATGCCGAGATCCTTAGAAATTTTGATGAGATATGCCTGAAAAACCCATCCGTTCGCCTCTTATCTTCATCCGCTCCACTTCATCTGTTGATACAATTTAAATATTTTGCTTTGCATTATTTATAATATGTGTTTATTTAATTAACTGACAAATTTACATGTTTGCCAATATCGTCACTTAAATTTTCCGTCGAAAAAAAGAAATGCAAATTCTTTACTTGTGTACAGTGTGAAGTGATTGCTGCTAGTAGTGTGATTGTGTGTATGTGGGTGTGGGTGTGGGTGTGGGTGTGTGTGTGGGTGTGTGTGTGTGTGTGTGTGCGTGGGTGTGTGTGCGTGGGTGTGTGTGCGTGGGTGTGTGTGTGAGTGAATGACATTTTGGAAATGAGAGTTGCGTTTTTGGGTAGTGCAAAAGATTCTTAATGCCAAATATTAATTATATAAAAAATATATTTTTTTCATTGTGTTTGGTGGTTATGTGAGTTTTGTTGTTTTTGTGTTGTTTTTGTGTTGGTTAGTTGTTTGTCAGTTGTCGTTCGAAGACTGTTCAACTGTTTTGCATCGATTTCTCGATGACTGATTTCTGTGTGAGATCATCAGGATTGTCCGGTACCATGGGATATAGATCCAGATTCGCTTTGAACTCTTCAATGTCTGTAATTGTGCTGGCATCGCCCTCCTTGGGCAGAAAAACAACGTTCAATTTGTTGGCCAGCGCCTGGAAAAGTTCATCCTCATCCTCCTCCATATTCACATCGTCTGTTTCCTCCTCCATGCCAACGTCGTCGTCATCGTTATCGTCATCATCATCATCATAACCATCACCATCATCAACATCATGTTCATCGCCATCATCAATGACATCTTCTAAACGCTTGGACTTGGATTTGCTGCTAGTTGTTTTATCTGGTTTGTTGCCAATGATCTGAACGCACAACTTGCGCATATTGCTGACTTCGTTCTCCAGCAGAAAAGCGATAATTTCGCGAGCGGTCACATTGCGCAGCACCTCGATCTGCTGACGACGACGATCGAACATATACGTCTTGTTGACAACCTCGGTCCAGTTGCGCATGACCTCCATTCCTAGGGCCATATCGGCGACCATCTTTAGCTTGATGAGTGAATCGCGAGTGTGATCGTAGTCCTCCTGTGGCATATGCTCGAGTATTGTTAACATTTTGGCACGGAACACCTCGATACGCTGCTCCACATGGGTAGCGGTTGTATTTGTCTCCTGTGAGTTGACCATTATTGAGTAGCCGGTGATGCTGTAGTTAAGACGCACTGTGGCGCCCACATGGTAACCCAACTGCTCCTTGGTGCGCAACTGATCAAACAGCGGCTCTTCTACGAACATCATCAGCAAATCCAGGATACACTCGAGACGCACACTGTTTGGTCCGATTTGATAGTAATTTGTGGTGACCGTATTCGTATCCTGTTCGTTTAACGCATGACAGCGTATATAGTGTGCACCCTGAGGCAATTGCACAGTGCGGTCCTCAACAAAGTTATGCTCCTTGATGGGCTGGCAGCCGAGGCGTGTCAGCAGCGTATTCATCACATTGCGCGCCTGCTCCTCCCTATAGTTGCCCTGAATCAATCCCTGCACGTACAAATGTTGTGGGAACAAACGTGAAAACTCCTGCAGATCCTTGAGTGTGATCTCATTCAGGCTCTTGTACTTGTCAATCATCAGGAAGCGCATGTGTTCCACAACGCATAGACGCACATCCCTAAAAACACACACAAAAAAAGAACAGATAAAGTAAAAGTGAATATGATAACTCTATTGCGACTGACCTGTTGAGGGCACGTGGCTTGATCAGCGAGTTGAAGTATGTCTTCCGCTTATCCTTAACAAATGTGGCAAGCATCTCCTCGGTGAGCGTGGACTCCACGTTAATCATTGCCTGGGCTATCGTTTCGATGATCAGATGCAGCTTCTCATTGTAGCCGTGCACCTGCAAAAGTATACCCTTCTCGCGCACACTGAATGTATAGTCCAAGCCGGCATTGGTAGCCGGATAAAGCTCCTCGCCCACATGGAACTTCACTAGCTCCTCGTACAAAACGCACATGGCATCACTGCAAAACAGATAAAGATTATGGGGTAAAAAGGTTTTAAAAATTAATTTGGATTTTGTTTCACGTTACTTACTTTTTGGCGCTCTGGCGCGGAAGGGGCGAGATTAGGTAGAAGGTCATGTAAACTTCGGGCAGCTCGAACTTATCGTCTGGACGGAACCACAGCTCACAGGTTTCATTTTGAATTAGTTTCTTGGGCACGTCGGGTATCTCGGGTTTACCATCGGCATGCCAGAATATGGTGAAATCTTTGGTGACAAAACGATTGGCCTCAGGTAAAAAGAAATACGGCATCGATGAAGCATCCGTTTCCTCCCACAGCCGCTGCCACTTAGCTGGCATGGGAGTGCTTGTGTATTCGGTACCGAACCACTTCTCCTTCTTGTCGAATGTCAGATCCTCGTATTTGCGTGCAGTCAGCATCAAATTAAACTTGAACTCATTCAAATGTCCAATCAGTTCGGTTAGTTGTGGTTCGTTGTACTCGAAAAACAGCTCATTGCCAGTGAGGATATCCTTGGGCGGAAAGTATTTGATATTGTTAACCAACTGCTGCACATTATCCATGGCGGCACGCTGTGGCTGGAAGCGGAATGCGGTTGCTTCAATGTCTTGCTGCTCATGGAAAATGACGCGCAAAGCTTTTGGATCGGCATTGGCCAGAGCCTTGATATAACCAAATGTGGCCGCAAGGACATTATCAATATTCTTGAAACCCTCATCGGTGAGATAAATGCACACATTGAATAGACTATATATCGAATTGAGTTCGAAGCCATTGTTATCTATGCCAGCGACGAGCTCCAGAGCCCACAGACGACGCCGAAGATAGGTGCAAAGGCTGCCCGCTCCCTCGTGGCCGATAATATAGGCGAGAAATTGATCCGGCTTGCTGCGATAATACTTACGCATACTGGGCAGCACCCAGGTCAGCTCAAGCTTGCACACATTCTCAACGGGCTTTACGAAGAACGCATGCTGGTGGAACTCATCGCGAAAGGCGTTGCGGTAACTGAAACCACTCAGATCAGGTGCCTGTGTGCCGGGATTGGCTGGTATATCGGTAAAGTGGCGCAACACGAGCCCTTCCAGCTCATCGATGGGCCGACGAGCCTGTATGCACAAATACATGCGATTGGAGGTGTAGTGTTCGCAACGGATCTTGTGCAGCAGTTTGTGCAGCACCTGATCATTGACATTATCCTTTAAAGTCTTCAAATTGCCCCAGGAGAAGGTGCTGTGGGGAAAACCCTCGGATGCCAGGCTGGCCAGCAGCTGGTCACGACGAGACTCATCATCCTGGACGATCTGTTGAAATTCTGAGTCCACCGAGCAGCGTTCGCGCTGCATCGCCTCCTGCTTCATTAGAGGATGCTTCATCAGAGCCGTGAAATAATCGAGACTCGAATCGAGATGCTTCTCGGCCACCTCAAAGTAAAAGACTGTATCCTCGCAGTCAGTGAGAGCATTGGCGAATCCGCCACATTTTGTGATGTGCGCATCAAATATATTTTCCTCCGGATACTTCTCCGATCCCATAAATATCATGTGCTCTAGAAAATGCGCCAATCCCTGATACTCACTTGGCTCCGCAAACGAGCCGTAATCCATGAGAACGGCACAGGCCGCCAGCTTTTCGTCACCCTCCTCGCTGTCCTCATAGCAGTCGTGTTGACTGCTTCCCGACGAAGAAGATGTAGATGTGTCGTCGCTGGAGTCAGCCGTGCTCTCAGTCTCCGCAGATGTCTCCTCCCCAATCTCGCCCTCGCAAATTGACGAATCCGATGTGGTAAAGCCATTGTGTGGAACGGGACTTGGATCCGAGATGATCAGAGCATGCAAACCATTTGGCAAGAGCAGTGTCCTGGAAAAGCATAAGTTAAAAACACACTTTAATTTGTATTAAAGCTAGGTTGGGCAAATGAATTTCACTCTGCAACAACATATGCCACAATCTCAGCTGGTGAAGTCCCACAAGCAATTTCAATTTTCAATTCATTTTCATTTTTGGCATTGTATGAACTTTCCACTATCTTCTCTCAGAAACTTTGCACAGCTGCAAATCAGCGCTTGCGCAGCTATCTAAATATGTTGTAGCCAGGCACAATATAATCAGACTCAATTCAAATGGAAAACGCTTAAGCAAATGGTCTTGTAGGCAAATTTCACCACTCCTCAAAGCCAGGCTCGCTAGAGCTGGCTTACATCTGTATGCACATATGCATATGAACATGCATGTGTTAGGCGGGTGCATTACTTACTTATAGAGTTTTTTGTCCATTTCCGACTGGTCGGGTGACTCCAAATATTTGACTTGGGTAGACATCGTGTGCTTCGCTTGTTGGTATCTCTGTGTGATTTGTAATTGCAATTGATTCTTACTACAGTTTCGGTAGTGTAAGAAATTGAAATTAGTTGGGCTTGTGAAAAACGACGATACAAACGATGTAAATAATGTTGTTTGTAATAGGCAAGGTTTGAAGCAACGACTGCTGTATTGTAGCCAAAGCATACACAGTCTATATACAGAAAAAACGAATCGTTAATAGTTATTAAATATTTAATTTACTTTGCTTAACTTACCTTTCGCCGCGTGGTGGCAAGTGTATTTTTTGCAGGCGTTAACAAGCTACAACGATGCCGATAATAAAAGTACAATTAAATCACGACTCGATTGTTCGATTATTGCTTGGCCGTTTGTACCTTTGCCGGCAAGCCTTCCGTCTTCAATATCAAATGACAAGTTGCTGAAATATCGCTTAGTATTATTTTTCTCCAATTAAAATATAAATTGCTGTGCGAAAACCGCAGACTTAGTATTGTTTTTTGATTTTTATATGTCAATAAGTGATATCACAGGTTGGACATAAAACTTATCGATAGTGGCAAGTGTGGTTTAATGATCAACATGACAGTGCGGCGAAACAGCTGTTTCAGCCCATCACTTTGCCGATAACAATAGTTTCAATTTTTTTTTACATACAATGAGGATGCATGTGTGCGTGCGTAGGTAAGTAGAATATATGCGCATGTGCGTGTGTATATTTTTTTTTGCGATAACGAAAATAATAAATAAATAAATTAGGCATTGGTGTGTTGTTGGATGATGCACAAGGATGACGGATAAATATATCGATTGCCGCATAACAACCTACTCGCAGCGCAGCAACATCCGCATAGTTAAAAAATAAAAATACGGTTGGCGCAACTGATAAACTTATCAAAAAACAATACTAATTTTGCCTATGCCTTAAGCGTCTGTGTGTGTGTAAGTGAATAAATATATTTACCTGCTAGAGCTGGACGCGTGATATGTTTTCTTGCACGGCACGACCAAACACGTTTAAATTGCATGTACACGAATTGCGAAAAATGATGATAAATAATGTTTTCAGAATTAACAAATTAAATAAAAAAAACAACATTTCCAAATTAAAATGCAGAATATACCAAAATTTAAACGCTATAAAAAAACATGCGTATATCTTAAAAAGCTACATAATTGAATGCAAAACGGATAACAAAGGAACCGTCGAAACTAATCATTTGTGGCTCGTGCCGTGAAAAATGCAATACGCACTCATCACTAATCCATAACATTCAACTACTTACCTATTGGTGTTTTATTTTTTTTAATTTCTTGCTCTTTTTTTGTGTTTTGTTTCATGTGTTTATGTTGCGGCCACGCACAGTTTTCCAATCGTTGGAGGCGGCTGAGTCGGCAAAAGCCTGCTGCAGTAAAGCAAAAAAATAAATTATCAACAAGAACAACAACAGCGCTCACAAAGTGACAGGGGAGAGAAGCAGACACAGGAAGTAGACAATAATTAAATATTCGAAGTACGTGCGAGGCAAAGAGACAAACAAGAGTCAGAGTTAAACCCATATTGGGAACTCTACTATAATAAAATATAATAGGAGCGATAAACAGTGGCTGAGGGAGGATGGCCACTGGCCACAACATCAGCAGCGATATGCCCGATCATCGCAAGCGGAACACCTTTACCAGCTACGTGGCGCCAATGGTCGGGGATATACGTGTCACAGCGGATACAAACGAATGGTGCCTGCCCAGCGATTTGCGTGATGTGCATTTGGCGAAGCCTCGTCTGCTGTCGGGGGAGCAAATTGTTGCTAGTGCACCCGCCTACATGTACTCGCCCATTGCACCCATGGAGGAGAGCAGCAATAGCAGCAGCAGTGGCGGCGGCGTCGGAGGCAACAGCAACAATAGTTATAACATAAACAGTAGCAATGGCAACACTAGCAGCAATGGTAGGCGATCCACCTACAAAGATTCCACGTTTGGCCTGTTGAGCGTTACCAATTTCAAGTTAGCTTTTGTGCCGTTGCATACGAGATCAACGCTGCCTATGGTGGCCAGTGATCTGTATCAAGAGAATGCGTATCTTGGACGCAACGAGATCACACTAAATAACATCGATCAGATCTATACGATTGCGGAGCAGGGACGTGCAGCAAGCGCTTTGCAGGCGGCACGCATAGCAAGCAGCCGGCGCAAGAAACTGGAGCCAGCCAAGCAACATAATATCAATGGACGCATTGTGGCTCTGCATATAATCTGTGCAAATTTCCGACTGCTTAAGTTTGCTTTTCAGCAACAGGACTCCAAATTGAGTGACTATGGTAAACTAATTGCCTCCGCCCTGGCCCGCTTCGCCTATCCGATGCGTCACGATCTGAGCTTTGCCTATGCCTATCGGGAGCCCTACTATTCCACATTAACCGGCGTCAGCATGTACGCCAGCAAGAATGATTGGGCGAGGGAGCTCATTCGATGCGGCGCCACCGAATGGCAAGTGATTAGTGCTAGCAGTGTTCCACAACTCCAAAATCGACTGCAGTCCTGCAAATATCAACTGCCACCGCATTTTGTCATCCCCAAGTGTTGTGATTTGGAGCGTTTCCTAGAGCTTTCGCTAGCATTTTGCGATTCGCGTGCTGCCTTTTGGGTGTATAGTTATGGGACTAGTGCCGCCTCCCTAGTGCGTCTGGCAGAGTTGCAGCCGGCGTCCCAGCAGGATACCAGAATGGAGAACATTATGTTGGAGCTGGTGCGCAAGTGTGATGAGCGTATGGATTTAAAGGTGCTCGGTTTAACAGATAAGATGCCCAGTATACAGGATGTGCAGCGGGCCTATCTAAAGTTGAGACGTCTCTGCACCCCAGAGTCGCCGGAGAAGTTTATGCTGCAGGACAACAAATATCTGGGACTGCTGGAGAAGACCAATTGGCTGTTTTATGTTTCAGTCTGTTTGCTCAAAGCCTCCGAGGCAGCCGCCATATTGCGTGCCAACACTACTTGCGTTCTGCAGGAGTCTAATGGTCGCGATCTGTGCTGTGTCATTAGCAGCCTTACACAAATCCTTCTCGATCCGCATTTTCGCACCATCGATGGATTTCAGTCGCTGGTGCAAAAGGAATGGGTTGCATTGGAGCATCCGTTTCAGCGGCGATTGGGTCATGTCTATGTGACACGAGGTGGCACCGAGCAGGCACCGAATAGCGAACAGAGCCCCGTCTTTCTGCTCTATCTGGACTGTGTGTGGCAGTTGTTACAACAGTTTCCCGACGAGTTTGAATTCTCGCAAACGTATCTCACGACGCTGTGGGATTCGTGCTATATGCCCATCTTCGATACGTTCCAATTTGACAGTCAGGCGCAGCGGACACGTGCCGTCAACGAGGGACTCGTGCTGCGTCCCGTGTGGGATTGGGGCGAACAGTTCTCTGACAAAGATAAGATGTTCTTCAGTAATCCGTTGTATCAGCGACAGCGTGGCGATCTCAGCGCCGCACAAAATTATCGACGCTCCCTTGCGGTGGTTCCAAGTAAGATTAGCCAGGTGCCAACGCAGGCGCCAGCGCTGGCGCATTCTTCACCATCGCGTTATTCCATCAATCCGCAGCTGTTTGCAACGCAATCGACTGTACCACTGGATCGTTACCTGCAGCCGCGACATAATATTATCGATCTGGCTGTGTGGGATCAGTGTTATTATCGCTGGTTGCCCGTCCTGGATATTCGTGGTGGTGGTCAGCCACAGGTGGATCTCTTTCATCGCCTGCTGTTGAGTAACATTACGAAAATGCAGCGCTGCATAGAGTTTCAATACCTTGAGGAGTTGCCCGATGCCTTCTACGAGGCGATCGGCGAGACGAGATCCAAACACGTGCAGGAGGAGCCCGTTGAGTATGTGGACGGTGTGGAAAGGCGACGCAAATCGCTGGCAGCTACTGCATCGGGTGGCACATCTTCGGCAAATGGTCTGCCTGTTGTAAACGGTGGTCCCTTCCAGCTATCGACGCTTTCATCGTTCTTTCCCTTTGGCAGTCCCATTGCTGGCGATGCGCCACACGAACTCTACAACATCTTATTAAGCAGCAGCACTGAGTTGCTGCTGGACACCTCTTCCTTTCTGGACAAATCATCCATTATATGAGACGCGCTGCAAGCGTGCGCAAATTCAAGCTTCTCGCTACTTTTGCTACACGCTACAGCGCTACTCGTTACTCGTTACTGGTATTCGACATCGTCGTAGTCGTTGTCGAGTGTTCCAATCTGCTCTACTGCTGCTGGTTGATTTTAGAAAGTATTACAAATTATATATTTTTTTTTATATATATACATATATATAAAGCTTTTTATGTATATGGCATATTGCGTTTAACACATATTTTATTATTGTTTACTAATAGGGAAACTTGTCTATCGCATAAGTACTTTTTTGTTTCTTTAATGTTATGTATGCAGCTATTTCTGAAAAAAAAATTAACCACTTATTACCTACAATATAGGAAAGAAACAAATCAACAATAATTATTGTAATAGTTAACAATCAAAACGAAGAAATTAAACAAATGTTATGTGCAAGCAATTTTTAAGTACTACATACATGAATTGTAAAACAAATCAAAAAACAAAAAGTGAAAAACACCAACTAAATCAAACATGTATTATATTCTTATATTGTAATATTTAAACAAACAAAATAAATTTAAAAAAAAAAACAAAAAAAATTAAGAAACTATGTTGCAGCGCTCAAGCAACGACAAAAACTGCGGCATACTTTAAGGAGCAAACGGGTGACTTGCTACAAATCTAACTTGGCCATGTCCAGACAGATATCAATAAGGTCATCTGCAGAGCCAATCAAAGTTCAAAGTTAAAAACTACGCACGGCATAGAACGTCCATCAGAGGGTTAAACACAAAAAAGCTGCTTTAAGCAACTGTAACTGGCAAAATTATAAAGCTTAGTTTTGCGCCCAGCTTACAATTATAAAAAAAATGGCCGATGAACAGGAGCAGCAGCAACATCAACAGCAGCAGAAGCAACAGGAACAGTCATGCGTTGTCAGAAGACGGCGCCGATCCCGGCCTATGCCGCCGGACAACATGATTCGCAATTCCATTGCAAGCAATCTGACGCAGATTATAGTAAATATGCAAAATGAGAACACTAAGCAAAAGTGCCGCGAGCTTTTGCAGGTTGACGATTTGATGCAGGGTGCCCATGCTAAAATTCTAACGGTGCTGGAGCAAATCGATGCGGAACGTGAACAACGCGAACGTGCTTTAAGCGAACGCAGACAATGCCGCAGTAATCAAGACAATTAAAACTATAATTTTGTACATAACGAATACTAAGTTGAGAATTGAGACACAATTTTGTATATAACACATTAATTAAGAATTTAATAATAATAAAACGTAGTGTTAAGACCATTCATCTGTCTTCTATTTTTTTTTTTTTGTCTACTTTTTCGCCGAGTCTTTGGCCTCTTCGGCCTTCAGCAACTCCGACACGATGCCCACCTTTTTGAGCTCCTCGATTAGATCGCCGCTCTGATGCAACTGCATCAGAATATCACAGCCGCCCACAAATTCACCATCGATAAAGACCTGTGGAATAGTTGGCCAATCGGTGTAGTCCTTAATGCCTGAATTAAGAGATCCGAAATAATTAATTTAAGCATATAGCGTTGCCAATTTGGTCTTCTTCATTTTGTTCCTTTTGAAGCTAACTTACCCTGACGCAGCTCCTCGTTCTGGAGGACATCGTGTGCATCGTATTGGACGCCATGCATGCGCATTATTTGGACGACAGCGTTGCTGAAGCCGCAGCGTGGTGCTTGTGGATTTCCCTTCATGAATACAACAACCTTGTTGGTGCGCACCAATTTGTCAAGTGTTGCCTTGTCCAATGCCGCCGGTGGCGGAGCAGATGTGTCTGCGCTGTACCAACGTGGTGTGGCGGATGCCAGCAGTTGTGGCATTGTTGTTCGTGTTGCTGTCATCGCCAAATTGCTGACATAGCTCGGGCGCAATAAAATTTGGTAAATTCTGTTCATACTTTCCTTTATTTTTATGATTTGATCTACTCAGGAATATCTCAATTGAAACTTGTGTTGTTTTATAATGTGCTTTATATGTTATGTTGACGCAAAAGGCTTCTACATCTGTGCTGTTAACGCAACATTAAGATCTCGTCAACGCAAATATGCGTTGCTTAGCATTTTGTGTTTCCAATACGTTATGTTATGTGCCACTTACGTTTATTACGTAATCGCTGTTAATGAACGTTTATTTCAAAATTTCCCAATAAAAAGTCATTTGTTCTTGAATAACAGTTTATGTAATTAGGGTATTTGCAATTCTCAAACTAATCCAAGCCCATCAATAATGCTTATAAATAAATTTTGAATTTTTGCACTAAAAATAAAACACAATGGGTCCAGGTTGCATCTGAAAATGTTTATTTCCAACTTTTTTTATGACACCAAATTTCATAAATATGTTTTACAGTATTTTATTTAGTTTCTGTATAGATTTTTTCCAGACAAAGATTCTGGTGTTTCGTTTTAATTTGTGATTTAATTCATTTTTCTTTTTGCTTAACTGTTATGCCCTCTTGCGGTTTACAAAATGAGGAAGAAAGTAACAACATATTCATACATTATAAATTTACAAACCAACGAAAGGAATAGACAAATCAATACCATTCAGTTGTTATCCAGTTATACTTACATCCCTACACATTTGTGTATATATATTTACCTATATATATATATATATATATATACATACATTTGTAGGCGAATTGCTTTTCAAAAAATGCTTATTAAAACTAAAGTAAAGTATTCGTAATATAGTGGTTAATATCTCTTATATAGAAAATAAATCGAATCCCACGCCTATAGTTACAGTTTTTGTTTATACTTTTGTTTTCTGTTTTTAAAGATAAATTAAAAAATAAAATGCCTTGAAAGCTTTTAGATCTAGAGTTAAGATAAAAATAATTGCATTAATTGAGGGAGTTTCAATTTCGTTTCTCGTAACGCAACTTATTAAATAAAAACCTGAAAGAATAATATGAAAAACATAATAACATGTGAACAATAGGAACGTTTATTTTTTGATTTATTCTATATAACATATATATATATATATATATATATATATATATATATATACATATATATATATTACCGTGAAATAAATAAGTTGTGATTGGGATGTGTACATGTATATTTTGTTTTTGTTGAGCAATCGATGTGCTTAATAAATAATAATTAAATTTTTGTGAAAATAATAGCAATCATATTAATAATAGCATCAATGATACAATCATAATAATAGTATAATACACAGTTATTTAGTATGTATATAATCATAAGTTCATACGCAGCATTGTTAAATAGAAGTTAAATTTCATTACATTCATTGTTTTTTTTCGACTTCTCTCATTTAATGGATTTCATTATGCTTTAAAGCATTTTCTTAATATATGTTTCTTGATTTATTTATGTATTTAATTATATTCTGTTTAAAATTATAATAATATTTATACAGTTGCTTGCTGTTTCTTGTTTTTTTTTTTTTTGTTTGTTTGTTTAGCGTGCATAATACTAATAATAATATGTAATTACCAATAAAAATGCATACATCATTTTGTATGCATGTATTCCACACTCCTACAGGGTAATTCGACCCCGTATTTATATGGCACAAAAAATAGTATAATAATTAGCGTTTTTATGTTTTTTCTCCAAAATATATATGTGTAGTCGTAGTACAAACTATATCAAATATGGCCCCTAGCGTGGGTTAACTTCGTAACATTATCATCGCTAAACTAAACAAAAAGTATAGTAAAAAATTGACACATTTCACTACACACAGGCTAAATTGTAGGGTAAAAGAGTTTTTGGTGTTTTTTTTTTTTTTTTACTCTATTCCTTTTCATTGAGAGTTGCCAAAGACAACTGCAAGCGTTGCCTGACAAAAATATTTAGATTTATGTGCCTTCAGTGAGGACGTTTTTGTTTTGTTTTAGTTTTTCCACTAAGAGGCTATGCCTCTATCTAATTTATACAACAAACACATCAATTTATATGTATATATATATATGTATGTAGTTGTATAATTTTTCACGATTTTGGTTGGGATTGGCACATTATATTACATATAATACAAAGGGGTAACGTATGTAGATTTTTTTCATTTTTTTGTAAGTGCACTCAATGCCATATTTGATAAAATACAAACTGGTTGTACTTTATCTTTTATAACGCATATTAAACATAGTAAATTGGTTTGCGTGGAGGGGATGGGGAAGAGCAACGGCAACTTAGACAAACATCATGCAAAATTTATTCCTTGATATGGTGAACTCAAAAATGTAAAATCTAAGCAGCGATTAGATGTTGAACCATATGCAAACAAATGTTTTTGATTTTGATCTACTCACATTTATAAAACGTTCACAATTGTTCTAAAATAAATATGTATGTATGGTACATGATATCATAAGATATTTGATTATATATGTAAATATATGCGCATGTATATGTGTATATATATTTATATATATTATATGGTACATTCATACAGTTATCTAATAGCATTTCCCGGTAGATGTTAACTAACTGTCCGTTTCTTTGTTAATAATTGTAATTTTTCATTCTTTTATAGGGCACATTCAAGTGAAATAAACGTAGCTTTTATTGTTTTATTTATATTTGTTTTTCAATATAGATTCATTTTTCGGCATATACATTTATATGTATATTTTATTAAACTGTATTTTTGGTATTTCCATTGATTTTCTTTATATGGCTTCTTTTTTGTTTTTTTTTGCATATTCTACAATACATGCAGAACCGAAACGAGAACGACAATCAAAGAGAAGTGCAAACTCTAACGAACTCATCTCAAAACTTACAACTAATAGCATTAAATTCTGTTTATAGATGTGACTCTCTCGATATTAATAAACCCGGTATATTTTCTTTGGTATCTTCTTATTCTTTTGGCTACTTTACTTGTAAAATTCGCGATGTAACAAAGTGTTTTTTGTTTTTGTTCAAAAGGGGGGAAAAAAGCTCAACGCTTCGCTTGTTTTTTTTTCGATATAAAGCTTAACAACTGTGGTTTTGTTTCTTAGTTATACATTGACGGTACTGTTGCAATCGGGTCCATATAAATTAGACATATATGGGGTATATATAACTGCCGGTAGGGGTGTTTCATTTGAATTACTCATTCTAAAAGAGTTATGACAATTATAAACGCTTACAATTATTTTCTCTTCTTTATTTTCATATTTGGTTTATTTTATTTGTTTTTCTTTTTTTTTTTAGCAGCGATAAACATTTATTTTTAACTGATTTGATATTTCATATTTTGACGTTATCTTTTCAGTATATATGGGATATACACATATTTATTTTTTCCTCTTTTTTCAATATAAGCATTTTTTGAATATTTTACGCATTTATTTTCAAAAATAAATGCTTTTGGTTTATGTTAAATATTTGCAGTGTTTTTTCCGCGTTTTAAATATTTTTTTTTACACACAATTAACTGGTTGCTCAGTAGAAGCTCAGTGTATATAATGTCTGTCAAAAGTTCAGATACTATTTATGCACTTGCTTATATAATTCATATTCATTTTGTTGTATGTGGGTATCTTTGTAGTATATAATTTCTTTTGTTGGATAGTAATTTTTTTTTGGTTTCAGTTATTACACGTAATAGTATATTTTGTAATTATGTTTTTTATTTGCTAAGCTGTTAGGTGGAAAATCGGAAACACATATGTATATTTTAAGTATTTTTTTCTTCTTGAAACATACGTATAAGTAATGTATATATACTGTGGTTGGTAATTGTAATTGTTTTCTCTCCCCTCGATAAACAGAAAAAAAAAAAAAAAAAAAATAGTAAGTAGAATAGTAAAGAAAAACTTTATCGCTATGCGTCTGAATTTCTGTGCCCAATGTATTTGAGAACTAAAAAAAAAGAGTTAAAAGTACTTATAGCATGGTCTAAGCACTTTTTTTATGCACAGATACCAACAGATTTGCTATATCATTTTTTAATTGGGGTTTTTTTTTTTTTTTTTTTAATTATTAATTAAATATAATTTGATTAGTAATTTGCAGTTTAACAGCAAATAATTTAATGTGATTTTCCAAATATTTTGGAAATTGAATAAATAGTTTGTTTTTCTTGAAAGTACTTTCAACAATTGAATGCAATATCTATGCATAGATATTATCGGGTAGCATGCCTCGCGGTATAACTTCTTAAATAAGTATAAAGCACAGAGTGTTGACTTTCATTTCATTCCAGTTTTCAGAAATACATTTTTCTAGATAAACGCGTACACTTAAAGACATTTAGATAATTGTTTTCTTAAAGAATCTCATTGAAAATGATTTTGTTTTGTTTTTTGTTTGGTTTTTTTTTTTCGGCTATATTGCTGGGATTTGTTGT
This sequence comes from Drosophila longiperda, assembly GCA_035042125.1. NCBI lineage: Eukaryota > Metazoa > Arthropoda > Insecta > Diptera > Drosophilidae > Drosophila > Drosophila longiperda. The sequence goes on from JAWNLV010000120.1 coordinate 2,659,986, forward strand.
TGTGGCTTAAGCATAAAATTCCGTTTTTCCTTGGGTCTTATAGGCCTCCTCCTCGATTTTGTACATATCCATTAGCTGTTAATGTCGATTGTTGTTGTTAGGTTAGGATTATTTAGTGCGATGACAGCGGCAGCATGATTTTTGTGTAAATGCAAGAGAAACAGCAAGAGGGAGAGAGAGAGAGAGAGATAGACACACATAGGAAAAGGGAGAAATTGAGAGAAAAAAGAGAGAGAGAAAACGAGATTTGGTTAAGTTTCGACATGAGTGTTCGGCACAATGTTCGGGCACACAGCAAAAGCGATGAATTTTAAATGTTTTTTTTTTTTTTGTTTATGTTAAATTATATATTGAATATTTTCGCATATATACACTTATATATAAAAGATGTAACATCTATGCAGGTGAAATGGGAGTATACAAGCGACACACAGAGAGAGATAGATTTAGTGTAGTTCAAATAGCAAATAACATATATATATATATATATATTGTATTTTATAAAGTCGAGCTGCTTTTGCTGGGGGTTCATATAAACTGCCAAGTACTGTACTTAATTTTGGATTGGAAACAGAAAAAACATTGGTAAATTACAAAACGAAAAGACAAACATAGAGATTCAAAACACCAAGAAAATTAAGAACAAAATTATTGATAAAAAGCATGTTTTGGCAATGACGGAAAAATTTTTGGTGTACATTACATTAAAATGAAAAAGTGACAAGTGACCCATTAAAATGAGAAAATATCTATTTGGGTACTATATAACATAAATAATATACAAAATACAATGTTAGCAAAGAATAATAACAATCGATATATACATATAGAATAAAAATTGATATAGATAATTACATGATAGCAGTTAGTTAAAATTTAGCAGCTACACATTACTTTTTCAATAACTATTCGATCATTGGAATTGTATATTATTGTTATTATATTTTTTTTTAGGTTGAGTTGAAACTAAAATTGTTGTTTTTTTTTGTGTATTTTTTTTTTGCAGCGACTAGAACACACTCTGCATGTGTGTTTTATGCTCTTTGGAAGAAGAGTACTTTTCGCTGGGTACTGGCTTCCGGTTACTGGTTATTGGTTACTGGCTATAATTGTTGCTTCTCAGCTACTATTAACTAGCACATGGATATTGATACGTTTCATCGGGTGACAGCTAACGGTTAACGCTGAATAGTTAACAGTTAACAGCTTGTTTTTTTTTTTGTTATCGGTTTGTTTTGTTGTTTAAAGTACTGTTTCAATACTGGTTACAGTGTCGGTTGGCGGCCGTATTTCATTTAGTACCTTTTGCACATCGGTACTAAATTCCTCAACTTGTTTCGAATGGGCCAATTTCAATTTCTCCATGGCGCGACCCTGTTTTACGCCGATTTGCTGCGAATAGCGATATAATGATAACAATTAGTACTGCATATATTGTAGTTATGGGTGCAAGATAAGATCAATCTATATTATTTAGAATATATATATATATATATGTTGTATATATATATATCCCACCTTTTTCTCCTCCATAAAACGCTTGACGTTGTTTTGACGTTTTTCGCGCAAGCGACGATCCTTCTCGTTCTTGGTCTTCAGTGTCTTGTCATTCTGCACCTCTTTGGCGGTGTCGGCGGAGGTCTTTGCCTGCTTGGCATTTAGTTCCTTGACATCTCTGCGGAAGAACCATTATTAGATATATGGCAGGGATGGTGTTTAGCCTTACCTGGCATGACGATCCTCGAGCTGTTTGATTTGGGCCGCCTGCACGGTCAACATGAGGGCCTTCATGGCCTCCTGCGAGTCCTGGACATGCTGACGCAACATCTCCCACTCTTCCTTGCGGTGGCGAGCAATCATATCGGTCCACTGCTTGGTTTGATCGTTGATCGCATTCTTAATGTTCGCATCGTTGCGTATATCATCCTTGCTCTTGCCCTTGATCAGCTTATCGATGGCCGCATTTTGGGTCTTCTGCACTGAGGTGCGCTCCTTGGCATGCTTCTTGCGCAGCGTATCCAGCTCCTTGATCTGCTTCTTGCCGACCTTCTGGAAGCCCTTTTCCTGACGCAACGATTCCAAGGTAACTGGCTCAAAAACAAGAGGTGGCTCCTTGGGCTCTTCCTTGGCCTTGCCGGCATCACGAGCGGCACCGCCACTCTGCTCTTCAATGCCCAATGCCTTCATTTGCTCATTCTGCTGCTTGGCGGCGCCAGCAAAACCACGCGGATCCGACAGCATGGCCATGAAATCTTCAAAGCCATCAGGTACGTAAATCTTCAATTCGATGTTCACAAACAACATGGGCAATGACATCGGAAAATTGGCCTCCGTGCGGAGGGAGACATGACGATAGCCAGGTTGAAGACCGTCCAGCGGCAGAATGCGTTGCCCAATCATCTTGCCACTCTCCTCATAGACGCCAAAACGGAGTACGGCCAGATCGGGTAGAACCACCTTACGAAAGACGAACGGGTCCTCATTGTAGACGGGATTGAGGCCATTGTTGGCCACCAAACGGGTGCGGAACTCCTTTTTTACCGTATCGGAGGGCAGACCAAACATGTCCACCTCAACATAGGTGCCCACCTTCTTATCGGACAAAAACTGGCCGGCAATAACCTTAACGGAGCACATGGCCGCAATTACACCATCGACAGGAGCATCGGCAAATGGATCGAAATCCTTGTCGGCACGACGCATAAAATCCGGTTTTAATAGATAGCCGCAGCCGCCATTATATTCAAATTTGCCCTGATTAAGCTGCATGGGCAGATCGGAGGTCTGGAAATTGAGTGAGACCATCTGGCAGCCGGCATTCCAGAATACCTGCGGCATATAATTCGAGGAATCGGCTCGGGTGCCCTTCGGATAGATGCGTGACATTTGACGCTTGTTGTAATTGACGAAATCAATGGAGCTCTGCTTCAAGTAATTCATTCCGGCTGATTCAGCAAACGACGACATATTGTGGGCAATGTTCTTCTCTGTTAATATATATATATTTATATAAATATATTAATTTTTATTATAATAAAATATATTAATATATACAAATTGTACAAATATATAGTAAACATTTACCTTAAGATACATCAGCGATTTTCTAATTAAGGAACACTTTCTATCTATCTACTATCTATCTAGTTCTATTATTACTAATATGCCCACTGAGTATATTATTCGGATAACTGAACTATACTTGTATTACTACTTATATACCCAATGAGTATATTATTCTTTTAGAATTAATTCACTCCATTTTGCTTCATCTTTTTCTTTCTCAATACTATATTCTTCAGAAAGTGGTTTATGTTTTAACGATTTTCAGCCTCGTATTATATATTTACTTTATATTCCCTTCATATATATCTATATATATATATCTATATATTTGTTATTTTGAAACATAAAATGGAGCATTTACCAATTGCCTTGTCGAAGCCCTGGAATTTAATGGGCTGCGCGTAATTGACCATCGATGAGAGCCATGGATGCACATTTGTGGTAGAGCCACTGTAGTTGGCCGCAGCTGCCTCCCCTTCGGCACCGGCACCGCCCTCGGCGCCACCCTCTGCGGCAGCTGCTCCAGCGGCCTCTGGTGCAGCTGGTGCTGGTGCAGCAGCCGCCTCTGGCGGCTTACCAGCGCTGGCATCCTCCTCGGGATCGTCATCGGTTTTAAGTTCACCCTTTAGCCACAGCTCCAATTCCACTTTCTCCACTTCGGGTTTCATGCGTTTGTTCTTAATGAGAATCTTACGCTTTAGCTTGCACGGCGGCGGTAACGGTAGACCCGGATCCAACTATATAATAATAAGTATAAGCATAAGTTTATTGTCTGCTGAGTATATGCTGAGAATATATGTTGTACTTACAGGATGATCTGTGATTGGCTCCTTGAGCAGTAGCTCCCCAAAGAAGTCGTCACAATATTTAGCCAATTTGTATTGCTGGGCTCGATTGCAATGGTTCTCAAAGGAGAGAATTACCGGATACTCCGACGATACGAAAGCGCAATCGGCAATGGCCTGAATGCAATCCTAAAAAGTAAAATATAAATATATAGTAAAAAAAAAAAAGTAAATATAAATATATAGATAATTGTGAGCTAACCATTTTTGATTATCAGTTAGCTGCGGTGGCACTTACCTTAAACAAGATTTCCGTGCAGTACGCGTGACCGTGGGTAACAATTGGTTCCTCATCCTCACCTTTGCCATTCCAGCAATCTAGTTCGACGCAGCGACAGCCGGCGAGCAACGTCTGACGGTACATTTCGACGGAGCTCTTGCCTCCAATCTGGCGACCCGACAAATACGTATTATGCGAACTATTGATATAGTAATGAGCCAACGGCTGATCCATCTCCATGTAAAAGTCGAGTCGATCCAAAAAGACGGGCGCATTCTCATCGGACATCAGGTAACGCTTAAAGCCATCCAGCGAAAGTTGACCTGGTACAAGCAGAAACGATTATATATACATGTATATTTGATTTCAATACTCGCTTACCGCTCTTCTTCTTCTCCTCATCCAGCTCGTAGTCGTTGACAATCTCCGTGCAGCGTTTCTCCTCGTATAGCGGGAAAAGGATTTCGTTCATGCGCGGATCGCGTTGCTTTTCGTTCATAAACTGTATAAACTGGTCCAAACTAATAAAGTCCTGTTTACCCTTGGTGCTGCACACCGAGTGAGAGAATGAGAGACAAGGATTATAAGTTGTTCAAACTTGAGGATTAACTGGAAAATAGTTGCATTGCCAGAAATGCTAGAATCGCAAAAAGCAATTGTAAAAAATGATGATGCAACCATTGCATTATCAAAATATGACAATACATCTTAAAAAAAAAAAAAAATTATTTTCAATTTCGTTTAAATTTTGTAACATATTGAAAAGCTAAAAAGGCAAGCAAGTTGTATTACTTACATCGATGTAAAGAGCTCCTCGATGTCATTGCGCGGACAGACCTTGTGGTAAAGAGCATAGAACTTGTCGAAAGTGAACTGCTCCTTAGTCATGGTGGCACTCTTATCATCTGGCAAGCCAGCATCTTTGATGCATGTGTAGACCAGCTTCTCAGTTTTACCAGATGCAAATGTTTTAGCCAAAATCTTAACCGGTATTTTACCACTTTTCTCCACACAGTAGCTAAGACGCATCCAACTTAAATGATTCGATAAAGAAAACGCATTCAATTAATTGCCTCAACAAAATAGTATGACAATTACACAATTACATTTGTTAAACTACATAAAAATAAAACTAATAAATATATACAGATGGAATATCTTACCTTGAAATTAAAGAGAGCATTAACTTAACTGATGAACTTAAATAATAACTGACCAACTGTGGAACTATCTCTGTACTTGAAATTTAAATAAACAATCAACAAACTTTTTAAATAAATTAAAAATAATAAATGCAAATTAACGCAGCGATAATATAACATAAAGGTAATAATAATAATATTGACATAATCATATATAACTATCACAAAAATATTTATGTATTTTTTGTTATTGTATTAATTATAAAGTATAACTGCAACTAGTTTGAATTAACATGAAAGTGAATTGAAATAAAAATTAAAGCGACAGCTGACATGGCCCTAAAAGCAAAGTTAAATAATCATAATAAAGTTCTGTGATAATTCGGGCGAGATGCGTGCAAATGGTGAAATTAAGTGTAATTAAAATAAATATTTAATTTGCAAATGCAATTTTGCATTTACATTTAATGGCCCAAAGCCCCGAATCGGTAGACAGTTGACACAATTGCATTGCACACTTTGCAAACTTTGCAAAAAAAATTGAGGCAACAACAGAGGTAAAATAGCATTAAAAATGCTTGCGATTAAATTAAATTTCCATGCCATTATTGGCAATATGCACTAACAAATGCAACCCACACCAACCACCCACCATGAACTGTCTCTGTGCCTTTCAATGCAGGACACTCATTGGAGGACATTCATTACTTGTGGTTGGATTTGCGTGCTCGACTTGGTTGTGTGGTCAGTTCGCTTTTTGTCGTTGCTTCAGTTTGTTGGAGAAGCTAAGAGGCAAGAAGCAAAGTCCTTTAACCCCATTTAAACAAAACAAACAAATACAGGTCCAGGGGTCAAGTAATTGCAGTTAATTGCCAAAGAAGGTTGTGCTATAAAATCCCCCATAAAGAATACAATCAACAATCAAATACAACATGGAGAAAAAAAAAAACAAAAAAAAACAAAAAAAAAAAACAATAACACACATTTCCAAACTGGGTCAACGAATTGCCAATGCAAACATATAATTGTTGCCTGCGGGACTTTTGTGTCACACTTGCTCTACCCTGCACCTCAGCAAAAGTATTTGCATTCAATAGATAATTTGGTGTAGATTAAGGCTGACAAAGAGCGTGAAACAAAATGGATAAGAAAAATAGAAATAGAAATGCGAAATAAACCAATTTAGAAGCAAATTTAAATGAGAAAACAACAACAACAACAACAAAAAATTAATAAAAAAAAAATTGAATACCAAAGAAAATATAAATATATGTTAATCAATGACAAGCGTCGTTAAAAGTCAAGATAGAAGCTATGCTAGAAGTGTCAGGCAATAAGTGAAAAGTGGGGGAAAAAAAAAAATTAAAGCTCAAAGTCGTTGGAGAAAATAAAAGAAGGAAACTTTTGCGTCGCAGTTGAATTATGATACAGTTTTTTAAGCCAAATCTGCTTAGCTATTAGCTTTTGTGTTGCTTAAGTGAAATTGGTTGGATTTGATGATGGCCTTTAAGAAAGAGGCAATCAACTTGATGGGAGAAACGAGAGGTAAAATCTTGAAAGATCTGTCATCTAAGCAAGTCTTAAATGCAATTTTGATGTCTTTGCGAAGTTTGTTGCACACGTATTGTGTGGCAGCTGTGGCAAACAAAATGTCTATCTCTGTCTTAGCCATAGAGACTCCTCTCCTCTTTGGGGCGTCATTTATCAAGAAAATACATTGGCTTAACAGAAACATCAGTCGTAAATAGCGAGTAGGAAATTGCTTCATTTCTGCATTTGCCATTGATCCATAATGGAAACTAAAGTCGCTGCTGTTTTCCTGCCTGTCTGTTGCTGTTGTTGATGTTGATTTTGATGTTGATGTTTTTGTGCGTGGGCAGCAGGAGAATCATTTGAGAGAAAATGCAAATGCAAATGAAATGAAATTTCATTTCTGGTCAAAACAACGCCAACTATTTGGCAGTGAGTGGTAAACAGTATAGGAAAGCGGTGGGAAGCGAGCAGAGACAATTGATGATGTTGTTTCCGTTTCCGTTTCCGCTGCCCACCTGCACAGAATTGATTTGTTTATGCAACTATTACGCAGTCAATAATAATGCACACAATTTTACATTATTTGCACGCGCTGCTTTAAGAGTATAATTCTAAAAAAAAAAAACAAAAAATACATATATATAATATACGATATATATATAAATATATAACTATATTTGCTTGCTCTTATGTAGCCTATTTTGAAATTCTATAATTGATATAAACGCGTTTTATTGTCTGCGGCCTATTAATTTTCGATTCATCTTTTACTGTTCTGCTATTTTTAGTAGTCTATTAGGCAAATCGTTCTTAAAAGCTTTGATTTTAAAAAGTAATATTTGCAAGAATCGAAAATATTAATACATATACCTATCAGCATATCAACATTAATAGCTATACTACTTAAACAAGTTTTCTGATGTAGGAAACATTTAGTTACAAGATTTTTTTACTTGGAATCTTTTGATTTTTTGTCTTTGAATTTTTAATCCAACTCTAAATGAATTCTATAGTCATTGATTATTCTGTTTATCTAACTTATCAAAATGTTCTAAAGATATACTTACCCAGAACAATGCTCTTATCGTTGATATATATGTATTTATAGTATACATGTATAGTAACTGTATGTTAATATTTGATTATGTAATCGGATACTTACTGTTTCATAAGATTGGTGCGTGGACAAACGTTTGTGGCGCGATTGTTATGGGTTATTTGGCGCAACATTTTTTGCCAGCTCTGTTTATAACGATAACGATAACGATAACGACAACGACAACACGATAACGATAACACAATAACAACAACGATTAGAACGAAAATAATGCGTAAGACATGCAAATTAGAAAACAAAATGAATATAAAATCGAAAGAAATTATGTTCAGCACCTCCCTTTATTTTGGTAAAGATTTTAATGAATTATTATAGATGATATTTATGTATATAGATATATGTATATAGTGTATATATATATATAAATATATACATACAATATGTATGTAGATAAAGCAACGGCTCATCATGCTGTGAAGCCGCAAAAGTAGACAACAAAAGAGTGCAGAAAAAGAGAAATCTTTTTTCTTTTTTTTGGTTTTTCTTTTCTTTTTTTTGGAGAACAGAGAACAGAGAACATAAAGTGCGTCTATAGAAATTTTTGTGGGAACTGCTCTGGAGTTCACTTACTGTTTTCTCAGACACATCATGGGACAGATATTATTCGCTTTGACATTATGGGTTATTTTTCGTATGCCATCTAGCCAGATCTATAAGTACAGAGAGTGCGCATGATGAATGATGATTCAGTTGAGTTGATGAGTTGTTGTTGTAATTCCCAGTATGTTGTTGTTGTTGTTGTACTCCAATGCCCCCTCCCCCCCCACTTCCTTGTCAAATGCTATAATAATATATAATTATTCACTTACCTTAGCTGTTGCCGCATCTGGGCAAATAACATGATGATATGTTATATTGATATAATCCGTGTTCGAGCAGATGGTCAGCGAGCGTTTATCCAATTCTGGTATATTCGTTCCATTCTTTTTGGTTACCTTATCCAATATCTTCGGATCCTATTAATGAGCACAAGATTGTTTGTATGTTTATTATGTAAGTTCAATGGCGCAATATCTCATCAGTTTTTATATTAGTATTGTAAACAATCAAGTGTTTAAATCATTGACATTAACATATGTATAGGTCCATTTCAATAAATCTTAATTTCTGTATTATTTTGAGGTGTTTAATTTGTTCTACGATAAACAAACTGTACGCAAAAAAACAAAATCCACTATTAATTATATTTTGTTTTTAAATCTATTTTAACTGCACTTTGCAAATAAATTTCTAGTTTTCTATGTATATGAAGACCTTTCCAAGAAAGTTTTTGAAGTCAAATATTAAGCATACGAATCGTGAACCCATTACAAATTTTACGCTTAACGCATTTTCAATCATAGCCAATGGCATTAGCTGAAGTTAGGGGGTAGTGGTAAGAGAGCGGTGGGTAGAGTGGAAAGAAAGTTTTGAGGCTACTGCAATTTGGCGTGGCAGCAACAGCAGAAGCCCGTACATTTATCTCGACTTGCATCATTAATCAAGGCAGGAACAAAGGAAATATCATGTTGGGTGCGGGGGAAGCGGTAAAGGGCCATGTTGATTGTTATTCGAGAGTCCTTTGCTTGTTTTCAGTCTGGATGCGAGGCTGATGAGGCTATTTCAGAAGCATTTATCAACATTTGTACATTGAATTAAAAATATATAAATCTTGCTGCGAAATTCCAATAACAAAATGGCATTTTCATTTTGCAATCGACCTTCAAATGCCGGATGCCTTCAGCATATAAATAAATATTTCGAATTCCAATGAGGCAACTATCAGCGAATTGACGCAAATTTACTCTTCGGTTAATGTCTAAATTTAAAGGCAAATAAATAAAAAGCTCGACAAGCGAATACCCCGTACGTAAACTCATTATAGTATAGTAATATATCCCTAAAATACGAATTGATGTAACATGGTTTATTGTCATGATTAAACAGAAACCCAAAACCCAAAACACAAAACCCAAAACTTTCTAAAGACTGAGCCGATATCTAATATTGGATTAATTGGTAAACACAATTTAATAATGTTAAGGATTATGTAATTGAAATCTTTACACAACTAATTGGTTGCCTTGCTGCTACAAACTATTTATGTAATTGCTAGTTAAACTATGAATTAAAGATAAATATGGCCCGGCAGCAGTTTGACTCTTTGTTATTGCTATACACGGCATACAAATGTGTGCACACTTATTGTTATTGTTGCGAGCAAACAATGGTTAATAGTTGTGCAAATGGGGCTCTTTGTTATAGTTGCCGTACCAGCTAGAACACAATGGGAAGCCGCAGTCGTAGTCGTAGTCGTAGTCGAAGTCAAATCTCAGTCGCAGCTGCATTCGCACCGTGGACTGCGTGTTCGCGAGTCGTAGTCGCAATCAAAACAAACTCAAAGGACGCATTCGCATTTGGAACGGCAATTGAAATTGAATGGCAATCAAATCGAGTGCAATTTGTATATCGAATAATGTTGCTGTACTTTAAAGGAGCTTAAATCAGATGCTATTGCATACTTTCAAGTGCTAAATAAGTCAGCAAATAAATAAACGCAAAGCGTTGCCTTCTTCCAGGCGCCAGATCCATCCACACCCAACACACACACACATACACACACAGACACACATACTGTAGAAAAATAGCTGTGGAAATGTGTGTTGCGTGGTTGTCGCTGGCTTCCCTTTTTTATTGTTGTTCTTACTCTTTGCCATACATATATACATATAAAACATACAGACGACGTCAGCAATAAAGCTTCTTGCATTATTGAAGAGCAGCAACAACAACGAATCTGCTACAAAGTTCACATATTGAGTTTTCAATATTTGTTGGCAGTTTACTTATCGATATGCCATAACACAATGAGCCAACATACAATAGTAAGCAGACAAGTTGCTCGACTTTTACAAAGTTTTTATTAACTTGCAATTGAATTTTTCATCTGAGTGATTTTTTACAAAACTTAAAACACTCTAAAGCGGAATATCGTCGATTTTTTTTTTTAGCGAAAACGAATTAAAATAAATAAATAAACGGTATTTGATATGCGTTTGATTGGCTTTTTAAAACGTTTCTTGCGAGAATTCTTCTTTAATTAGTTACATCAATGCCTAATTAGATAGGGTATCTAAAATTGCGACATTTTCGCTGCACATTTTTAGTCCTTTGACTTTAGCTTTACCAAAGGAAGCAACTTTTAATGGTTCATAGTGGGCCTGGCACTTACAATTTCCTTTATTTGAGTGCATACATAGGTGTTTGTGTGTGTGTATTGTGGCTCACTGATTTAATATTGACGACCAAACATTTCATGTGCTGCCAAGATACACGTACACGCTACACACACATGCATTTACCAACACAGAAAGAACTGAAAGTATAGGCTTCCATTTACGATTTTAAGAGGGTAACTTATTAGTTCTTCAAAATATATTGAATACTCTACAAGTGATTTTCATGAAAAAAAAAAAAACGATATTTTCTTAACTATGCGCTTTAGCTTAAGAAATTAAATTTGAATTGCAACACAAATATGAAAATAAGTTAGCACATAAAAATGTGTCAATAATAATAATATTGCAATTATTATGATTTTTTTGCTTAGATATCAAAACTTGTTGAACAACTCTCGCTCGCATGCAGCTGCCAACGGTCAAAATGTGCACAACTGTATTGTACCTATATAAATATGTATTTAGCTACATGTGTGTATACTTATATGAGTGCCTGTCACTTGCTAACACACACACACACAGAAGCACAAACTAAAGTTTTGCATTTTGTATTATATTCTGTTTATTTTTTCTTCGTTGGTTGGGTTTTTCTTTTCTTTTTTTTTAAACTTTTATTTAGCTTTACTTTTTCCGACGAAAATTGTGTAGTGTGGAAAAGTTTTGCATGCTCTTTGCTATATAATTTATATAAGGGTATACATATTATTGTTTGGTTTCTTTTTGTTGTATTCTTTATTTTTATTTTTCTTTTTGTTTAATACATATTTTTCTTTGTGGCCATTATACAAATTTCATGCGGCTTCTGCTGCTTGCCTTTCATTCTTGTTTTCTTGTTGCCCACATTTTCTCACCCACACACACAAACACACACACACACACATTCTCACTCTCCTTTTGATTTTCCACTCATTGCCATTTATTTTAGCATTTTAATTGAATTTATTTGGCAGCTGACATGAAATCTGCTTGGATTGAGTGTCGGTCTTTTTGTATGTGTGTGCGTGAGTTTGCGTTTGTGTGTGCGTAGGTGTGTATGCTTTGGCCAAAAAGGATTGCAGACCATTGTAAGGATTTTAAGGATAGGACCCAAATTTGAGCACTTGAAGCAGCATCAAAATGTTCCACTTGACTGGCGTGTTGGGTATTTGTCAAGTGGAGACACAGGTGTTGGTAACTGGAAGAGCAACAGTTTGAGAGATAACCAAAAATATATATATACTAGTTACCATCTCTCTCTCTCACTCGTCTCTCTGTCTCTTTACTCACTCATTTTCACTCCTGTTAATTGCAAAATCGTTGACAATTTTCAATTTGCAAGTGCAACGCGTTGCGCAGCTCTCGTTATAACATTTTGCCAACACTGGGCGAAAATGTACAGTTATTAATCGTAATAATCGTTGTTAGCATTTCATTCAAAGTTACGTAGTTCTAGTTTGTAGTTAATTGCGAAATATTTGCTTGAGCTTTTGGGAAAATGCACAACTGGCTATCAGCAGATTCGTTGACATGATTAAATTTGATCTACAGGATTTTGGTTGCATGTTAATTGAGTACAAAATGCTCTGAGCGCATTTAACTGTGTTAGAGCTCTCATGTATATATATATATGTGTGTGTGGGTGTGTGTGTGTGTGTGTGTGTATTAGGGTGTTTGTCAGTGTCAGTTTGACTCTCAATTGATTCGACAAGCGATGCGCGCAACTTGTACGCATTTGTCCATGTGAACTAGATTTAATGCCCACGGGTTGAGGCTGTGCCACGCCCACATCCTGCCATAAGACTTTGCATTGAGTATATGTAGTAGCTGTTGCCCCTAAATGCAATTTATGGGCCTCAGCAGTTCGCGGTGTTCTGCACCTCCCATTGCCCACTTCAAACTCAGTTTGCACCAGCGTTGCGCAATACGCTGAGAGAAAATAGGTAAACATTTCTAGATTTACTAAACAACAAATATAACAAACTGTTTCTAGATTTGCTGGCAATAAATATGTCATATATCATCCATTTGACAGGATCAAAGTATATATTTAACATACTACTTATCCAGTGATGGTTTATACAGGGTATACACGAAATGAGGCAAGTTGTGCGCTGTAACAATTTGTGTCATTGCGCCTAATTGAGATTTGCTGTTTGCCTCGACACACACTGTAATTGTGTCAGCACCTGTTCAATCACCAATCCCCTGTTTCAACTAAACCATTTTCACCGATACTGATAGAGACCCAACCGGCTCTAAACTGACACGCCCTTGGCTGTGGGGCCAGGTAGGTAGGTGTATGGTGGATGTGTGCCCAGGTGCAGGATGTAGGTTAATGCACATCAATGTGTATATCCTGTCTACCTAAATGGACAAGCGAGTTGCAACTTAATTGACTTTCTTTACGGTGTACGTGGTTGTGTCTGTGTGTGTGTGTGTGTGTGTGTGTGTGTGTGTGTGTGAGTGAGTGTGTGAGTATGTCAAGGTCGTTTTGTGCATAATTCTATTTCTTTATTTATATACACATACGATGAATGATGATTAAGTCCGCGTGCAACAAAGTATCCGTTGTGCGACACTTTGTCATTAGCACAACTTTTTAATTTGAAAATTGCATTAAATTGTTTTTTATTGTGGCACGAACAGCACTTTATCAGGTTATTGTAATGCTTACATTTCCTTCAATCAGCTAACTGTGCCCATAAACATTGAAATGCGCATTATTCACATCAATTCAACTTGTAATATAATTTATTTTTTTTGTGCGAATTATTAAAAAAATTTAGTAAAAAAAAAAAGCTGCGTAAATTTAGGTAAAAAGCAGAGAAACATTTGCAAGCCCATCAATTTTATATATTCTCGATCAAGTTTAGCATTCTTTGGATAATTTAACTTAAAGTTAAAGTTAATGTAAATTCTAACTTCCTGTTTAACAAATAGTGTCAAAACAAACTATTTTCATTCTAATTTTAGATTCTGTTTAAAAATTTTGATATATTTTGGAAATTCTAACTTACAAAATACGGGGATGTATTAAACGATTCCAAACTGTTATTTTGATAAAAATAATTATTACTTAAAATTTAATTTATACCCCTAATAAACTGATCAAGTTTATTCAAGTTTGGTTAGGAAACACGGAAGTTGGGTATTTATAACATTTTGGATATTGCTGCTAAAACTATTATTATATGTATTTATGTCAACAATAACTTACCTTTGGAGTGCCGCCTGCACGAATATCGCTCACTTGACACAACTCGATAACATCGCCATCCTGAATGAAACGGAACGAATTGAAATATATATATATATGTATGTGTTTTTTGTTTTTTTGTTTTTTGTATATAGAGTGTGTAGATGGATATGTTAGTTAGTCGTTAGGTTGTCATACATACCCGCCCCTCACTTTTCCAATAGAGAAAGAATCCATACTCATCGACCTTGAAAAGCGCATCTCGCTCGAAATCATTCTCTTTGGTCTCCTTCTCGTTCTCGAACCAGCGATCGAAGGTGGCGCCAGTTGTCAGTTCCGGTGGGACCGGAATGATCCAATCGAATTCGTACTTCTTGGTCATTATTAGTATATATAGTTATCGATAAAGTCAATATTTGTGTGTTTTCTGCTATAAAACTATAGCAAAACATAAACGTACATTTATGTACGTTTTATGTTTATATACATATACATGTATATATATATAAATATATATATTTATTTATTTTTTGTTGTTGTTTTTTTTTTTTTTTGGTTAATCGGTATTTTGGTATTTAGTTCTTTTCTTACTTTATTTTTAACTGTTGTTTATCGGTGCTATTGGAAATGTTTTTGTTGTTTTGGCGCTTTTGGTTTTTTGGTATTTTTGTTATGACGGTTACGGTTTGGCAACTCAGACACATGTTACACACAACGAGCTAACTGAGTGTTACACAAAATATAAATAGTATTTAACACACACATTTCTTGCTTTAGTTGATCACATTGTGTTCTTTATATATTCGGTTTGGTGTTGGTGTTATTGTTGTTGTTGTTGCTGTAAAGTAAATATATACACAACATATAAATTAATAGTAATTAGTTTATGTATAATAATTAAATAATAGCTAAAACAGTAAGACGACATGCCAAGAGATACGAAAATTCTATATAATAACTTTCTCTGTAACATGTTGTTTTTTTATTTAGCTTTTTAAAATATTTTTGTGACTAAGCTTAACAAACTCTTATTTAGGAATTCTTTTCAATATGATTCAGTTAAAGTTTTTAATTGATTCAATAAGGAAAAGCATCTGAAACACCATCTATGCACAGATTTTCACATTGCACAATAAAGTCTTGCATTGCATAAGCAAATATTTTACCAGAACCCTTTACTTTGAAATTTAAATATCCAATTTGCTTTGAGGGGTAAGTTTCCATGGAAAACGAAATTACTTCAAATAGAGACAAACGAATTTCAGCTCATATTATTCTTGTAGCAAGTAGCTATGTTAACCGAGTCGAGTTATTCGAATTGTAATCAACTTGTTCCTAATTAGAGGAATGCAGAATGTACAAAATGACATTCAATGCCTTTCAGTTGCTAATTAATTCAAGATAATTGGCAGAATATTTAATTGCACTTCGGTTCGGTTCAATAAGATGTTTTGAAGTTAAAACATTACAATGTCAAATGCAGAAAATATAATATATGTTTATAATTCATATCATTTATGATCCATTTAATTATTCATCAAAGATGTGCACAAGTCATTGCAAACCCAGCACATACAAAACTATACAAATAACAAAACATTAAATTCCTGTTTAGTCAAAAATTCCAGATATCCAGATATTCAAGCCGGAGCCATTGTTAGGCAAATGAAGTGTGCCACACAAAAAAAAAACCCAAAAGCACAAATACGCAGTTAGCAAGTCATACAATATTTGCATCGCCCGAAGAAGCGAACACAATGCAAGAGGAGGACAGCGAGGAAGGGAAGGCACCCAAAAAAAAAAAAAAAGGGAACAACAACAAGAACAACAATACATTTCAAGAAGAAGCATTCTGCACACAATAATAATTACATTAGTTAGACGGTTGCGTTATTGGATATGACTTTGGCATTGCCAATGGCAATGGCAATGGCAGAGTCAATGGCACATTTGCAAATTGGAAGGTTTTCATTCTCTGCATCTGGAAAAGGCATTGTTCTATTGTAACAATGCAGTCAGTGTGTGTGTGTGTGTGTGTGTTGGTGTGTAGCTTGTAGCACAAATTAGTATCATATTCCAGGTAGTTAGAAAGAGTCAGCAGCAGAGAGAAAGCGTAAAGAGAAAAGCTCAACTGCGTTGTGTAGAATAGCAAAACAGTCAGTCCAACATTTACAACTACACACGCCATAAAACACCCACAAAGGCACACACACACACACATTATCTACTCAGAAGCTTTAGCTTTAGGACAAGAAAGAGAAATGGGAAACTCTCTTTAATAACTAGCTGTGCAGTTCATATGAGTTGTTGAGGAAATGTGCTGCTTTTCAAATTAGAATTAGATACATAAAAGTTACACACACACACACACACACACACACACACACACCCACACACTCGGACACACACATACAGGCATTCAATGGAATTCAACAGCTTTACGATTTGTCCAATTAGCTCGGCAATTTATTTTGCATATATCAAATGCCATTTTCCCATTTTTTTCCTTAATTTTTATTACACTTTTAGTTGACAGGCACTCAACATTGTACTTTGCAATGCTATTGTCACGCCTTTTGACACAGCCACGCCTACCTGACCCACACCACCAAAAAAAAATATGACTGACTGATGGGCTGTTAGTGACTGTGTCTGGTTGTGTGTGTGTGTGTGTGTTGATTTCACATGACTTCAAATTCAATGAGCTGCAAAATGTTCGCTCATTGTTCAACTTGAAGCGCGTCAGAGCCAAAGTCAGTAGAGGTACGCGAGTTTCTGTGTGTGTGCTTTTGTTGTGTGACAGTGAGTGTGTGTGTGAGTGTGTGTGTGTGTATGTGTGCGTCTAAAGCGGATATGAATTCGCAACGTATGTCAAAACACTTTCCACGCCCACTAAACGTTTGGTGAATTAACGCTCTTTACGCTTTTGAATTTTACCAAAAATAACCAAAAAGAAAACAAAATTAAATAAATAAAGACAATAAAAAGAAAAACAAGATTAAATTCAGAGATATAAAACCTATGCAGCTCCTGTTTCGGATAGCTCAATAACGAGT
The DNA here is from genome assembly GCA_035042125.1 of Drosophila longiperda. Classification (NCBI taxonomy): domain Eukaryota; kingdom Metazoa; phylum Arthropoda; class Insecta; order Diptera; family Drosophilidae; genus Drosophila; species Drosophila longiperda. Next base: position 2,677,358 of record JAWNLV010000120.1, read on the forward strand.
TGATGCCAAAACTTCAGTTTCCGAGTTTACACAACAGTTTACAAAGTAATCACAAGCAAAACATATCTTTAAAAAAAACTTTTGCTTTTCATGAAAGTATTGAAAAATATCAATGAAGGTCGAATTTCTTAAACGATGCTTTAAATAAACATTTTCGCATTGATCTCGAAAGCGGTTTTAATATTAAAAACTTTTATTGCTATTCTAATGTGCAATTATTTATTTATTTTTATATTCCTAATTGTCACTGCAAGCATTGCAAAATTGAGTTAAAGAAAATCAATCAGTAATCGAATTACTTAAGCATTCTCAGGATAATATATAAACACACTGAGAAGCTAGCGATTGCTTAAGGACAATTGCCAATAATTGCCATGCATTTCGTTAATTACAGGGTATAATGCAAAGTGAGAGTTTGGGCGTTGTCAGCTGTTTGAGTTCTGCTTGTGGTTTATCGCCTGGCATGGCCATTTGTAGCATTAAATGCAGATACAACAAACCAACAAACAAACCAATGGCTCTCCATGGGTCTCCACAGCTCCCCCAAAAATCCAAGTGCCACGCCCAAGCGCAGCACACCTCGCGAATGCCTCTGGGCACCTGTGTCAATACACATATAAACACCCACACACACACACACACACACACATTCGCAGACATATGTATATGTATGTTTGGTGCCCAACTTGAAAGGTGTGTTATGTGGTGTAGAATGGAGTAGGATGTGGGGTTTGAGGATTTAGGTTGTAGTGTCGAACAAGAAATAACTTGCATAAACTTGGCCTCAAAGGACTCTCGCACAAATACACACACACTCACACCCACACACACACACACACACACGCACAAGCAAACGTACGCGCCGAAAGTATGCTGCAAATATGCTCATTACGTGCACGCCAAGTGGCAAACCAGCCACAAAACCAGGCATCCACTGCACAGCCTCCCTCCTTCAGCAAGCCATCCACAGCAGCAGCAGCAGCAGTGACAATAGCTCAATTTATTATTGCATACTTTGCGGCTATATTTCAGCTTTTTCTTCTTATTTTTTTTTTTTTATTTTGGTTTAAAGACTTTCCCTTAAACATCCTTTGATGATTTTATTGCATAACTTCAGGCGACTAATCGATGCTTTTAAATTTGATTAAACTCATAGTTAATAATTGAAAAAAGTTAAATCAAAATAAATATATATGTTCACAGTCAGTAAGTTGAGTGCATAAATAAATATTTTGTTTGCTTATAAACAATGGAACAATAAAACCATTATCGTTGACAATAGAGAGAGAGATATAATTCCGATTGAAATACGGTGATAATGCTGTTATTCAAATTTCGTTGCGTTAAAAGTGAAATTGAATAAAAAGCAATTAATTCAACGAATGACAACCAATGCAGGTGCATAAAGTGTCAATAATTTGGTCAGTAACTCAATTATGAATGTTGATTAGTCAATTAGCAAATGCAATGTGAATACTGAATTCGTGACAACAAAAATAAAAGAATGAAAAGAGACTGAGTGACAGATGGAGATAGAGAGAGAAAGAGAGAGAAAGAGAGAGAAAGAGAGAGAGAGAGAGAGAGAGAGAGAGAGAGAGAGAGAGAGATTGTCGGATTATGTACATATACATTTTACAAAACTGAAAATAATTATATATATTTAATAAGTGTTATTCTCATTCCGTATGATGACAAAACATGTCACGATTAAGCAGCAATGATTGTCACTCTGTTTATGTTGTTTTGCAACTGCTGCTGCTATTGCTGATTATTATGGATAATTTTTCGTGTTGTTGTTGTTGTTGTTGTTGTTGATGTTTGCTCTTGGCAATTGCTTTAGCTGCCAAATTGAATTTGCCATCGATGCGTTTCCCGTTTGCTTTTCGTGAGTATCTGTGAAATTGGCATTTCAATAATTGATGAGCTTCCTGCCACACAGCACAGCACTTCACAGCATAGGTAATAAAACTGCTGAGCCCCCCGAGGGATGAGTTGTGAAGGTTGCTAGTCTGTTAACTGAACGGGAATCGAATAGGGGATTGCTGTTGCTTTTTGATCGGAAAAAAAAAACCACATTATTTTTGACCTTTTTGCGTGAAAAGTGAATTTCGAAATTGGAGCATTCGTTAGTCGATTGACAGCAAATGCATGCACATAAAGTGCAGCCATTTAGCCGCCAATCAGTCCGTCAGTCAGTCAATCAGTCAATAAGCTGAGTTGATTGCTTGATCAGCAATATTCGAGCAACATTTTGCCGGCCATATACGTTATTTAAGTGAAGTATTAAATTCTCAAGAGATAGAGGAAAAAAGCGAGAGATTGTCGGGCTATGTAATATTTTCAGAACCTGCAAAAATGTAGGACACGCACACAAAGAAACATAAACAAATTCATAAAATAGATTTTCAACGATTATTTTTATTTTCAACTCTTATATTTTTAAGCGGAATAGGTTAAACACATAATTAAAATTCTTCAGAAATTCAGAAAATTATCATAAAATTGGGCAGTCGGGTTATTTAAAGGGTAAAGCTAAATGTTTTATTAGTCGGGCAATTTGAAAAAAAAATACATATCCATTTTTACTGCTTTATTGCTGTGCCTTAAAGAGGGTATTGGGAACGCATTTGGCACTCAAAAAAAAGAATGCACGAAATGTGCAATGTGACTTTTTATGTTTCTAGTGCAAACAATGTGTGTGAAAATAGTGAAGGTGTGTGTTTAGAGGGTGTGTCTGGGTGTGTGTTTGTGGGTATGGGCGTTACCTAGCACCTACTCACACTCACGCTCTCGCTCACTCTCTCTCTCTCTCTCTATCTATCTCTCTTGCTATGGTTCTCACTCAGTCAGTTTTGCTGCTGCGCAAAATGTCAAAGTTCATAAAATGATTGCATACTTTCTGGATGGCAAATGAAATTTCTCATGAAATTAAAGTAAGCATCAACACACGCACAAACAAACACACTCAAACACACACACACACTAACACAACAAGGCGCGCCGACACAAAGTTTGCTTTATTATTAAATTTGCAAAAAAAAAAAAAAAAAAAAAAAAAGTAAATAAATAAATAAAAAAATCAGAGAGAAAGGGAAAAACATAACAAGCGCGCCAGCAGGAAGCCAAATTTACGGCACGGGTTCAGTTTAACCAGAAATTGTTGATGTGTAAATGTGTGTATGTTTGTGTGTGTGTTTGTGTGCATGTGTATGAATAAATGGAAATTTTCAATATTGATCAAAGTTGACCTTGCAACAATTGAAATTTGTATCAAAACTATACAAAATAATAAAGTTTTTGAAATGTAGTTTAAGTCTGTAATATATAAGCTTTTGCACATTAACATCAAAACTAGACAAAAATTATAAAGTATTTAAAATGTAGTTTTAATATTAAATGTATCAACTTTTTTTCATATTTATATCAGTTCAATTAAAGGTTTCACTGATCAAATTTTCTTTTTATTGATTTTATTTTTATTTAATCGTTTTTGGTTTGCTCCTTATTTGTAATTAAATTTTTAAAGCCACAGTTTTAATTAAAACGCTTTGGCTATATGATGGTCATAAAAAGCTGAAATTTTGTATTAAGGTTAACAAAAATAAGCCAATTGGTTTTTTTATTATTATTATTATGATTTTTTTTTTTTGTTATTATTATTAAATTCTTGCTTTGGCAAACATTTGTATGCCAAAAGTATATTTGAGATAAAAGAGTTCATATTTAGAGCAGCGGGAGATGCAATCAAAAGATCTACCGCTTATAGCCAAAGTCAATGCAGCTAATACCCGGCACCTTTCGCATCCTACCTATCCACTGCTCCCCAACCCTTGACGTCTGTCGGTTTGCCAGCTGACAAAGTCCACAACTCCCCCGCACCGCGCTCCACAGGGCCAGCTACATTTTGTCACGCACATCCGTCCAGGCACGCAACAGATACTATCAACCAAAAAAAAAACAACACAAAAAAAAAGAAAAGAAAATACGGAAATCTCACACAAACAAAAATAAACGCCCATCTAGAAAATCTAAGTCCTGCGCACAGGGGGGGCGTGGCAGGGCATCCTTTACACAAAACTGTCAGCAACTGTCAAACGAAGTTGAACGAAAATCAACAAACAGAACAGAGCAGAAAAAGCACAACAGACAAAATAAAACAAATAGAAGACCAAAATAACAAAAAACGAAAAATTAACAAACGAAATATAAAAAAAAAGAAAACAAACAAAATGCTGCACACGTTCATATAAGACATGTTGATCTCCTCGCACCTCCCCTCCCCACCCCGTCAGTCCCACTCTCTGACTCTCTATGAATGTTTCAAGTCCTGGTTCCTGTTCAATATCATCGCGCCAAAGAACTGGGCAAATTTGGATGGAAAACCTGGCGCTCTTTGTGATTTAGTCGATGGCACGTAGCGGACGGTTTATTTTTAGCACCTTGGCCTCCAAAAACAGCCACGCCCCCACGCCTTCGATTGCCAAAGCCCACAAGCTGCGTATCTCCCCAATCTCCGTATCAAAACAATACTCCATCAGAGATGGGGAAAAGTTTCGTGTTGTTCTTGATGTTGCTGTAATTGTGAATATTAAATAAATGACAATAAGCATGCTCCGCACCAAAGCAAAAAACGAGGACACAACAACAACAACAACAACGAAATCTGAAACATAAAAATAATAACAAAGAAAAGTCTGTGCCAAAAGTTTTTTGTTTTTATTTTTTTTTTAGGTTTCTTTTTGCTTTTGGGAAACAATTTTTGCTTGCATTTCTTTTTGTTGACCTTTTTTCTGTTTTATACCCTGACAATGAGTATTACAACTTGATAAGGAGAGTGGAAGTTTTTAATTAAATAGTTATGCCTATCCAAATTTGAAGCCATGTTGAGATATGTCGATTAAAAAAAAATAAATCAGAATAGTTGTTAGTTTATATAATACGAATGTTACTACGTTTTGTATTAATTACTCAACTAAAATACTTGAAAAGTATTCAAATAGTTTGAATTTTTCTTGTAAGATTAAAGAGCATTTAATTGTCGGCATAGCCTCTTTTTCTTTTTTTTTTTTTTTTTTAATTTGACAAGGGTTTGAGCTTTTGGGCTTCGGGCTCGACTTTGGCAGTTGGGACCGAGAGGTTCTGTGGTCTGGGGAAATGGATTGGTCGCTAGGTAGCAAAGCATAAAGCATTTATACTAATTTGTCGATAATTTTGTTATGGTCATAAAAAAAGAAAGGAAAAGAAAAAGTACGAAGGACAAAGAACGAAGGCCACAGCAGTCACAATCGAGACTGAAGCTGGACTTGGGTGCTGCTCTGTGAATTGGGTCCTTAATTTTTTTTTTTTTTATCGATTGTTCAGCACAATTATATTTAATGAACTTTTAATTGAATTGAATTGATTTTTTTTTTTTGTATTACAAATACACACACAGAAACACGAACACACACACACGCACACTCATATCATAGATGGAAGGCCAACTGAAGTAGAGTTCAGTGACAGAATGATGGATAATACTATGGTTAAATGAACGGATTTAACTAGAGTCAAACAGTGAAAGAAACCAATTGGCCAATAAGTAAAACTGAATGGCCAAATGGATAAAAAATATATAGCTGATTTAATCGAATCGGCTTGAAAGTGTGTTAGGCCCCTTCTACAAAAGATAGCTTTGTGTGACAAACAAATTAAAGAGCTCAAAGCAAATAGAAAATAATTAACTAGTGAAGACCTAAGACAAAAGTGACATTTTTTAAATATGTTGTACAACTTAATTTCATATTTCATATCTTGCACACTTCAAGTTTGAGTAAATATTACTCGTGCCACTTTCCAGGTTGGTAAAATGCAACAAATGCTAAAAAAAAAACATCGATATTTTTAGCACAAATATTATTATTTGTATTATTAATTTAATTACCCAAAAAGTTACATACCTTTGTAGCATGGAGTTAAGATAAATTAAAATTTTAATTCGGAACTAAAAATATTCGTAAGCTTATGCACGTTTTCAACAATTTTAATTCAAAGTTCTTATAAAGCATCAGTAATGGTATCAAGTTTTAGAGATTCCGATTAGGCAGCCTTCGACGTCATAAATAAAATAAACAAAAATATTGACTATTTTGAAAATAAACAGACAGCCTAATAGATGGACATATGGACTCTATATAAACTCCGCTAGTGATGCTGAATCAAGAATATATATATTCTTAATGGGGTTGCGGATGTAACCTCAAGACGCAAAAAGCCACAATTATCCTTCAAGTGCAACAAAACAATTCGATATTTATTTAATTAAATAAATGCAAGGACACAGATTAGAATATGAGATAATGCAAAGCATTCGCAATTGAAGCCTCACTTTATGCTCCTTCAGCTGCCTGTGCAGTTATTTGGAAACATGCAGCCAAATCATCTGGTCCTCTCAGTTAACCATCAAATCTTGAGTTACTTTGCCTGGTTTATGCGCACTATTAGGGAAGATGCCGGCAAAGTAACGCAAGATTTGATGTTGGCCTTTGTATGGTTAACTGAGAAGACCAGATGCATTTGAGACGCTGCAACAGTTTATGCTTCGTGCTGCGGCACTGTTGGTCCTTGAGTCCCGTAGCATCCTTGCATATTTGCGACTAAGAAGAAGAACCCTTGGCCATTAGCGCCAGTTGGCCACATAACACCGTTGCCAGTTATATATTTAAAGCAGCCTTAAAACGCTTAAGGGTAACACGGCCCTGCAAAGCAGGGTCATTGAGGTGACTGGGACAGTGTAGGGAATTAGAGATCTGGGATTGGAGGTTGGAAAGTAAGTGGGGGGGTTGGTGTGTAGTGACAACCTCATTGCCACTAGCAAAGTAAAAGTGCTGTACCGAGGCGGTATACGGCAGTATTGTGTGTCAAATGGCCCGCTTCAGATGGAACACAATGCGCTAAGCTGACGGACCCCTTGCCCTTGTCAGCGTCAACGGAAACACGGATTACGTGGAGAGGGGATGGTGCAGTGAAAGGGGTGTGCCTTTGCAGCAGCAGTAGCAGAGCAGGAGGATGACGATGTCGGATGACAATAAGCGCACAAATGGGATATAAACAGTAATATTTCTTCATTTTATTTTTTCCTCTCTTTTCTTGTTTGCACTTTATACAATTTATTGTGTGCGTTACGTTTGCCTTTTATCATAGGCAAAGCGGGCGCTTGAGCGGGATGAGGAAATGTGAGACGCTGGTGTGGCCTGATAGAAAGGCAGGAAAAAGTATAGCCAGTAAGGTTGACGACAATAACTGTATATATAATATATATATATATATAATATAATATATATATTAAATTTCATTTCGTTTACAGCAGAGTTTTGTTCATTCGTCTTTTTATCAATGCATTTCATGCGATTACTGCGATTACTGCGATTACTTCACGTTATCCAATTAACTGTGGTCGGAGCGTAAGGTTGGCCAGTGAAAATGCACCGACGAAAAAATGGAAAATTTTCATTTTCCAAGTGTGTTTGAGTGTATATAAAAGGTATAAAGCAAAATGATTGTTGCATTGTCTCAAAGACTGAAACAAGAATACCATGGAATTTCTTAATGCATCCCCAAAAATTGAAATGAATATAATAAAAACATATCAGAGCTATCGTAATAATATTGCTTATCTTTCATATCGCTCAACTACCAGCTAAATGTTGCATATGTATTTTAACTATCACACATTTTATACAAACTTATGCATACTCGGACATTTGCCACTAGCCGTTGTGCACAGGATATGCAAAATCCACCATAATTAAGGATAACAACGTTTATATGTGTGTATATCTAGCAGAAATCGTGCCTGGAATTAACATTTTCACGTTGCAAACATTTTTTTATAAATGATATTTTTTTTTCGCATAATTTTTGTATTCGTTTGTCAGAATTGGATTTTGAATAAGCACTTCTTGTAAACAAGAAATAAAGCGTAATAAAAAATATCTAAAATGAAATTAAATATATACATTGATATGAACTCTATACTATTTGTGCTGATTTCATATACGGAGAGCTTTTGCTGCATGGATGGCTTCATTTTAAGGTCGAGGATACTGAAATGAGGGAAGCATTTCATTTGCGAAGAAAAATATATATTGCAGTGGACTTAAATTTACAAGGAGAATTAATATAGATGACAAAATATGTGTAAAATGTTGAAATAGTAGTGAGTATTAACTTTTAGCCGAAGCTTAAAAAATAGCACATATTATAACTAAGCTTGCTGTAAACTCAATCTAAATGCGGTTTTACTTTATTAAAGGAAAATTTCGATTTAAGTTGAGCTTGAAAACCACAAATAGAAATAGATCATAGAAAAAGTTTCTATTTAATTTTGAGAAAACAACACAGATGCAGATTCTTGTCTAATCTAAACTAATGCCAAACAAATGCCAACAAATGCAAACAAATGCAAACTAATCCTAAATTCCCAACGCTTTCCAATGTTTTTTTCACGTAGTTGGCTACGTCAGTCAGTGCAGTTAGTTAGCTGGCCTTACCTGGCCTGAATGAGCTAATCAAAAATGCGTTTCATATTAACATTTGCCTCACTCCCATTTGATCGATAGAAAGAGTTGTTTAGCTAATCCTAAAATAATATCAGCTATTAACTTCAACTCACCAACGATGTGTTGTGAGACTTGAACAGTGCCATAAATTAGTTCAACGCAGCTCTGGTGACACAGGTGGGCAAATTGTACTGGCGATAATTAGCAAGATAGGTGACACCTTTACCTGTACACTAAATGCGGCACAAAATTGTGGACAGGGTAGTAGTGACGCCAACGCGACTGCAATTGGATAATATGGATAAGTGGCCATAAGAGTTTGTGTGTGTATTTATGAGTGTGTTTATGTGAGTAATTAGGTGTCCATTTATGTGTGTGTGGGTGTGTATGTTTACCCACACTCACACATACAAGAGTGTGTGTGTCCTACGATCACATTAGGTGGGAGTAATTAGTTGACCTGTTATTTAATCAAAGCCACAATTAAAAGGAGCTGTCAATTAAATAAAAAGTTAGCTAACTTAAATACCATTGGCCAATTTTGTGAAATGCGCTGACAAAAACCGCACTAAAATTTTTCAAATCTCATGTACACCTGCTTTTCGGACATCATTTCTAAAGGCACAAAAAACAAACCGTTTTATCTGTATTTAATACATATATATATATATTCTGCAAGAATATTAAGATTAACTATATTGAAGGCATTAAGTCAGACTTTATTAAAAGCTAGCGCACAAAATAAATGGCATATCGGAACAAGATGTGAGACCTCAACTAGAACAACTAGAACTGAAGCAAATGTCAAGTTAATTGGACTCCAAAACATGTTTGTGTTATAAATTTAGAAATGTATTGTTATTATTAATATTATTATTGTCCGTAGACCGCATTTATTTATATACTATTCGTGAGGGTCCAGGTCCACGAGTTTGTTTTGCAAAGACACTTGAATTGTTGTTAGAATTTAGTTGCAATTGAATTGCTAGTGTTAAGTTATTTGTGCTGATCGCTATTTATAGCCGCCTGTCTCTTGAAAGGCATTCCAGGCGGCCACAGCCCACGCAGCAGCGGTGGGCGGTTCGGCGGTTGGTTGGTGCTACTTTTCGCTGATGGTGCCGCGCAATCGAGCGCAATCGTAAACACAACATTTTCGCCATTACACGTGCGGACATATTCAAGTTGTTATTGTTGTTGTTGTTTAGTTAGTTGGCAATTAGATAATGATTTATTTTTGCATACAACAATTTGGTTGAAATGCCTCTGACTGTCCGTCTGTGTGTGTTTATGCTTCGTCTTTGTGTGTGTATCTGTGTGTGTGTGTGTGTATATCTGTATGTGTGTGTATAGCATTCGAATTTTGATTTATTTACATGCCATTTAAACAATTTACATACACAGCTGTGCGCGTTACGTGACACGAACACAATTATAATATATCAAAACAAATATAACAACAACAAAAAAAGTAATGGTAAACCTAATATTTAATTCAAAAGTGTATTTTGCCAAGACAAATTGAATTTCGGTTATGTTCCAGTTAGTAAAGTGTAAAGGTTTATATAAAGATTATGAATACGTTCGAACATTTTTTTTTTTAGAATTCTGCTTCGAATTGATATTAGATCAACTAATTATACCCATTTTATCCAATATAATAAAATTTTTACGACTTTATATGGCATTACTCGATTTGAGAATAGCTATACTGCCAGCAGAGAACTTATTTTGATTTAGGAAATAATCGTACAGAGGTATATATTTATATAGTTATTAGATTCGTAATCGTTGTAACTTCAATTCAGTTAAAAAACCATTTGGAAAGATGAGATGGGACCAGTTGGTGCCAGGCGAATATATAAACATAACGGTGGAACAGAAAGCAATTCAATGTGAGACTTACAAAAACTGTGTATATTAAATCGAAAGAAAAATAATTAAAAAGTTCTGTTTTAAATATGTAAATATTTACAAAATATGCTTCTAGACACAATAAGGTAAAACGAGTCGAGTCGATTCGTGACTAACTCGTTAATTTCATAATCGTGTCATGCTCAATTTAATCACACAAATGCATAGCAATATTTAATTGCATTTTCGGGGCTCATCGTTTGATCTTTTCAATGATCTTATTATGTCTTCATATATATATTATATACGTATATATATATTTATATATATATTTAAATACGCCTGGCAATGGTTTTTGCTTGTGTTGATTGTTGTTGGCATTTTTTTATTTGTATTTTGTGCACTGCTGAGCCGCTGAATTAATTTGATTTATTTATTAGCTGTCCATTATTTGTTTATAAACAATAAAAGCGCCCCAGAAGAATGCGCATTTCAGGTTCATGAATATTTCAAGCAGAAACAATAACAAGACGCTAAATAAGAGCAACAGCTATGAAAATCACATTCAAACAAGGAAAAACCAAAATAATTTTTATGCCAAATATTTATCTAACAGCATTTTAGGCGCTTGACTGGCCAAAGTGTGGGGGGCAGCAGGGAATGCGAGGGGTGACTCGATAAACGTGCCTCGCTGGTAAAGTCAAACAAAGGCCTCGAGGTCGTTTCATGTTGATATATTAATGTGCGTTAATTAGTGAAGGCCTGCGGTGGAGAGGAAGAGGAGGAGACTACAGATGGAATGGAGCTTCCAATTTTCTGATTTTTCTGATAATGTACAACTCGATGGTATATTGCTGATAGATATGATACCATATATGTATATAGATAGTTAGTTAATAGCAAGTCTGTTAGATAGATAGATAAATACATCAGTCAATGGGCTGTCAATTAATAAACAATAGATAAACCCAATAATTATAGCAACAGACTTGTATGCACAAGTTCGTTTAACAACGTAAAACTTAATTAGTCAAATATCGAGGGGAAAGTCTTTTTTCTTATTTGCAATACAAAAAATACTACATATTTATTTGCTTTTTGGTATAATTACCTACTCAAATTAAATACGCGTATGATCCATCTCAAGTTGTATGCTGATTTTGTTTTAGTTTAACTAAAATTTCAGTTATCTAAAAGTTTTGGTAATTCATTAATGGCTGAGCAGATCACAGCCTCACAAAAACACTGTGAGTATATTTTATAATTTCCGGTAAAAACCCGAAAAGCCATAGACATCATAATTTACCAGCTTGTTTATTTTTTTGATGAAGTGCTGATTGTTTTTTATGTGGTTTCATTTTTATTTTGTTTTCTGGCCAAATTGAAAGCTTAAGAAATTGCCCGGGGCAACCAGATTATATACAATTATATAGCCCTGTGTATGTATACAGAATTGTATATATATATGTGTGTGTGAATAAATTGTGGTATATTTTGACTTTTTATTTTACTTATTTTGGGTACTTTTGGGCGCCGTCAAAATGTTAAGCACGTCAAATTACAAGCGATGCCCGGGGTTCTGGGCTATTGGAGGGGCGGGTGTGTAAACGGTATTCAGGAACTGAGGGCCATGAGCTTTTAGGGACCTGGTTAAAGTTCAGAGTCAGTCTACGGATCCGGATTTGAGTCGGAGTTCGGGTAAAGTATCTGTTCACTGACCACGCTCTGAAAATTGGGTGAGTTTAATTGCGTATCAAAACACATTTCAGCGAATAGCGAAAGGACAGAGCAAAGGAAGGATGGAGAAAGCAAGCAACGAAACATAAAAGAATAACGAGAATCCAAACGAAATAAGAGAGGAAACAAGTTAAATGAAGATAATTGTAAATATTTTTCGTTTGTTTCGTTTTTCTACTCTTTATTTGATTTTTTCCATTCTATGCCTTGTTATTTGCGTATGGATAAACAGAGTGATAAAGAGAATGAGAACGAAAGCGAGAAAGAGAAAGAGAAAGAGAGCGAGCACACAGAAATCAACAAATTTTGAATAAATAGAATCAAATTTGGACGTGCTAAAAGTTAATGAGCTTTTCGGAAATGATTTGCAGTGCAGGCAACAATAGATGATTCTGCTAACCTTTCCTCAATTCCCATCCGCCAACGAGCGTAATCAGATTATTTGCTTGCGGATAATAATTTGCAGGACATTGAACCTTACGGCGGAACGCTGGCAATGGACCAAGTGACTTCAATAAATGTGAACGAGCGAAACGGAACATTTTACAAGTTGAATACCGCAAACTAAAACGATTTATACGTTGCTCAAAGACTTATTTAATACAAAGCAAGCGAGAATTCTCTGGTTGAGATAGATCGACTAGAAGACACCCTTAACAAATAATTAGTTGGTATTCCATTAAAATACGTTTGGGTAAAAAACCTTAATCATCATGAAATCAGTTGACCAACTGTTACGTATAATTTTTATAAATTTTACCGTTAGATCTGTACAATTATATCTTTATTGCTATAGAAAAACGATTTACATTCATATTTGCGAAAACGGTATATCAATGATATAAAATCTAATTTCATTTATTTTTATCTACTGCTGCACACACAACTTAATAATGCCGCTTCTAATCATTTTTTATGGATTCACGAAATAAATATAGAAACCTTGTAATAAGTACGGGTTTCTCTTTTGAAAAATGAAATTAAATTTAGCAATCAATTTAATCGTTCTGTCTACAACTAAGTATTATGAGCGTAGCAACGACTCCATATCTCTGATAATATTTGTTTTGAAAACTTTTCGGCATCTAAATATAAACACTGATAAATATTTGCTTGTACAGCAAGTTTTTCGCAAACATAAATTGATTCATTTATAAAAATGTCAACAGTTAATTGTCGGCGGCATTTGCCACTAAATTGTTCAAGTTTTGAGAGCTTTAAATATAGATGCAATAATAATAAGTTTCGTAGGCGATCCAAAAAGTAGCATTGCCACGTAATGCGCCACACACACAAACACAGGCACACACAACACAGTAACCAAACGACATCAACCAATGACAAATAATTAATTGCGTACAATTTTCGGGCTTGTGGACTGGCGCCGTTGCTCCCTGCTCCCCCCGTTTACCCGTTCCCATGCCATCGTCCTGTTTCGTCCTATAATCGTATAGCGTATCCATTTATAAATGGTACACGCATATTTATGCCAAACCCCTTTCACAGCCCCAACTGCCCCAACTGCCCCACAGTCGCCTGGCCACAATTGTTGGTTCTTGGCTTTTTGAGCCTTTCAACTGCTCGACACACAACTTGAGGCGAATTGTGTAAATAATGCGATAGACTTGGCTGGATAAAAGGACATATTTCCGTCTCCGCCTCCGTCTGCGTCTTCGTCTACTTGGTCATTTCGTCCATTTGTCCTTATTTTGCGTCGTCCCTGTTTGCGTTTTTATCTCTGCTTCCATTTCCATGTAGCCGCCATCCGGCATCGAACATGCTTCGCATCAATGCGATATGATTTGATTGCACTTGTGGAGCAGGAAACAGAAGCGGACAGCTAATTGAAGGGCCTGCCAGGACGCTGATCAAGTCGATTAGACGCCGGTGCTTTGCCTATAATTGGACTCATATCGAGATAACGCCAACAAGCAGCTAAGTGGGCAAAAAACTGAAGCACAAGACAAAAAAAAAAAAAACACAAAAATGAATAAAACAAAGCCAATAGCAGAATAGAATTCGACTAGCGATTACCCTGTTTACAGAATATAAATAAATGATTTCAAAAGTTGCACATAAAATGAAAGCTAAAAATAGTAAATTATAGTTAGTTTAACTTTCATAGTTGATAATGGACTAAGATTAAAACAAAAAATGACTAATTTGCTTGTATTCTGTAATTGGCACTTTGCCCTTTTTTGATACTGAGTTCGTTGAGTCTATTGAGTGCCACAGTTAGTATACAGTTCAAAATGGCAATGGCACATAATAAACAAAATGTTGCCTTTTAACAGTGTATCGGACGGCACGGCACAGCTGAATGGGACGCACAGCTGGAGACTTGTGTTTTGTAAATCATTAGTCAACCAAATGCTCTCTCTTTCTCTCTCTCTTAATCTATGTGTGTGTGTGTGTGTTTATGGCGTTATTCTCGTTTTGTCATCAGCAGCAGCTTGCACTAGATTAAGCCAAGTGCATTGTGCGATGTCATCAGCATTAGCTTCATGTCAGACAGCTGTAAGAGAGATCAACCAGAACCGGTTTAGGATCTCTTCAAGCATTTCACATAAGCAAAAAAATAATTCAATAAATTTGTCTTTTTTAATACTTAAATACTTTTTGAGTTAGTGACCCTGGCAACCAGTTCTAAAAAAAAAAAAATCCTAAAAATTGGCCTTGGTATATAAAATAATAATTGTTTGAATGTGAATGTTTGTATAATTCAGTTAAATAAATACAACTATTGTATAAATCTAAAGAAATTAAGAATAAATAGATGCTTAGGCACATTTTTTTTTTTAAGTTAAACGCATTTAAAATTTTAAAATTAATTGTAGAGCATATTGTTGATTAAATGGTATGTGTTTTATACTATTTTTATACCATAGTAATATAAATATAAATATTTGAATTATTCTAAAATGATTTAAATACAAAAAATTGTCATTTTTTTTAAATTCTAAAATATAAAATATGCTAAGCAAGAGGAAAGAGGGGATCAAAAAATGTGTCAAGCGCAAAATATGCGAATAGAAGCAACATCAGGAAAAGAGTCGTACACTTGAGTGTCCAATATGCAGGTGTATGTGTGGGTGCGTGTGTGTGTGTGTGTGTGTGTGTGTCAAAGATAAGCAATCGAATGTCTGAGTGCAAATATCTGTATAGATGTGTGTGACGCAGTGAGTGTATGGCAGCAGGTGGCAAGAAAGGACCTCGGCTGCTGGGCTAATGATGCCGACATTAGGCTGCGTGTTTTATGTGTGTGCACGTAACGATGCTTACACAACGCACACACACACACACACACACACACACGCACTCTTGTGTTTTTTTGTATGCATGTGTGTGTGAACGAGACGAGTGTGAATGTCAAGGCAGCGTGCTGCGTTACATAAGCAACGCACAAATGTATGCTACGCTGCTGCCTCTTCTGCCGCTTTTCTGTTTGTTGATGGCCACACACACACACACAGGTGCATGCTCACTTCTCTCCCTCCTGCTGCTCTTCTCTTCTCCAACTGCTCCTCTTCGACGTCCCAATGTTTTTGGGCCTGGCCCAAAGTGTTGCTGCTGCTGTTGCTCCTGCTGCTGTTTGCCGCCTCAAAAGCCATAAGCCCCGCCAAATTGACATGACGAAATGATAGCAACAACAACAACAACAACAACAAGTGAGCGGATGCCAAGCCAAAGATAAGGTCGACAAAGGTAGTGTGAGAGAGTTTGTCATAGGCAACTGTAAAGTGGGCCCAGGTCTTTCAACTAGCAAAAGCTGGTCGCTCTTATTTTTCTGCTTTTTTTTTATATACCCTGAACCCATTCAAAATTAACAAAAAAGGGTATAATGATTTTGTGGAAATGTATGTAACAGGCAGATGGAAGCATCTTCGACCCCATAAAGTATATATATATTTGATCAGGATCAACAGCCGAGTCGATAAAGCCATGTCCATCCGAACAGAGACTATAAAGGATATTGACTTGATATTTGAAATACATTTACCCGTATATCCGGCGCAGATCAAGTATGCTTTATTTTATCGATAACTGCCTAAGTTTCACGATAATCAATACATTTTCATTTCCGATATCAATAAATTAGGATAAATTTAAGAGCGGGGTTTAGGGTATATCGTAGTCGAGCAGCTCACTCAGCTACAGCATTTTTACTTGTTTCATATTTATTTTGTTGCTTAGCATGTGACAAGTGATTTTCTGATAAGAGAAAAAAGCAACAAAAAATAAAAATCAAAATAAACTCAAAGTGACATTTAAAAAAATGCTAAATAAGATACTAGATGAGCAAGCATAACTGGGTCTGATTAACATCAGCACAAGTACAATAATGATTAATGATATAGTCTATGGTTGAGCGTGAAACACATAGGCAACACTAATTGCAGGGTATCTGTTGGTTGGGCAAGCTATTTTTTGTTACTTCGGTTTATTTGTATTATGTGCAATTTGAAGTTTAATTTTACTTTTTGGGGTTCTCTGTTTGCTTGTGTGTGTGTTTTTTTTTTTCATCTACTTGGCTGTCTGACTGCCAATTTGTGTGTGTGTGTGTGTGGTTATATATATATACATGTGTGTGTGTGTGCATATTAACACAAGAAAAGGTAATTTTCGTTGACATCATTTTAGACGCTGCTCAGTCTGACAATGCAGCCGTTTCACAAAGGCATCTTTTTCGCTATTTTGTATATAGTTTTTTGTTCCGTGTATTTTTTTTTTTTTTTTTTGTTTTTATTATTATTTTATTAGAGTTGTTAGCTTGTTGGCTTATGTATGTTTCATATTTTATGTTGATTCGCTTTTGTATACAAAACACACACACACAGACACACTAAAACACTAAACGTTTTCCTTGTCTCAACCAAGTAGTGTGTGTGTGTGTGTGTGTGTGTGTGTGTAAATTTGGCATAGTTTTTGAGGTTTTGCTGGGCATTTGTGCACATCCAATGTGCATGTAGGCAACACACTTGTGGCTCATGTTGTATTAATATAATCACTTTGGGGATTTTGTGCCTAAAACAACCTCAACAACAACAATTATCACGATCCTTGTGATACACCACTGACATGTTAAACAGATATTAAACTATGGCTATGAGGGTTATTTCCAGTTTTCTGTTGGTTTTTAGTAGTAGTCTCTGCTGTTTAACTATCCTCTTGCCCCTGTGTGTGTTTGTGTGTGTTTGTGTGTGTTTGCGTGTGTTTGTGTGTGTTTGCGTGTGTTCTGTGTGTCTGTCTTGATGGACAATTTTTCTGACCGCTCCTCGAATATGACAGTTACATGTGGTATTTGGAATATTTCATGCTGCTTATTGCTTCTCTTCCTTTCTCTCACGTACTTCTCGCTCTCTCTCTCTCTCTCTATTTTCCCCCAAAATGCTTACAAAATTGCTTTGCAATGGTTTCTTAAAAGGAAATTCACACTCACACTCACACACACACATACTCATATGCTAATTCGAAGCTATAGCAATAATCTTGTAACACAAACACGAACATATTTCGACGAGAACTCAATGCCATAATCATAGTTATGGTAGGAAACCATTCATCCATTAGTAAGCAATCCAATTATACATAGAGTGCTGAACATTAAGTCTCCTATTGCCATAATTAATTAAATTTAATGCAATCACCTTGATAAACTTCATCAGCACCTTAGGAATTAGTGCTAGTCTCAGACTCCCTTCACGTAAGCCTTAAGCACTCGAGGCACTATCAAAATTGTTGGTTACCGATTAGAACCAAGCAATGTTCACTAAACTTGTCGAAGTTACCAAAGACAATTTTTGGTGATGTCAAAAAAAATGCAAACTGTAACTTATGCAGTCTTTGCTCCTTAAAAAATGTACAATTTTCAATAAATTGTTTGGAAACGCATCGAGATTATTTATTCAATTCATATTCAATTGGCAGGCACGAAAACTAACTTTTTGCGATTTTTTCTAGAGCAAAAGTTTGTAAAGGCAAAAAACCCTGATCGTAAAATGACGACAGAATGAATGTAAAAGAGACATTGACAATCAGTTAAAGAATTTCTCAACTTTGGAGAGCAAATATAATTAAGTAAACTACAAGTTTCAACGTACCTCAAACTTTGTGTTGCTTTATATGAATATGTTCAACGCTGTAAAGAAGAAAACAAAAATTAATTTACAGTTTACATTGAAATATAAAGAACTTATAAATAAACAAGTTGTGTTAATTTATAATTTGTATTCAGATAGATACCTACCAGGTCGCAGTGCACAAGACCACAATTTAATAATAATAATTCAGTTCGATTCAAATAAAATACTTAGTGTTCAAACGTTCATATTATCATCAGTTTGAAATTCAAATCTACAACAATTCATTCTTAAGACGATGTTATATAGATGTATGTTTTACATGCATATATAAATATTTTAAATATATATATATATATATATATTTCTTCGGCTCCACAGATATCCACTGTTAGCCCTAATTTGGCAAATCACACATATTTATATACATATATATTTATATTTTTTATGCATTTTTGTGGATTTGGAAAAAGAATGGTAAAAAATAAGCAAAAAGGTGGCATCGTCCAGGCATCACAAGTAGCCAACGTGTGTGTGTGTGTGTGTGTGTGTATGTGTATGTATGTATGTTTTCAGTGTTGCCAGGCTGCTGCTGTCATTGCTGCTGCATTCAAAATGTTGCCAGTTTTCACACACATGCACTGGGCGAAATATTGCCATCTTTTGTGACAGTCCTAAATTGAATATATTCTTTATAAAGATCAATAGCCAGTTAAATTTATAGAAATAGAATTTGTCGATAATTTTATCTGCTTTCGAGATTGATTAACGATGGCAATTAAAGACACAATTTTCAAGCTATAGCTGTCTAATTGGATATGAATATGCCTGTCAGAATTATATATATAATATATACTTTGGTACAGTGTAAGTTCGAATTGAGCT
The DNA here is from genome assembly GCA_035042125.1 of Drosophila longiperda. NCBI lineage: Eukaryota > Metazoa > Arthropoda > Insecta > Diptera > Drosophilidae > Drosophila > Drosophila longiperda. The sequence continues at coordinate 2,696,451 of JAWNLV010000120.1, forward strand.
CTCTTTCCAATTGAATTCTTACTACTAGTTTTGCAGAGTGTACAAAAAGAAATTGGCCCCATTGCCAGTGCCTAATGAACTAAATTTCCATTTCTTTTCCCGCGCACGCCTTCCCCTTTCATCACCAACTCGCCCTCTTTCGCTTTGCGGCTCTCTACGTTTTCTGCTTGAGCTGATTCTGTGCCGCTGCCAGTGTTGCGAGAACTGGTTGGTAATGCGGCTTAGTTGGCCGCTTCTACTTTGCTGTTTGTCTTTCGACGGACAAAGGGGGGGATGCCACATTAACCTCTTTGTTAATCATTTATAAACAAATGCAAATCAAATAAATACACAGCCTGCAGCTGCCTGAAGCGATAAACTGGTAACAGGTAACAGGCAGGCAGGTGAGCCAACTAAACTGAACTGATTCTGAGCCCAGGCTGAAACTGAAGCAAAGGCAGAGCGAACGGCTATGCTAATAAACAGTAGGCAACCAAATGAGCAGCGAATGGGAGGAAACAAAAAAACACACACACCCACACACACACATACATACACTTAAAATAAACAGAAAAAAGAGGCAGACAAAATCATTTTTCTTAGAAGGAATCGTGAAGAGTTCTCCGAGTGAACCAAACTCCGCAAAAAAATTGTGTTTTAAAATTTAAATCTATTTTGTTTAACTAAAAGAAAAGTTTGAGACGAGAATTCTGAAAATTTCCTACTTATTCTCACTATTGAGATCAATTTTCTAAATTAAATATTATGTGAAGAATTGTGAATAAATTATCCAAAATGTCTAAAGATTTTATTCATCAACTTCGACTTTCGGCTATTTATGAACAATAAACTGTCAATTTAAATGTTCAATTTAAGCAACAGGAGTTTGTCAAAAATTTTAATTAATTCCCTCAAATTTACAAGAAATTGCACACCCAAATTAAAGCAATTTATATACCTTTTCAAATAAAACTTAAGTTATGTCAAGATGCGAAAACTTTTGGTATATTTGACTACCTTTGTTATTTTCATCGAAATTTATGGAGCAAGTGAAACTAAGTGGAATTTGCGCATAATTTTAAGCAATTTTGCACCCTTTATAATACACAAATCAAATCAACTCAAGCCACAAAAAGTTACCTGACATATAAATATATTTTGAAGAGGTTTTCCACAAATTTATATATTTACAGCGCCGGTCGGAACCAGCAGCCACCGTTGACTTTCTAGGAGGCATTGCAAATTGCATTTTGAGCTGTCACGCGTAGCAATCTGCTTTCCATCTTCGTGGCTTTGCAGGACATCACGTGGACGTGGGCGAGGACGATAAGGAGAATAGGAACATAAACTAGAACATGGACATGGACTTTGATGTAGACGTTAGATATTGACTTGGCTTCCTTTGACTTGTTAAAAATTTTAATCAATGCTGCGAACTAAATGGGGACAGCAAAGGTAAAAGGTGTGTGTTTGGGGATAGATGGTAAGGTAAAGTCCTGGCAATTTCACAACTGCTTTAATATGCAAAAGATTCCAGTGGCGCTGGAGCGCATAATTAGTTTGGCCAGCCGCATTTCTGTGAGCGCCTCAGTTTTAGCTTTCATGTTGGCTCTTCCTTTTTATCTATTTGTTTTTTTTTTCTGCTGCTTTAGTTTCTATCCTGTTGCTATTCTCTGCAACTAACTATTTAGCCCTCCCCCCCACCACCTTGTTGTCAGGACTTCCGTATTTTCTTTGGCTTCTGACATATTAATTAATTATGTTTGGCAATATGCAGACACTTGCTTGCTCTTCCTCTACCTTTTCGATCTCTCTCTCTCTCTCTCTCTCTCTCTCATAATAATTTTCTTAACATAATAATAAAAAATAATATTCATTTATCTTTTAATTAACATAGTTTTCATTAGCCCTTTTGAAAATTATTATATTTTTCTAATTGCAAATCATAATAAAGTATATCCGCCCAAGTTAATGGTGATTTTAACAAAGTTCGATTTTTAATTCTATGCACATATTAATTTACGAGCAGACATTGCAGTTAATTGCCTGCCAGAAGAAAACAACGTAGCCTCCCAAGTTATGCTGCCTATCCGATGGGCGGTTAGCCAGTCAGCAGCAACGCCTGTCAACGGTACTCCTCACCATCCGCTCTTAAAGCCACTTTTCCCGCACCCAACAATCGTGCACCACACTCCTCGCTCTTGGCAATGGTTTGTTTGTAAAAGCACTCAAACTGTCAAAATGGCGTGGGCCAACAAGAGCCTGCAACACAGCAGGAACAACTCTGTCAGTTAGTCAATAATTTAATTTCTTGTTAAATTTTTTGCTCTGCACACACACAAAAACACACATTTACAAGTTACGCATAAGGTATATATATTCTTGATCAAAATCGACCTAGAGAAATTCTCATATATAATATATATCACATTTTATCGATTACTACATTAAGCCTTCGATATTGTTACACTTAAATTGTCAAGAGAAGCGATAAAGGATGTTGTAGACAACCTCAAGAAGTGCAACACTTTTATATAATAACTCTTTACAGAAAATTCTAAACATATAAAATAGATTCGATATTTAAAATGCGTTAAATTAATCGACTGTTAACTAAATAATCTGATCAAAAAAAAAAAACCCCAATATTCACAATATAATATTTGATTATTTCATTTGAACAAATATTTTCGAACTTAAGATCTTTAACATGGATTATTGCTTAATCGAAATTAAGAACATATCTATATATAACATCGTAGTAAACATAAATTCGAGTTTGTATTTAGTCGAATGTGCTTTTCATTTGCAATCGGCATTGTAAATTTTGTTCGTAAGAATCAATCATTAAAATAAATATATAATAATAAAAAACCGTTGGAAAATTGGTAAGTGATAAGCGGATAGTGGCAAGTGAAATGTGAAATGTGATATGTGATTACTTTCCATGAACGTGTTACCGTGTTGCGTGCTAACAATTAATTTTGCCAGTGCATCGACGGCTTCAAGTTAACATTCAAAATGATGATGCAACCGAAGGCGAAGCAATGCGTCAATTCTGTTGAAGCACCAACAACAAAAACACTACCACTTGCAACCGGATCAGCTGGAATAATGGATATGGCCAGTCGCATGAGAGCAATACAATTTTTCAATGTGATACTTGCTCGGCTCTGGCGTCGACGTATAACTGAAGTTTGCAATCTGCAGGAACAGGTTGGCAAATATAAATTAAAGGTAAGCAAGAATCCAAATCACACCAAAAGAATACAGAGTTATACATTTAAGCTATATGATATAAGTGTCGCATTTTGTTATTGCCAAGACTCGAAAATGAGACTGAGATAAAAATTAAAATATATTCTGTGTACAAATTTGAGTGCAGGATTAAGCTAGCGAAATCATTAAAAATCAGTTGAGTTTAGACAATTTTACGACCCATTACCATATGATAATTGTCCCCTCTGCGAAGGTATAGGTAATCAGATATCAAATCAAAGAACAAAATTTCGTTAACCTTCTTGAGTCTGCTGTCTTTTGTTTTATATATGCAGACGATTTCATTGCGCGACGAACTCTTCAGGCGTGACGAGATGATATGTCGAGAGCAACGACGATGCAATGATCGGGAGGCGGATCTTCGTCGAATCCAGTCCGTGTCTTATTTGAGTGAGCTCCGTTATGCGAAAACAATGAACGTGATCAGATTCGAGATGATGGAACTCAGCAAGGAGCTGGAGGTCAAGACTCAGGACTGCGACAATGCCGTTGAAGTGCTCAACCAGTTCCGAACTTATATGTTTCGTGAGATGTCCAATTATCGGGAGTGTGCCAAAGACTTTGCTAAGCTACAGCGAGAATATGTCTGTCTAGAGATAAGAAATGTCGAACTGGAGAATGAGGTGAGAAAAAACCACAGGCAGAAGGTTCAGTTTGCCATTAGTTAAGGGTCCATTTCACATTTTGAATATCTGGTGAAGAGCTCGCAGCCTTGACATATTAATAATTGTAAACTTAAATAGACTGAAAAGTCTGATATAACATGATAATGCGACTAAGGCGGCTCTTGAAATATATTTTCATACAATTTACACATATATATATATTTGCTATATTGGATACCATATTTTATAGGTGATGGCGCTCAAGGATCAGTCTCAATCGCTGCATGATCATTATTCCATCGCTATGCGTCAGATTTTCGAACAGATGATAGCCGAGTATGAGATGTAAGTTTTGATTAGGAGCCCATTTGGGCATTCGAAAATTCTCTTTTAATTCAAGGTTTCTTGTTTTTTGAAAATATGTTTTCCTGAAATGAGCTGAATCTTTATAGAGTTAAAGTAATGCATTGTCGTATTTTTTAATTATCATTCCATATAAGAAAGTAGTCCTGTAAATTAAAAACTCAATATTGATGCTTTCTACATTTCTCTCTCTGCCAACAGCAAACATCAGGAGGGTGGCGTGTTCCAGAAGATGAAACGCAAAATGGGAATAATAATTAATGCAATATATTTCAACATCGTCGAAGGTTTTTCGACGATGCCAATTACTATGGTTGGTCTACTTTGTGGCATCACAGTAATGATCGATGCTATGCTAATGTATGATATGCACAACTCATATTGAAAAATGTTCTAGTTGTCAGTTTTTATTAACATTCGTTATATTAAGATTTCAAAGGATCTTTAAAATTGTTTTGTCAAATATAAATTACCTAAATTGTCATCAGGAAAAAAAAAACGAACTGATATTATTATTATTTTGTAATATAATTAATTCATTTTGTGCAATATAAAAAATTAAGCTACATACATACATACACATACGCTACCTGCCACAAAAACAAATACCTGACATTTGCACAGCTCATTTGTCGTATTCAACTGAATCTAAATGAAATTGGCATTCTCATCAGCCTAATGCCAAAAAACAACAACAGCGATAACCATAAAATGTGAAAGGTGGAAAAACCGCAGCGCGACTTTAATTAAACAAAATAGTTTGTAATGTAATTCAATATACCTCATATTTCATATGTGCATAGATATAAATATATATATATGTGTGTGTGTGTGTGTGTGTGTGTGTATGTTTGTATGTATGCATGTAGCTTTATTTGCACACCTTGGGAGCATGAAGCTATCAGCAAACAGCTGTCGACTGCTGCTAGTCTAGAGAATTCGCTCCATATGCAAGTGACGCTTATTGATTTATGCTGTTTGAGAAGTATTACAATCTATTGATTCCACTATTACAGTTATTGAAAATGAAACTGAAAATAATATATATATATATACTACTGGAAAACGTCTGAGTAATGTTTAATGCCATATCGTAAGAAGAAATGCATACTTAAATTTGATCACATGTAATAATTATAAATAATTTGTGTATTTATGCACATAACTCTGGTCTCGCATCTATCATTGTCAATGATTATGAAAATAATTAATAGAGTATATTCAAAGTCGAGTGTTTCCTTACATATATATAAATATATTACTTGCTAAGCAGCTCGGCAAAAGTGCTTAAACCTCCACTCACTCAATTATAGTAAGTAGCTTATTTGCTCACAGTTTGAGTAGCACTGTGGTAAGCACATACATAGACACACTCACCTTAGAGGCACACTCTTTAGCTCTCTCTCCCTCTCTCAATATAAAATGTATATTTATATTATATATATATATATATATATATTAATATATATATATATATATAAGATGTTTATGCGACTAGCTGTTTTTAAAGCAATTGACACCTGCTTGTTGTTGTTTTTGAAATTGCTTTACCTGCGTGTTTGTTGCATTTATGTCTTAGACACACACACCCACACAAAAGCACAAACACGAGAAAAAAAAGTGTTTTAAACGCGTTTGAAGATCAGTGCGACAACAATGAGCAATTACGTGCACTTGTATGTGTTTCGCTAGTACGCAAGTGTGCGGAACAAATAACCGCTGATTCTTCTATTCTATTTTATTTTGTGCTGCCAAACAATCGAAACCGAAACACGTTGCCGACGTCGCAGTGACGCGGCTTCTTCTTTTATTTTTTTTATTCTTTTTGTGTTTTTTCTGTGTTTATCAAAGCAATGCGCGCACAAGTGCGAGTAGGCTAACGGGAAAAGCTCAGCCATACAACTGACCGGCGGAGAGTGCGCCAATGAATATGCACGCTTTGCATTCGCAGTCGCCGTCGGTGCCACCGTTCGGTTATCAAAGCACAAAAGCAGCGCAGCGTAGAGAGTAAGAGTGGTGAGAGAGTGAGAGTAGTGACTATGGAAGAGGGCAATAATGTGTGCGTGGGTGCTGATCGAGAGCAGAGTATGCAAATATGTTCATTCGGCTCCCGATCGCACTCTTTTAAGGGTGTGTGTGTACACAATGAGTATGCGGCCGCTGTTATAGCGGCAATTGTTTGTTATTGTTGCTTTATTGCACAATCTTCCCATCAAGCTGCAAACAAACAAACAAATAAACAAAAAAAAAACAAAAATAAAGAAAGAAAAAAGAATCCGGAAGGTATTCCGATTACCCTACATCATTTCTAGAACATTTTATTGAATGAATATGTGACGTCATTCTTGTAATAACAACTGATTTAATTTAATTGATTTTTTTTTTTTAATTTTCATTATACAAAATTGAAACCACTTTTTTTTTCCCCACATTTTCCATATTTTCTTCAGGTATCTTTAATTCAAAAGAGCATTTCGAGCACAACAATTTTTGCTACTTCTGTCGGACGAAAAGAAACAAGTGGGTTTCATAAAATGCCCAATGCTTCTAAAAGTGTACTATGCAGAGAGAGTGTTTTGATTTTTACACCCTTGTAAAAGATATTTTCACTTTGTTGCGAAGTTTGTTACGCATTGATCAAGTCAAATCAATCTCCATTAAATATCAAATTTAATCAAATGTCTGTATCATATAGACGTAATTAGAAACAATTTGTCGAATAACAATCATTGAGATTTGACTACTTTATCACTTTAAAATATTTATTACGATAATATGATTTGGCTTTGCAAGGGTATGCAATTTTCTGTGCTTAAAAAAGCTATTCTCTATTTTTTTTTCCTGTACATTTTACTCAGTAAATACATATGTACATACGAATGTGCTTTTTGCGCTGAGGCTTCTCATTTCGTCTTCGCCCACTTCTTACACTTCTGTTGTCTTTGCGTCGGCGTCCACGTAAATAAATTTCCTCTAATTTAATATTTTGTTTACATTATCTATTCATTTACTTATGTATGTTGTGTGTCGCTGGGCCTGATTCTCCCCTAGGCCCCTCCCCATCAACGAATGTGTTAGCCTCTCTGCTGACACTTTTGTTTATTTACGTGCTTCACCCACCCGCGGCGATGTCGTAGTCCCTTTTATGCAAACTGATATTAAATCTCTCTCTCTCTCTCTCTCTCTTCCTCTTTCACTCACTCTCAATCAGTGTGTTGAGCAATCAGGATGCGGCTGATCTTGGAAAATAAGAGAGAGAGGAGGACAGATAAGGCGAGTGAGAAAAGTAATAGGGAACTGATCTTTTCTAAAAAGTCGTTGGGTTGGGTACACTTAAAAAAGGCAACTATCATCAGATCTACTAACTACTAAAACTAACTATGCTCTGCACAATTTAGTTGAAACATATAAATTAATGTATAATCAAATAAAATAATGTGATATAAATCTGCGAGGAAAATCTCACAATATTTGGTTAAAATTATAATAAAATAAATAAATAAATATTTATTACTTGGTGCATTAAGATTAGTGTAATCTATGGAAATACACATTTTCTTATTTACTACTCAATTAATTTGATAATGATTATAATTTAAAACTTGAGGCCATCTGCTTCTGTTTTCCTTAACTTCCCTACCTTATATTTGATGCATGTTATTTTTATATAAATTAAATAAATCTGGATTCTAATCTACAAATCAAAACTAAATAATTACAAAATAATTTTCATTTAATCATAATTTATGCAAAACAACAAGTTAAATCACTCCAAGTCAAAGTTTTTATCTAAATAACGGTACTGTGTTTCAAAATACAGATTTCTAATAGGCAAAACTTAATTTTCCCCAAAAGGCGAAACGAAACGAAAGAGAAAGGTGACGATGCCGGACAGAAAAACAACATCAAATGTCAAAATTAAAGTGAGAACAAGGTTAGAATCGAAACGCAGCAAATGCAGCGGTAAATGTGTGTAAATGTAACTGTGAATTTTGCGCATGGCCAAGGGCGCCCAGTGATGACGCAGAGGGAGGGCAGGGGGCGAATGGATTGTTGCTGGCAGTTGCCGAACTATATAATTGGTTGGCGTGAAGAGCCCAAAAGCACGCTGCAAAATCATGAATTGCTGCATTCTAACACACAAATAGACCGAGACTTAACACTAACAGTAACACACACACCGCAGCAGCAGAGAGATTTACAGAGCGTGGATAAGATACTAAAGGAGAGAGCGCATAAGCTGGAATTCTATGCAATGCAAATATACATGAACATACATATATTTTTTAGTGAATGCTTACCGTTGTCGACGCTGACGTTGATGCTGATTTTGGCGTCAGCTGCGGTGCTTCGAAATGTATGTATGAATTATGTCTGATTTGTTTTTGTTGTTCTTTCTGTTTGTTGTTTATATTTTCGTTTTTTTTGTTTTTCTGTGCACTTAAAAATTGTTCACGTTTAGCATATTGTTTTGTTGTTATTGTTGCTGTAACCACATGAAAAAATTACTAAAAAAAAAAGAAATACATATAGGAAAATGCAAGAGTTAACAAGAAAAGTTGTTTTATTTACAAGCATGTAAAAAAGTTTCTGCATTTGTTTTTAATCACAAGAACAGCAACTCTACGAACAAGCAGCACGGCTCGGTTGTAATAGTTTTATTATTATTATTTTTTTTTGTTATCACAGGATTAGACAGGAAAAATGCGCGTGCTTTAACTTAATTTTGTTGTTGTGTTGTTGTATGTTTTATCTTTTTCTTATTTATTCTGTCTACTTTACTGTTTACTGGTCACTTTGTTGCTGTGAGCTCTGCATCCGCTTCGTTTGAGTGTCGTTGGTTAACTGAACCTGCGTTTATTTACACGATGACGTTGTCGTAAGCGAACGAGCTTTAGCTTGAGCCCATGCGAGCACACAAAAAGCTCTACAAGTGCGACGACGAAAGCAGCACTGGCAGCAGCTGAACAATTTATGTGTTGTGCTTGCTGCTGCGTCGCACACTCGTGTTCAACACGTTAAGGCTGCACTATTAACACAAACTTTACATTCAATAAGCAAATTCGTTTGTTGACGATAATTTTTGGGAATGGCTTGTATCGAACATCCTTACATTTCAAATAATAACATTAACAATTTTTAAGAGCAGAGCTAATAATGAATAAAACATAAAATATTTTTTCTAATGTGATTTTCTCTACTTCGTCAGACTTAATTGTGGCGTGAGCTTTCATGTGTCCATGTATGTGTGCGTATGTGCGTGTGCATGAGTTCAGTTACTTGTGTTTTGTTTGGTTTCCAACCCTACTGCTGGGCTAAAGCTTTGCTGCATTCAAGGCATGCCCGGCACAGGAGCAAGCGAGATGCGGCACGTGCTCTTTCGATACATGGTAGTGTTGAGTAACGATTAGAGCACGTGAGCTGCTTGCACAGCGCATAACGACAAAAGCTTACCGCTATTACAGCTGATAGAAGCTAATGCTCGCTTATAAAACAGTTATGGATCAACGATTCGTTTCTTTTGCTTTTGTTGCTTACGCTCTGTTTGTTAACCTTACACAGAGGCAACGCAAAACAAAGCGACGTTATATTGTTATCGTTAATATTGTTACCGTTACAGTTACAGATAGCGTCGGCCGGATTAAACATTTAAGCTTTTGTGCCAATCGGCGTCATTGCTTGAGGTTATGTGTGTGTTTCTGTGTTGCCCGAAGTGTGTGCACGTGTGTCCTTCTGTGTGTCGCATTTGACCCTGGCAATGAGCGCCCTGTTGCGGCATTACTTGCTATGTATTCATTTAATTTAATTTGTCAGCTTAAGCTATTTAACGAACAACGTAAAAAAATAATAACAGCGGAAACGGAAAGGAAACAATATACACTGCCAGAATATACGTATATTTACATACATGTGTATTTTGGGCTAGGTTGTTGTCTAGCCTCACACTCATTGCTTAATGGCAATGCCAATGGTGGGAACATGGGCAGGGAGACGGGAACAAAGGCACCGCTTTTGTTTTGCTTTTGTGGTGCTTTGAGTGTATCGCTAATTTGAGCCTTAAGTGGATTAATTTTGCTTTTGTGAAGGGGCTTCAGGGACACGCGAGTACACATGACTTACGTCTTTTCAGAAGGGTAAGCCAGATTAGTGGTGCAAGCTGAAGGTAACAAGAAATCCAAAGCCAACAATTAAACAAGAAACATATATTTATGATTTGCGCGCGCAACGGTGCGTTTTACTGTGCACGTTGTACAATCGACAATACGTACGATGAAATAGTTTTAAATGCGTGTATGGTAAACTTGTTTATATTCTGACTTTGTGCTTGACTTGATTATTTGGCTTATATACGAGAACAATATTAAAGCAAATTTAGAGTTTATAATTGTTGCAATAAGCACTAACAAAGTTAATTATTTTGAAATTTTGCGTACAGTTCGATAACAATTGTTGCCCGATTACTTTTTTCCGGTGTCAGCTGTTATGGCATTTTTAGCGCATTATTGTAGCCAGCTTGCACAACAATTTTCAGCGGTTTCACAAAATACTTTAAAGAGCTGTAACAAAATGCGCTTAACAAATGTTCTGTTTAAGAAAGTAAAGAGCAAGTAAGTGATTGCTTGTAAATCTAACTAGAATTCCACACACAATAATATTGATTTGCAGACGCATAATGGTTGTGCTCGAGAGCGTTGTCAGCGGTCATCAATATAATGCATTTCGTGAGCGATTGGCGGAAAAACTGGAAGTAATACGCTTCGATCCATATAGTAAGTAGCACACCGCTTAATATTTCTTATTAATATTCATTTCTCATTAATATTCATATACCTTTGCAGTACAACAGGATAGCTTGTACCGGGAACGCAAGAAAATCCGCAGCGCCTAAGGAAAACGTGGGAAACAACAACCATTCAGTTATAGTCGTTCCTCTCTTCTGGCCCTTTCCTATGCTGTAGTCTAAGTCAAATAAATCTTATATGCGCGGTTTAACCCTAATTGTTATTAATTAATTATCACTTAAAGGAAAAGATACTTTATCTTTAAAACATTGTTGAATAGGCATCAGATAACGTGCTTTGTAGCATCCACCAGTATTGGAAAAGATCTGTTATAGCTTCGTCGTGTTCACTCTCAAAGATAATTATAATAATAGACAAGTGTTTGGTTCAATTAGTAGCCTTGGGCTGTCTTTATTTTAATATAACAATTGTTATTTTTTTTCTTAAAATACGAAGTTACTAGTTCCTTCTTTGTTGTTGTTTGTTGGCAAATACCAAAAGTGCTCCAAAGTCGTTTAAACGCTTAACATTTAACACTAACTAATCACAGACAGACTGGGGTGATAAATGCAAGGGAATACAGAAATGATTTGGATGAGTATGAATGAATATGAATTAATTCTATTTAAATGGCTTTTCGATAGTGAGCAGTCCACGCTTCCAGAAACCAATGCCGAGTGCCAAACAATGCTCCAAATTGGGCAGCGGCAACGAACTGATGCTTACATAATTGGGATAGCTGTTAATTAGCATCTTAACGGCGTTCGCCTCAATGGGTTCGAGCTCCATGAAGTTCGGCTCGTACTTGCAATACTCGAGAGAATTGTCCACATAGTAGTAGAGACGGAGAGTGTCATCTTCGGCCACGAGTCTTACGATATTTTTGCGCAATAGACGAACTTTGGTAGCTACCGTTAGATCATAGTCGCAATGGCAGTTGCCATGCTTATCCTTTGTGTTGCGCGATCCGAAGATTGTGTGATTCTTCTCCAATGGTGTAATGCTTGGCGGCAGCGCCTCATGCTGGAAACGCTTCGCCAGCTGATCAATGGCGGCATCGATCTGTGACTCAGTGGGTATAAAATATTTCTTAAACAGTTGTTGGGTCTGCTTGATTAGATCGGAGCGTTCCTTTGTATTCTTATCGTTATAAACGTGACCAAGATTGTGCCAAGTATTTAGCGGCAGACCACGACGCATATCTAAATTATTCTGGATGGCGTTCTGCATGACGGCGGGCATGAGGGCCTGCATAAGATTGGCGTACGATTGCTGTTGATAGACACTTAAGGTGATGTGCAGCGAATGTTGGTTCTTCTCCGTCACAGCCTGGTGGACACAGCCCCGAGGGAAATATAGTAAATCCCCGGGATTCAAGACCCGGTCAAAAATGGGCTTGGACAGTATTTGCTGCTTCAGGTTGCCTGATGAGGTGAGTGGAAGGATATCATTGGGACTGAGCGGACTATATAAGCGCCAACGCTTGCGTCCCTCTACCTGCAAAACGAATGCCTCAATGTCATCATAGTGCGGCGCGAATCCTTGACTACCTGGTGGCGTCAAATATACATTAGCGCCGACCAAGCAATGGAAATACTCCTGCAGTGCCGTGCAAACGTCACGCAATCCCTTCAAATAAGTGCTGGGGTTCAGGATGCGAACGCTGCAACCTTCTCCGTAGAGGCCCCAAACAGTTGCCGGCATTGCGCGTCCATCGGGATTGTGGGTTTGACGCTCCCCATCCTTGTAAGTGGTCACATCAATGTTTGTGGTGAATTCCAGATGATTCTCGATCAGCATCCTATCAATCATCTCAAAGGAGATCAGGTCGGAGTAGTAATTGGCATTCTTGCGCTTCAACTGATTAAATTTATATATAAATATATAGATTAGTCGCCAATTATAATATACCGACAAAAATTAGCCATACCTGACAAGCTTTGCGTTCCCAATAGGGATTGAAAAAAGAATCGATACTCAATGGATTAAGGAGCCAGCGCAAAGTGTTTTTGCCATGCTCAACACTATCGTTAACTCCGTCATTTTGAATTAAATCGGCTTCTTCTTCCGGTTCCTGCTTTGGGGCTAGAACATTTTTGCCAGCGGTGGCCATCTTGTTTGGCAAGGGACATGATTTGGGCTTCTCAGCTGGCGCTTTGGGGAGCAGCGCAGATGACTTGATGGCAGCAGCGCTGCCACTAAGACGCAGCAGCGGGCACGAAGGAGCTGCTGATTTGCGTTGGACATTCTTCTTAGACTGATTCTCTCCATTTTTTGGCTCTTCTGGTTGCAACTTTTGCTGTTTGACAGCCGGCGACTTGTTGTTGTCGTCCGAATCGCAAATGCTGCGTTTGTTTGCCAAACGGCTGGAAGCAGCTGCTGCTGGTGGAGAATTTTCAGCGCGACTCGAGGATTCGGAATCGGAGTGACTATTCAAAGTATACTCATCGAACTCCTCGCCGGTGCTCAGCTCGCTGTCATCGTCGTCTTCACTATTGCCGCTTTTGTCATCGTCTTCGTTACTGCCATCCTGATCTTCATAATCATCTGCATAACTTCTGAATTCCTCATTACCATCGTCCTCATTGTTGCTTTCGTTGCTGGAATCGTATTCATCAACTGAACTGATTGGGCTAGTTTTGATGCCATTCGCTTCAGTTTTTCCATTAGTCCCGTAGGCGTCAAAGGCCGATATCTTGTCCATAATTTTTTATTGGCTTTGTTGAATTAAACAAAAAAAAAAGAACTAAGCTTAGATGTGCTCTCACTGGAAACCAAAGGCGTTCTGATTTGAACATGTGTGCGCTGACAATATGATTGTCATCGATTCATCGATAGATTTCTGTATTGTGTAGCACATGCGCAACACTATCGATAAGCTAATGCCGGCGTTTCATGTTAAGCTTTGTTTACTTGTGAAATAATTATGCCATGTCGGAGCCGGACCCGGAGCTGGAAAATGCGACAATAACAGAGGAGGCAGTGCCTACCGTTGGGACCGTAACAGGGCCAAGCCCATTCCCGTAATCCAGCCATGGTTTGGAGGATGAGGACTGGGCTAATTTGGTGACAGCTTAGGAATATTTACTTCGCAAAGATGTCCAGCTGATGGAATATGAAAAGCAAATGTTTCTCGATCTCGGGCACACAGATGGACTGCTCGTCTCTGCAAAGTAAGCGAGAGGGACAGTCAGAGAATGAGTGAGTGAGCCTTATTTTAATCATCTAATCATATTCTGTGCAGAGGCTTGGGCTATGAGCGCGTTCTGATGCACATTTTGAAGGTGTACAGCGATGATGGAAATCAACAGCTCTGATTGGGAGGAACAGTACTACAAGTCCAAGCTGGATGCCAAATATGTGCACGAGGTGCCAAATACGGCCACAGAGCGGTAATATAATAATAACAAAAATACCAAAAATCAACAAAAAAAAAACATGCTTAATCTTATTATAGTGAACGCGTCTATTTGGAGGGTGGATTGCAGCACACGGATTTTGGTGGTCGATCTGCTCAAGCAGCGGATACCGATTGAGCTGATAACGGGAATTTTTGTGATGCGTTCGCACAGCATCATTGAGAGCTGCCAGGAGGCGTTCGCCTTGCGTTTGTTTCGATAACGCAATAAGACGGGCTTCATCAAGGCATTTTCGAGCAGTCCGGAGGTATTCACCATTGGCTACGCGCACATCGAGCGCACTATGCGCAATCTGTTTGTGAAACACTTGTACATTTGGCCGCGCTTCCATGCCACAGTGCGTAGCGCACTGCACCCGTGGCAGGCGCAAACCATAGAGCTTCATGTGCCGCTCAAACACATTTGCTGGACATCATGAATTTTTTAGTGCGCGAAATTAAGCGTATCAATCGCACCGTCGACATGGAGGCGGTCACCGTTGAGAATTGTGTGACCAAGAAGTTCCATAAGATCCTGCAGGCGCAGCTCGACTGCATCTGGCATCAGCTTAACTCGCAAACAAAGCTGATTGTGGCCGACTTAAAGATTCTGCGCAGTCTCATGATGTCCGTTAAGTAGACTACTAAATTACATATATATTTTTGTATGTATTATGTTATGTTTGTTATAGTTCCACGATGTACCATGATGCAGTCAGTTCCTATGCTTTGATCAAACGCTATCGCAGCACAGAGTACGCCATCAGCAACTCCGGCTGGACACTGCTCGACGCAGCCGAGCAAATCTTTATGCTATCCAAGCAACGCGTCTACAATGGTCAAAATGGTGAGCAATCCCAAACAATCAAGAATCAGTGAGTTTTTTTTAACTTGAGTGTTCTCCAAGAAGTTACTTATACTATTCCTGCTCTTTTACACAATCTGTCTGTATAAATATATATAAAGCTTTATTCTATTTGCACAGAATTCGAACCGGAACCGTGTCCCAAATGACAGGCACTCATCGAGCTACTAACCCAGGATATACCCAGCGATATGCAACGTCGTCGTAGCGTTGTCCATCTGGAGCCACCGATGGTGTTGATCCTATGTCAGGATGCGCGCACCTGCTACCAGCTGAAGCAGTATCTGACGCAGGGCAGCGCACGCTTTCTGCTGCAGCAGGCGATGCGGCACGAGCTGCTCGTGGGCAAAACAACAGCAGTGGCAGAGGCCACCGGTCACATCCAAACGGTAGTGCCGAAAACTGATCCGAATTTAACACAACATTCCTTGGATGAGAGTCCCAGCTGCTAAGTGAAACGGATGCAGAGGCTCAACTAATGCAACAGCAGCATCTCTTCGAGGAAAGCAACATGCTGACAATGACGCAGCCGATATTATATATTGTGCTCGAGAGCGTTTTCAGCGGTCATCAATATAATGCATTTCGTGAGCGATTGGCGGAAAAACTGGAAATAATACGCTTCGATCTATATAGTAAGTAGCACACCGCTTAATATTTCTTATTAATATTCATTTCTCATTAATATTAATATACCTTTGCAGTACAACAGGATAGATTGTACCAGGAAGGCAAGAAAATCCGCAGCGCCTAAGGAAAACGTGGGACACAACAACCATTCAGTTATAGTCGTTCCTCTCTTCTGGCCCTTTCCTATGCTGTAGTCTAAGTCAAATAATTAATAATATTAATTAATTATCACTTAAAGGAAAAGATACTTTATCTTTAAAACATTGTTGAATAGGCATCAGATAACGTGCTTTGTAGCCACCACCAGTATTGGAAGAGATCTGTTATAGCTTCGTCGTGTTCACTCTCAAAGATAATGATAATAATAGACAAGTGTTTGGTTCAATTAGTAGCCTTGGGCTGTCTTTATTTTAATATAACAATTGTTATTTTTTTTCTTAAAATACGAAGTTACTAGTTCCTTCTTTGTTGTTGTTTGTTGGCAAATCCCAAAAGTGCTCCAAAGTCGTTTAAACGCTTAACACTCAACACTAACTAATCACAGACAGACTGGGGTGATAAATGCAAGGGAATACAGAAATGATTTGGATGAGTATGAATGAATATGAATTAATTCTATTTAAATGGCTTTTCGATAGTGAGCAGTCCACGCTTCCAGAAACCAATGCCGAGTGCCAAACAATGCTCCAAATTGAACAGCGGCAACGAACTGATGCTTACATAATTGGGATAGCTGTTAATTAGCATCTTAACGGCGTTCGCCTCAATGGGTTCGAGCTCCATGAAGTTCGGCTCGTACTTGCAATACTCGAGAGAATTGTCCACATAGTAGTAGAGACGGAGAGTGTCATCTTCGGCCACGAGTCTTACGATATTTTTGCGCAATAGACGAACTTTGGTAGCTACCGTTAGATCATAGTCGCAATGGCAGTTGCCATGCTTATCCTTTGTGATGCGCGATCCGAAGATGGTGTGATTCTTCTCCAATGGTGTAATGCTTGGCGGCAGCGCCTCATGCTGGAAACGCTTCGCCAGCTGATCAATGGCGGCATCGATCTGTGACTCAGTGGGTATAAAATATTTCTTAAACAGTTGTTGGGTCTGCTTGATTAGATCGGAGCGTTCCTTTGTATTCTTATCGTTATAAACGTGACCAAGATTGTGCCAAGTATTTAGCGGCAGACCACGACGCATATCTAAATTATTCTGGATGGCGTTCTGCATGACGGCGGGCATGAGGGCCTGCATAAGATTGGCGTACGATTGCTGTTGATAGACACTTAAGGTGATGTGCAGCGAATGTTGGTTCTTCTCCGTCACAGCCTGGTGGACACAGCCCCGAGGGAAATATAGTAAATCCCCGGGATTCAAGACCCGGTCAAAAATGGGCTTGGACAGTATTTGCTGCTTCAGGTTGCCTGATGAGGTGAGTGGAAGGATATCATTGGGACTGAGCGGACTATATAAGCGCCAACGCTTGCGTCCCTCTACCTGCAAAACGAATGCCTCAATGTCATCATAGTGCGGCGCGAATCCTTGACTACCTGGTGGCGTCAAATATACATTAGCGCCGACCAAGCAATGGAAATACTCCTGCAGTGCCGTGCAAACGTCACGCAATCCCTTCAAATAAGTGCTGGGGTTCAGGATGCGAACGCTGCAACCTTCGCCGTAGTGGCCCCAAACAGTTGCCGGCATTGCGCGTCCATCGGGATTGTGGGTTTGACGCTCCCCATCCTTGTAAGTGGTCACATCAATGTTTGTGGTGAATTCCAGATGATTCTCGATCAGCATCCTATCAATCATCTCAAAGGAGATCAGGTCGGAGTAGTAATTGGCATTCTTGCGCTTCAACTGATTAAATTTATATATAAATATATAGATTAGTCGCCAATTATAATATACCGACAAAAATTAGCCATACCTGACAAGCTTTGCGTTCCCAATAGGGATTGAAAAAAGAATCGATACTCAATGGATTAAGGAGCCAGCGCAAAGTGTTTTTGCCATGCTCAACACTATCGTTAACTCCGTCATTTTGAATTAAATCGGCTTCTTCTTCCGGTTCCTGCTTTGGGGCTAGAACATTTTTGCCAGCGGTGGCCATCTTGTTTGGCAAGGGACATGATTTGGGCTTCTCAGCTGGCGCTTTGGGGAGCAGCGCAGATGACTTGATGGCAGCAGCGCTGCCACTAGGACGCAGCAGCGGGCACGAAGGAGCTGCTGATTTGCGTTGGACATTCTTCTTAGACTGATCCTCTCCATTTTTTGGCTCTTCTGGTTGCAACTTTTGCTGTTTGACAGCCGGCGACTTGTTGTTGTTGTCGTCCGAATCGCAAATCCTGCGTTTGTTTGCCAAACGGCTGGAAGCAGCTGCTGCTGGTGGAGAATTTTCAGCGCGACTCGAGGATTCGGAATCGGAGTGACTATTCAAAGTATACTCATCGAACTCCTCGCCGGTGCTCAGCTCGCTGTCATCGTCGTCTTCACTATTGCCGCTTTTGTCATCGTCTTCGTTACTGCCATCCTGATCTTCATAATCATCTGCATAACTTCTGAATTCCTCATTACCATCGTCCTCATTGTTGCTTTCGTTGCTGGAATCGTATTCATCAACTGAACTGATTGGGCTAGTTTTGATGCCATTCGCTTCAGTTTTTCCATTAGTCCCGTAGGCGTCAAAGGCCGATATCTTGTCCATAATTTTTTATTGGCTTTGTTGAATTAAACAAAAAAAAAAGAACTAAGCTTAGATGTGCTCTCACTGGAAACCAAAGGCGTTCTGATTTGAACATGTGTGCGCTGACAATATGATTGTCATCGATTCATCGATAGATTTCTGTATTGTGTAGCACATGCGCAACACTATCGATAAGCTAATGCCGGCGTTTCATGTTAAGCTTTGTTTACTTGTGAAATAATTATGCCATGTCGGAGCCGGACCCGGAGCTGGAAAATGCGACAATAACAGAGGAGGCAGTGCCTACCGTTGGGACTATAACAGGGCCAAGCCCATTCCCGGAGTCCAGCCATGGTTTGGAGGATGAGGACTGGGCTAATTTGGTGACAGCTTAGGAATATTTACTTCGCAAAGATGTCCAGCTGATGGAATATGAAAAGCAAATGTTTCTCGATCTCGGGCACACAGATGGACTGCTCGTCTCTGCAAAGTAAGCGAGAGGGACAGTCAGAGAATGAGTGAGTGAGCCTTATTTTAATCATCTAATCATATTCTGTGCAGAGGCTTGGGCTATGAGCGCGTTCTGATACACAGTACTACAAGTCCAAGCTGGATGCCAAATATGTGCACGAGGTGGCAAATACGGCCACAGAGCGGTAATATAATAATAACAAAAATACCAAAAATCAACAAATAAAAACATGCTTAATGTTATTATAGTGAACGCGTCTATTTGGAAGGTGAATTGCAGTTTATTAGCACACGGATTTTGGTGGTCGATCTGCTCAAGCAGCGGATACCGATTGAGCTGATAACGGGAATTATTGTAATGCGTTCGCACAGCATCATTGAGAGCTGCCAGGAGGCGTTCGCCTTGCGTTTGTTTCGATAACGCAATAAGACGGGCTTCATCAAGGCATTTTCGAGCAGTCCGGAGGTATTCACCATTGGCTACGCGCACATCGAGCGCACTATGCGCAATCTGTTTGTGAAACACTTGTACATTTGGCCGCGCTTCCATGCCACAGTGCGTAGCGCACTGCACCCGTGGCAGGCGCAAACCATAGAGCTTCATGTGCCGCTCACGACACGAATGAGCTCGATTCAAACACATTTGCTGGACATCATGAATTTTTTAGTGCGCGAAATTAAGCGTATCAATCGCACCGTCGACATGGAGGCGGTCACCGTTGAGAATTGTGTGACCAAGAAGTTCCATAAGATCCTGCAGGCGCAGCTCGACTGCATCTGGCATCAGCTTAACTCGCAAACAAAGCTGATTGTGGCCGACTTAAAGATTCTGCGCAGTCTCATGATGTCCGTTAAGTAGACTACTAAATTACATATATATTTTTGTATGTATTATGTTATGTTTGTTATAGTTCCACGATGTACCATGATGCAGTCAGTTCCTATGCTTTGATCAAACGCTATCGCAGCACAAAGTACGCCATCAGCAACTCCGGCTGGACACTGCTCGAAGCCGCCGAGCAAATCTTTATGCTATCCAAGCAACGCGTCTACAATGGTCAAAATGGTGAGCAATCCCAAACAATCAAGAATCAGTGAGTTTTTTTTAACTTGAGTGTTCTCCAAGAAGTTACTTATACTATTTCTGCTCTTTTACACAATCTGTCTGTATAAATATATATAAAGCTTTATTCTATTTGCACAGAATTCGAACCGGAACCGTGTCCCAAATGGCAGGCACTCATCGAGCTACTAACCCAGGATATACCCAGCGATATGCAACGTCGTCGTAGCGTTGTCCATCTGGAGCCACCGAAGGTGTTGATCCTATGTCAGGATGCGCGCACCTGCTACCAGCTGAAGCAGTATCTGACGCAGGGCAGCGCACGCTTTCTGCTGCATCAGGCGATGCGGCACGAGCTGCTCGTGGGCAAAACAACAGCAGTGGCAGAGGCCACCGGTCACATCCAAACGGTAGTGCCGAAAACTGATCCGAATTTAACACAACATTCCTTGGATGAGCTCTCCCAGCTGCTAAGTGAAACGGATGCAGAGGCTCAACTAATGCAACAGCAGCATCTCTTCGAGGAAAGCTACATGCTGACAATGACGCAGCCCATATTATTGCCATCCAACTAACCAGATCCGAATGTCTCCATTTTTGAGATAATACCAGAGCTGGAGCAGTTCGATGTCTCAGCGGCATTGGCTGCTCATCGGCAATCCTGCATTTGTCTGCACACATTTAAGACGGAACGTGATGGCCCATGGCCCTTGACCCTTAGCCCCATTATGTAACTAGAATTCCACACACAATAATATTGATTTGCAGACACATCATGGTTGTGCTCGCGAGCGTTGTCAGCGGTCATCAATATAATGCATTTCGTGAGCGATTGGCGGAAAAACTGGAAGTAATACGCTTCGATCCATATAGTAAGTAGCACACCGCTTAATATTTCTTATTAATATTCATTTCTCATTAATATTCATATACCTTTGCAGTACAACAGGATAGCTTGTACCGGGAACGCAAGAAAATCCGCAGCGCCTAAGGAAAACGTGGGAAACAACAACCATTCAGTTATAGTCGTTCCTCTCTTCTGGCCCTTTCCTATGCTGTAGTCTAAGTCAAATAAATCTTATATGCGCGGTTTAACCCTAATTGTTATTAATTAATTATCACTTAAAGGAAAAGATACTTTATCTTTAAAACATTGTTGAATAGGCATCAGATAACGTGCTTTGTAGCATCCACCAGTATTGGAAGAGATCTGTTATAGCTTCGTCGTGTTCACTCTCAAAGATAATTATAATAATAGACAAGTGTTAGGTTCAATTAGTAGCCTTGGGCTGTCTTTATTTTAATATAACAATTGTTATTTTTTTTCTTAAAATACGAAGTTACTAGTTCCTTCTTTGTTGTTGTTTGTTGGCAAATCCCAAAAGTGCTCCAAAGTCGTTTAAACGCTTAACATTTAACACTAACTAATCACAGACAGACTGGGGTGATAAATGCAAGGGAATACAGAAATGATTTGGATGAGTATGAATGAATATGAATTAATTCTATTTAAATGGCTTTTCGATAGTGAGCAGTCCACGCTTCCAGAAACCAATGCCGAGTGCCAAACAATGCTCCAAATTGAACAGCGGCAACGAACTGATGCTTACATAATTGGGATAGCTGTTAATTAGCATCTTAACGGCGTCCGCCTCAATGGGTTCGAGCTCCATGAAGATCGGCTCGTACTTGCAATACTCGAGAGAATTGTCCACATAGTAGTAGAGACGGAGAGTGTCATCTTCGGCCACGAGTCTTACGATATTTTTGCGCAATAGACGAACTTTTGTAGCTACCGTTAGATCATAGTCGCAATGGCAGTTGCCATGCTTATCCTTTGTGTTGCGCGATCCGAAGATTGTGTGATTCTTCTCCAATGGTGTAATGCTTGGCGGCAGCGCCTCATGCTGGAAACGTATCGCCAGCTGATCAATGGCGGCATCGATCTGTGACTCAGTGGGTATAAAATATTTCTTAAACAGTTGTTGGGTCTGCTTGATTAGATCGGAGCGTTCCTTTGTATTCTTATCGTTATAAACGTGACCAAGATTGTGCCAAGTATTTAGCGGCAGACCACGACGCATATCTAAATTATTCTGGATGGCGTTCTGCATGACGGCGGGCATGAGGGCCTGCATAAGATTGGCGTACGATTGCTGTTGATAGACACTTAAGGTGATGTGCAGCGAATGTTGGTTCTTCTCCGTCACAGCCTGGTGGACACAGCCCCGAGGGAAATATAGTAAATCCCCGGGATTCAAGACCCGGTCAAAAATGGGCTTGGACAGTATTTGCTGCTTCAGGTTGCCTGATGAGGTGAGTGGAAGGATATCATTGGGACTGAGCGGACTATATAAGCGCCAACGCTTGCGTCCCTCTACCTGCAAAACGAATGCCTCAATGTCATCATAGTGCGGCGCGAATCCTTGACTACCTGGTGGCGTCAAATATACATTAGCGCCGACCAAGCAATGGAAATACTCCTGCAGTGCCGTGCAAACGTCACGCAATCCCTTCAAATAAGTGCTGGGGTTCAGGATGCGAACGCTGCAACCTTCGCCGTAGTGGCCCCAAACAGTTGCCGGCATTGCGCGTCCATCGGGATTGTGGGTTTGACGCTCCCCATCCTTGTAAGTGGTCACATCAATGTTTGTGGTGAATTCCAGATGATTCTCGATCAGCATCCTATCAATCATCTCAAAGGAGATCAGGTCGGAGTAGTAATTGGCATTCTTGCGCTTCAACTGATTAAATTTATATATAAATATATAGATTAGTCGCCAATTATAATATACCGACAAAAATTAGCCATACCTGACAAGCTTTCCGTTCCCAATAGCGATTGAAAAAATAATCGATACTCAATGGATTAAGGAGCCAGCGCAAAGTGTTTTTGCCATGCTCAACACTATCGTTAACTCCGTCATTTTGAATTAAATCGGCTTCTTCTTCCGGTTCCTGCTTTGGGGCTAGAACATTTTTGCCAGCGGCGGCCATCTTGTTTGGCAAGGGACATGATTTGGGCTTCTCAGCTGGCGCTTTGGGGAGCAGCGCAGATGACTTGATGGCAGCAGCGCTGCCACTAAGACGCAGCAGCGGGCACGAAGGAGCTGCTGATTTGCGTTGGACATTCTTCTTAGACTGATCCTCTCCATTTTTTGGCTCTTCTGGTTGCAACTTTTGCTGTTTGACAGCCGGCGACTTGTTGTTGTTGTCGTCCGAATCGCAAATCCTGCGTTTGTTTGCCAAACGGCTGGAAGCAGCTGCTGCTGGTGGAGAATTTTCAGCGCGACTCGAGGATTCGGAATCGGAGTGACTATTCAAAGTATACTCATCGAACTCCTCGCCGGTGCTCAGCTCGCTGTCATCGTCGTCTTCACTATTGCCGCTTTTGTCATCGTCTTCGTTACTGCCATCCTTATCTTCATAATCATCTGCATAACTTCTGAATTCCTCATTACCATCGTCCTCATTGTTGCTTTCGTTGCTGGAATCGTATTCATCAACTGAACTGATTGGGCTAGTTTTGATGCCATTCCCTTCAGTTTTTCCATTAGTCCCGTAGGCGTCAAAGGCCGATATCTTGTCCATAATTTTTTATTGGCTTTGTTGAATTAAACAAAAAAAAAAGAACTAAGCTTAGATGTGCTCTCACTGGAAACCAAAGGCGTTCTGATTTGAACATGTGTGCGCTGACAATATGATTGTCATCGATTCATCGATAGATTTCTGTATTGTGTAGCACATGCGCAACACTATCGATAAGCTAATGCCGGCGTTTCATGTTAAGCTTTGTTTACTTGTGAAATAATTATGCCATGTCGGAGCCGGACCCGGAGCTGGAAAATGCGACAATAACAGAGGAGGCAGTGCCTACCGTTGGGACTGTAACAGGGCCAAGCCCATTCCCGGAGTCCAGCCATGGTTTGGAGGACGAGGACTGGGCTAATTTGGTGACAGCTTAGGAATATTTACTTCGCAAAGATGTCCAGCTGATGGAATATGAAAAGCAAATGTTTCTCGATCTCGGGCACACAGATGGACTGCTCGTCTCTGCAAAGTAAGCGAGAGGGACAGTCAGAGAATGAGTGAGTGAGCCTTATTTTAATCATCTAATCATATTCTGTGCAGAGGCTTGGGCTATGAGCGCGTTCTGATACACAGTACTACAAGTCCAAGCTGGATGCCAAATATGTGCACGAGGTGGCAAATACGGCCACAGAGCGGTAATATAATAATAACAAAAATACCAAAAATCAACAAATAAAAACATGCTTAATGTTATTATAGTGAACGCGTCTATTTGGAAGGTGAATTGCAGTTTATTAGCACACGGATTTTGGTGGTCGATCTGCTCAAGCAGCGGATACCGATTGAGCTGATAACGGGAATTATTGTAATGCGTTCGCACAGCATCATTGAGAGCTGCCAGGAGGCGTTCGCCTTGCGTTTGTTTCGATAACGCAATAAGACGGGCTTCATCAAGGCATTTTCGAGCAGTCCGGAGGTATTCACCATTGGCTACGCGCACATCGAGCGCACTATGCGCAATCTGTTTGTGAAACACTTGTACATTTGGCCGCGCTTCCATGCCACAGTGCGTAGCGCACTGCACCCGTGGCAGGCGCAAACCATAGAGCTTCATGTGCCGCTCACGACACGAATGAGCTCGATTCAAACACATTTGCTGGACATCATGAATTTTTTAGTGCGCGAAATTAAGCGTATCAATCGCACCGTCGACATGGAGGCGGTCACCGTTGAGAATTGTGTGACCAAGAAGTTCCATAAGATCCTGCAGGCGCAGCTCGACTGCATCTGGCATCAGCTTAACTCGCAAACAAAGCTGATTGTGGCCGACTTAAAGATTCTGCGCAGTCTCATGATGTCCGTTAAGTAGACTACTAAATTACATATATATTTTTGTATGTATTATGTTATGTTTGTTATAGTTCCACGATGTACCATGATGCAGTCAGTTCCTATGCTTTGATCAAACGCTATCGCAGCACAAAGTACGCCATCAGCAACTCCGGCTGGACACTGCTCGAAGCCGCCGAGCAAATCTTTATGCTATCCAAGCAACGCGTCTACAATGGTCAAAATGGTGAGCAATCCCAAACAATCAAGAATCAGTGAGTTTTTTTTAACTTGAGTGTTCTCCAAGAAGTTACTTATACTATTTCTGCTCTTTTACACAATCTGTCTGTATAAATATATATAAAGCTTTATTCTATTTGCACAGAATTCGAACCGGAACCGTGTCCCAAATGGCAGGCACTCATCGAGCTACTAACCCAGGATATACCCAGCGATATGCAACGTCGTCGTAGCGTTGTCCATCTGGAGCCACCGAAGGTGTTGATCCTATGTCAGGATGCGCGCACCTGCTACCAGCTGAAGCAGTATCTGACGCAGGGCAGCGCACGCTTTCTGCTGCATCAGGCGATGCGGCACGAGCTGCTCGTGGGCAAAACAACAGCAGTGGCAGAGGCCACCGGTCACATCCAAACGGTAGTGCCGAAAACTGATCCGAATTTAACACAACATTCCTTGGATGAGCTCTCCCAGCTGCTAAGTGAAACGGATGCAGAGGCTCAACTAATGCAACAGCAGCATCTCTTCGAGGAAAGCTACATGCTGACAATGACGCAGCCCATATTATTGCCATCCAACTAACCAGATCCGAATGTCTCCATTTTTGAGATAATACCAGAGCTGGAGCAGTTCGATGTCTCAGCGGCATTGGCTGCTCATCGGCAATCCTGCATTTGTCTGCACACATTTAAGACGGAACGTGATGGCCCATGGCCCTTGACCCTTAGCCCCATTATGTAACTAGAATTCCACACACAATAATATTGATTTGCAGACACATCATGGTTGTGCTCGCGAGCGTTGTCAGCGGTCATCAATATAATGCATTTCGTGAGCGATTGGCGGAAAAACTGGAAGTAATACGCTTCGATCCATATAGTAAGTAGCACACCGCTTAATATTTCTTATTAATATTCATTTCTCATTAATATTCATATACCTTTGCAGTACAACAGGATAGCTTGTACCGGGAACGCAAGAAAATCCGCAGCGCCTAAGGAAAACGTGGGAAACAACAACCATTCAGTTATAGTCGTTCCTCTCTTCTGGCCCTTTCCTATGCTGTAGTCTAAGTCAAATAAATCTTATATGTGCGGTTTAACCCTAATTGTTATTAATTAATTATCACTTAAAGGAAAAGATACTTTATCTTTAAAACATTGTTGAATAGGCATCAGATAACGTGCTTTGTAGCATCCACCAGTATTGGAAGAGATCTGTTATAGCTTCGTCGTGTTCACTCTCAAAGATAATTATAATAATAGACAAGTGTTTGGTTCAATTAGTAGCCTTGGGCTGTCTTTATTTTAATATAACAATTGTTATTTTTTTTCTTAAAATACGAAGTTACTAGTTCCTTCTTTGTTGTTGTTTGTTGGCAAATACCAAAAGTGCTCCAAAGTCGTTTAAACGCTTAACATTTAACACTAACTAATCACAGACAGACTGGGGTGATAAATGCAAGGGAATACAGAAATGATTTGGATGAGTATGAATGAATATGAATTAATTCTATTTAAATGGCTTTTCGATAGTGAGCAGTCCACGCTTCCAGAAACCAATGCCGAGTGCCAAACAATGCTCCAAATTGGGCAGCGGCAACGAACTGATGCTTACATAATTGGGATAGCTGTTAATTAGCATCTTAACGGCGTTCGCCTCAATGGGTTCGAGCTCCATGAAGATCGGCTCGTACTTGCAATACTCGAGAGAATTGTCCACATAGTAGTAGAGACGGAGAGTGTCATCTTCGGCCACGAGTCTTACGATATTTTTGCGCAATAGACGAACTTTGGTAGCTACCGTTAGATCATAGTCGCAATGGCAGTTGCCATGCTTATCCTTTGTGTTGCGCGATCCGAAGATTGTGTGATTCTTCTCCAATGGTGTAATGCTTGGCGGCAGCGCCTCATGCTGGAAACGCATCGCCAGCTGATCAATGGCGGCATCGATCTGTGACTCAGTGGGTATAAAATATTTCTTAAACAGTTGTTGGGTCTGCTTGATTAGATCGGAGCGTTCCTTTGTACTCTTATCGTTATAAACGTGACCAAGATTGTGCCAAGTATTTAGCGGCAGACCACGACGCATATCTAAATTATTCTGGATGGCGTTCTGCATGACGGCGGGCATGAGGGCCTGCATAAGATTGGCGTACGATTGCTGTTGATAGACACTTAAGGTGATGTGCAGCGAATGTTGGTTCTTCTCCGTCACAGCCTGATGGACACAGCCCCGAGGGATATATAGTAAATCCCCGGGATTCAAGACCCGGTCGAAAATGGGCTTGGACAGCATTTGATGCTTCAGGAGCGGACTATATAAGCGCCAACGCTTGCGTCCCTCTACCTGCAAAACGAATCCCTCAATGTCATCATAGAGCGGCGCGAATCCTTGACTACCTGGTGGCGTCAAATATACATTAGCGCCGACCAAGCAATGGAAATACTCTTGCAAAGCCGTGCAAACGTCACGCAATCCCTTCAAATAAGTGCTG
Organism: Drosophila longiperda; assembly: GCA_035042125.1. Lineage (NCBI taxonomy): Eukaryota > Metazoa > Arthropoda > Insecta > Diptera > Drosophilidae > Drosophila > Drosophila longiperda. The sequence goes on from JAWNLV010000120.1 coordinate 2,724,159, forward strand.
GGGTTCAGGATGTGAACGCTGCAACCTTCGCCGTAGTGGCCCCAAACAGTTGCCGGCATTGCGCGTCCATCGGGATTGTGGGTTTGACGCTCCCCATCCTTGTTAGTGGTCACATCAATGTTTGTGGTGAATTCCAGATGATTCTCGATCAGCATCCTATCAATCATCTCAAAGGAGATCAGGTCGGAGTAGTAATTGGCATTCTTGTGCTTCAACTGATTAAATTTATATATAAATATATAGATTAGTCGCCAATTATAATATACCGACAAAAATTAGCCATACCTGACAAGCTTTCCGTTCCCAATAGCGATTGAAAAAAGAATCGATACTCAATGGATTAAGGAGCCAGCGCAAAGTGTTTTCGCCATGCTCAACACTATCGTTAACTCCGACATTTTGAATTAAATCGGCTTCTTCTTCCGGTTCCTGCTTTGGGGCTAGAACATTTTTGCCAGCGGCGGCCATCTTGTTTGGCAAGGGACATGATTTGGGCTTCTCAGCTGGCGCTTTGGGGAGCAGCGCAGATGACTTGATGGCAGCAGCGCTGCCACTAGGACGCAGCAGCGGGCACGAAGGAGCTGCTGATTTGCGTTGGACATTCTTCTTGGACTGATCCTCTCCATTTTTTGGCTCTTCTGGTTGCAACTTTTGCTGTTTGACAGCCGGCGACTTGTTGTTGTTGTCGTCCGAATCGCAAATCCTGCGTTTGTTTGCCAAACGGCTGGAAGCAGCTGCTGCTGGTGGAGAATTTTCAGCGCGACTCGAGGATTCGGAATCGGAGTGACTATTCAAAGTATACTCATCGAACTCCTCGCCGGTGCTCAGCTCGCTGTCATCGTCGTCTTCACTATTGCCGCTTTTGTCATCGTCTTCGTTACTGCCATCCTTATCTTCATAATCATCTGCATAACTTCTGAATTCCTCATTACCATCGTCCTCATTGTTGCTTTCGTTGCTGGAATCGTATTCATCAACTGAACTGATTGGGCTAGTTTTGATGCCATTCCCTTCAGTTTTTCCATTAGTCCCGTAGGCGTCAAAGGCCGATATCTTGTCCATAATTTTTTATTGGCTTTGTTGAATTAAACAAAAAAAAAAGAACTAAGCTTAGATGTGCTCTCACTGGAAACCAAAGGCGTTCTGATTTGAACATGTGTGCGCTGACAATATGATTGTCATCGATTCATCGATAGATTTCTGTATTGTGTAGCACATGCGCAACACTATCGATAAGCTAATGCCGGCGTTTCATGTTAAGCTTTGTTTACTTGTGAAATAATTATGCCATGTCGGAGCCGGACCCGGAGCTGGAAAATGCGACAATAACAGAGGAGGCAGTGCCTACCGTTGGGACTGTAACAGGGCCAAGCCCATTCCCGGAGTCCAGCCATGGTTTGGAGGATGAGGACTGGGCTAATTTGGTGACAGCTTAGGAATATTTACTTCGCAAAGATGTCCAGCTGATGGAATATGAAAAGCAAATGTTTCTCGATCTCGGGCACACAGATGGACTGCTCGTCTCTGCAAAGTAAGCGAGAGGGACAGTCAGAGAATGAGTGAGTGAGCCTTATTTTAATCATCTAATCATATTCTGTGCAGAGGCTTGGGCTATGAGCGCGTTCTAATACACAGTACTACAAGTCCAAGCTGGATGCCAAATATGTGCACGAGGTGGCAAATACGGCCACAGAGCGGTAATATAATAATAACAAAAATACCAAAAATCAACAAATAAAAACATGCTTAATGTTATTATAGTGAACGCGTCTATTTGGAAGGTGAATTGCAGTTTATTAGCACACGGATTTTGGTGGTCGATCTGCTCAAGCAGCGGATACCGATTGAGCTGATAACGGGAATTATTGTAATGCGTTCGCACAGCATCATTGAGAGCTGCCAGGAGGCGTTCGCCTTGCGTTTGTTTCGATAACGCAATAAGACGGGCTTCATCAAGGCATTTTCGAGCAGTCCGGAGGTATTCACCATTGGCTACGCGCACATCGAGCGCACTATGCGCAATCTGTTTGTGAAACACTTGTACATTTGGCCGCGCTTCCATGCCACAGTGCGTAGCGCACTGCACCCGTGGCAGGCGCAAACCATAGAGCTTCATGTGCCGCTCACGACACGAATGAGCTCGATTCAAACACATTTGCTGGACATCATGAATTTTTTAGTGCGCGAAATTAAGCGTATCAATCGCACCGTCGACATGGAGGCGGTCACCGTTGAGAATTGTGTGACCAAGAAGTTCCATAAGATCCTGCAGGCGCAGCTCGACTGCATCTGGCATCAGCTTAACTCGCAAACAAAGCTGATTGTGGCCGACTTAAAGATTCTGCGCAGTCTCATGATGTCCGTTAAGTAGACTACTAAATTACATATATATTTTTGTATGTATTATGTTATGTTTGTTATAGTTCCACGATGTACCATGATGCAGTCAGTTCCTATGCTTTGATCAAACGCTATCGCAGCACAAAGTACGCCATCAGCAACTCCGGCTGGACACTGCTCGAAGCCGCCGAGCAAATCTTTATGCTATCCAAGCAACGCGTCTACAATGGTCAAAATGGTGAGCAATCCCAAACAATCAAGAATCAGTGAGTTTTTTTTAACTTGAGTGTTCTCCAAGAAGTTACTTATACTATTTCTGCTCTTTTACACAATCTGTCTGTATAAATATATATAAAGCTTTATTCTATTTGCACAGAATTCGAACCGGAACCGTGTCCCAAATGGCAGGCACTCATCGAGCTACTAACCCAGGATATACCCAGCGATATGCAACGTCGTCGTAGCGTTGTCCATCTGGAGCCACCGAAGGTGTTGATCCTATGTCAGGATGCGCGCACCTGCTACCAGCTGAAGCAGTATCTGACGCAGGGCAGCGCACGCTTTCTGCTGCATCAGGCGATGCGGCACGAGCTGCTCGTGGGCAAAACAACAGCAGTGGCAGAGGCCACCGGTCACATCCAAACGGTAGTGCCGAAAACTGATCCGAATTTAACACAACATTCCTTGGATGAGCTCTCCCAGCTGCTAAGTGAAACGGATGCAGAGGCTCAACTAATGCAACAGCAGCATCTCTTCGAGGAAAGCTACATGCTGACAATGACGCAGCCCATATTATTGCCATCCAACTAACCAGATCCGAATGTCTCCATTTTTGAGATAATACCAGAGCTGGAGCAGTTCGATGTCTCAGCGGCATTGGCTGCTCATCGGCAATCCTGCATTTGTCTGCACACATTTAAGACGGAACGTGATGGCCCATGGCCCTTGACCCTTAGCCCCATTATGTAACTAGAATTCCACACACAATAATATTGATTTGCAGACACATCATGGTTGTGCTCGCGAGCGTTGTCAGCGGTCATCAATATAATGCATTTCGTGAGCGATTGGCGGAAAAACTGGAAGTAATACGCTTCGATCCATATAGTAAGTAGCACACCGCTTAATATTTCTTATTAATATTCATTTCTCATTAATATTCATATACCTTTGCAGTACAACAGGATAGCTTGTACCGGGAACGCAAGAAAATCCGCAGCGCCTAAGGAAAACGTGGGAAACAACAACCATTCAGTTATAGTCGTTCCTCTCTTCTGGCCCTTTCCTATGCTGTAGTCTAAGTCAAATAAATCTTATATGCGCGGTTTAACCCTAATTGTTATTAATTAATTATCACTTAAAGGAAAAGATACTTTATCTTTAAAACATTGTTGAATAGGCATCAGATAACGTGCTTTGTAGCATCCACCAGTATTGGAAGAGATCTGTTATAGCTTCGTCGTGTTCACTCTCAAAGATAATTATAATAATAGACAAGTGTTAGGTTCAATTAGTAGCCTTGGGCTGTCTTTATTTTAATATAACAATTGTTATTTTTTTTCTTAAAATACGAAGTTACTAGTTCCTTCTTTGTTGTTGTTTGTTGGCAAATCCCAAAAGTGCTCCAAAGTCGTTTAAACGCTTAACATTTAACACTAACTAATCACAGACAGACTGGGGTGATAAATGCAAGGGAATACAGAAATGATTTGGATGAGTATGAATGAATATGAATTAATTCTATTTAAATGGCTTTTCGATAGTGAGCAGTCCACGCTTCCAGAAACCAATGCCGAGTGCCAAACAATGCTCCAAATTGAACAGCGGCAACGAACTGATGCTTACATAATTGGGATAGCTGTTAATTAGCATCTTAACGGCGTCCGCCTCAATGGGTTCGAGCTCCATGAAGATCGGCTCGTACTTGCAATACTCGAGAGAATTGTCCACATAGTAGTAGAGACGGAGAGTGTCATCTTCGGCCACGAGTCTTACGATATTTTTGCGCAATAGACGAACTTTTGTAGCTACCGTTAGATCATAGTCGCAATGGCAGTTGCCATGCTTATCCTTTGTGTTGCGCGATCCGAAGATTGTGTGATTCTTCTCCAATGGTGTAATGCTTGGCGGCAGCGCCTCATGCTGGAAACGCTTCGCCAGCTGATCAATGGCGGCATCGATCTGTGACTCAGTGGGTATAAAATATTTCTTAAACAGTTGTTGGGTCTGCTTGATTAGATCGGAGCGTTCCTTTGTATTCTTATCGTTATAAACGTGACCAAGATTGTGCCAAGTATTTAGCGGCAGACCACGACGCATATCTAAATTATTCTGGATGGCGTTCTGCATGACGGCGGGCATGAGGGCCTGCATAAGATTGGCGTACGATTGCTGTTGATAGACACTTAAGGTGATGTGCAGCGAATGTTGGTTCTTCTCCGTCACAGCCTGGTGGACACAGCCCCGAGGGAAATATAGTAAATCCCCGGGATTCAAGACCCGGTCAAAAATGGGCTTGGACAGTATTTGCTGCTTCAGGTTGCCTGATGAGGTGAGTGGAAGGATATCATTGGGACTGAGCGGACTATATAAGCGCCAACGCTTGCGTCCCTCTACCTGCAAAACGAATGCCTCAATGTCATCATAGTGCGGCGCGAATCCTTGACTACCTGGTGGCGTCAAATATACATTAGCGCCGACCAAGCAATGGAAATACTCCTGCAGTGCCGTGCAAACGTCACGCAATCCCTTCAAATAAGTGCTGGGGTTCAGGATGCGAACGCTGCAACCTTCGCCGTAGTGGCCCCAAACAGTTGCCGGCATTGCGCGTCCATCGGGATTGTGGGTTTGACGCTCCCCATCCTTGTTAGTGGTCACATCAATGTTTGTGGTGAATTCCAGATGATTCTCGATCAGCATCCTATCAATCATCTCAAAGGAGATCAGGTCGGAGTAGTAATTGGCATTCTTGCGCTTCAACTGATTAAATTTATATATAAATATATAGATTAGTCGCCAATTATAATATACCGACAAAAATTAGCCATACCTGACAAGCTTTCCGTTCCCAATAGCGATTGAAAAAATAATCGATACTCAATGGATTAAGGAGCCAGCGCAAAGTGTTTTTGCCATGCTCAACACTATCGTTAACTCCGTCATTTTGAATTAAATCGGCTTCTTCTTCCGGTTCCTGCTTTGGGGCTAGAACATTTTTGCCAGCGGCGGCCATCTTGTTTGGCAAGGGACATGATTTGGGCTTCTCAGCTGGCGCTTTGGGGAGCAGCGCAGATGACTTGATGGCAGCAGCGCTGCCACTAAGACGCAGCAGCGGGCACGAAGGAGCTGCTGATTTGCGTTGGACATTCTTCTTAGACTGATCCTCTCCATTTTTTGGCTCTTCTGGTTGCAACTTTTGCTGTTTGACAGCCGGCGACTTGTTGTTGTTGTCGTCCGAATCGCAAATCCTGCGTTTGTTTGCCAAACGGCTGGAAGCAGCTGCTGCTGGTGGAGAATTTTCAGTGCGACTCGAGGATTCGGAATCGGAGTGACTATTCAAAGTATACTCATCGAACTCCTCGCCGGTGCTCAGCTCGCTGTCATCGTCGTCTTCACTATTGCCGCTTTTGTCATCGTCTTCGTTACTGCCATCCTGATCTTCATAATCATCTGCATAACTTCTGAATTCCTCATTACCATCGTCCTCATTGTTGCTTTCGTTGCTGGAATCGTATTCATCAACTGAACTGATTGGGCTAGTTTTGATGCCATTCCCTTCAGTTTTTCCATTAGTCCCGTAGGCGTCAAAGGCCGATATCTTGTCCATAATTTTTTATTGGCTTTGTTGAATTAAACAAAAAAAAAAGAACTAAGCTTAGATGTGCTCTCACTGGAAACCAAAGGCGTTCTGATTTGAACATGTATGCGCTGACAATATGATTGTCATCGATTCATCGATAGATTTCTGTATTGTGTAGCACATGCGCATGCACTATCGATAAGCTAATGCCGGCGTTTCATGTTAAGCTTTGTTTACTTGTGAAATAATTATGCCATGTCGGAGCCGGACCCGGAGCTGGAAAATGCGACAATAACAGAGGAGGCAGTGCCTACCGTTGGGACTGTAACCGGGCCAAGCCCATTCCCGGAGTCCAGCCATGGTTTGGAGGATGAGGACTGGGCTAATTTGGTGACAGCTTAGGAATATTTACTTCGCAAAGATGTCCAGCTGATGGAATATGAAAAGCAAATGTTTCTCGATCTCGGGCACACAGATGGACTGCTCGTCTCTGCAAAGTAAGCGAGAGGGACAGTCAGAGAATGAGTGAGTGAGCCTTATTTTAATCATCTAATCATATTCTGTGCAGAGGCTTGGGCTATGAGCGCGTTCTGATACACAGTACTACAAGTCCAAGCTGGATGCCAAATATGTGCACGAGGTGGCAAATACGGCCACAGAGCGGTAATATAATAATAACAAAAATACCAAAAATCAACAAATAAAAACATGCTTAATGTTATTATAGTGAACGCGTCTATTTGGAAGGTGAATTGCAGTTTATTAGCACACGGATTTTGGTGGTCGATCTGCTCAAGCAGCGGATACCGATTGAGCTGATAACGGGAATTATTGTAATGCGTTCGCACAGCATCATTGAGAGCTGCCAGGAGGCGTTCGCCTTGCGTTTGTTTCGATAACGCAATAAGACGGGCTTCATCAAGGCATTTTCGAGCAGTCCGGAGGTATTCACCATTGGCTACGCGCACATCGAGCGCACTATGCGCAATCTGTTTGTGAAACACTTGTACATTTGGCCGCGCTTCCATGCCACAGTGCGTAGCGCACTGCACCCGTGGCAGGCGCAAACCATAGAGCTTCATGTGCCGCTCACGACACGAATGAGCTCGATTCAAACACATTTGCTGGACATCATGAATTTTTTAGTGCACGAAATTAAGCGTATCAATCGCACCGTCGACATGGAGGCGGTCACCGTTGAGAATTGTGTGACCAAGAAGTTCCATAAGATCCTGCAGGCGCAGCTCGACTGCATCTGGCATCAGCTTAACTCGCAAACAAAGCTGATTGTGGCCGACTTAAAGATTCTGCGCAGTCTCATGATGTCCGTTAAGTAGACTACTAAATTACATATATATTTTTGTATGTATTATGTTATGTTTGTTATAGTTCCACGATGTACCATGATGCAGTCAGTTCCTATGCTTTGATCAAACGCTATCGCAGCACAAAGTACGCCATCAGCAACTCCGGCTGGACACTGCTCGAAGCCGCCGAGCAAATCTTTATGCTATCCAAGCAACGCGTCTACAATGGTCAAAATGGTGAGCAATCCCAAACAATCAAGAATCAGTGAGTTTTTTTTAACTTGAGTGTTCTCCAAGAAGTTACTTATACTATTTCTGCTCTTTTACACAATCTGTCTGTATAAATATATATAAAGCTTTATTCTATTTGCACAGAATTCGAACCGGAACCGTGTCCCAAATGGCAGGCACTCATCGAGCTACTAACCCAGGATATACCCAGCGATATGCAACGTCGTCGTAGCGTTGTCCATCTGGAGCCACCGAAGGTGTTGATCCTATGTCAGGATGCGCGCACCTGCTACCAGCTGAAGCAGTATCTGACGCAGGGCAGCGCACGCTTTCTGCTGCATCAGGCGATGCGGCACGAGCTGCTCGTGGGCAAAACAACAGCAGTGGCAGAGGCCACCGGTCACATCCAAACGGTAGTGCCGAAAACTGATCCGAATTTAACACAACATTCCTTGGATGAGCTCTCCCAGCTGCTAAGTGAAACGGATGCAGAGGCTCAACTAATGCAACAGCAGCATCTCTTCGAGGAAAGCTACATGCTGACAATGACGCAGCCCATATTATTGCCATCCAACTAACCAGATCCGAATGTCTCCATTTTTGAGATAATACCAGAGCTGGAGCAGTTCGATGTCTCAGCGGCATTGGCTGCTCATCGGCAATCCTGCATTTGTCTGCACACATTTAAGACGGAACGTGATGGCCCATGGCCCTTGACCCTTAGCCCCATTATGTAACTAGAATTCCACACACAATAATATTGATTTGCAGACACATCATGGTTGTGCTCGCGAGCGTTGTCAGCGGTCATCAATATAATGCATTTCGTGAGCGATTGGCGGAAAAACTGGAAGTAATACGCTTCGATCCATATAGTAAGTAGCACACCGCTTAATATTTCTTATTAATATTCATTTCTCATTAATATTCATATACCTTTGCAGTACAACAGGATAGCTTGTACCGGGAACGCAAGAAAATCCGCAGCGCCTAAGGAAAACGTGGGAAACAACAACCATTCAGTTATAGTCGTTCCTCTCTTCTGGCCCTTTCCTATGCTGTAGTCTAAGTCAAATAAATCTTATATGTGCGGTTTAACCCTAATTGTTATTAATTAATTATCACTTAAAGGAAAAGATACTTTATCTTTAAAACATTGTTGAATAGGCATCAGATAACGTGCTTTGTAGCATCCACCAGTATTGGAAGAGATCTGTTATAGCTTCGTCGTGTTCACTCTCAAAGATAATTATAATAATAGACAAGTGTTTGGTTCAATTAGTAGCCTTGGGCTGTCTTTATTTTAATATAACAATTGTTATTTTTTTTCTTAAAATACGAAGTTACTAGTTCCTTCTTTGTTGTTGTTTGTTGGCAAATACCAAAAGTGCTCCAAAGTCGTTTAAACGCTTAACATTTAACACTAACTAATCACAGACAGACTGGGGTGATAAATGCAAGGGAATACAGAAATGATTTGGATGAGTATGAATGAATATGAATTAATTCTATTTAAATGGCTTTTCGATAGTGAGCAGTCCACGCTTCCAGAAACCAATGCCGAGTGCCAAACAATGCTCCAAATTGGGCAGCGGCAACGAACTGATGCTTACATAATTGGGATAGCTGTTAATTAGCATCTTAACGGCGTTCGCCTCAATGGGTTCGAGCTCCATGAAGATCGGCTCGTACTTGCAATACTCGAGAGAATTGTCCACATAGTAGTAGAGACGGAGAGTGTCATCTTCGGCCACGAGTCTTACGATATTTTTGCGCAATAGACGAACTTTGGTAGCTACCGTTAGATCATAGTCGCAATGGCAGTTGCCATGCTTATCCTTTGTGTTGCGCGATCCGAAGATTGTGTGATTCTTCTCCAATGGTGTAATGCTTGGCGGCAGCGCCTCATGCTGGAAACGCATCGCCAGCTGATCAATGGCGGCATCGATCTGTGACTCAGTGGGTATAAAATATTTCTTAAACAGTTGTTGGGTCTGCTTGATTAGATCGGAGCGTTCCTTTGTACTCTTATCGTTATAAACGTGACCAAGATTGTGCCAAGTATTTAGCGGCAGACCACGACGCATATCTAAATTATTCTGGATGGCGTTCTGCATGACGGCGGGCATGAGGGCCTGCATAAGATTGGCGTACGATTGCTGTTGATAGACACTTAAGGTGATGTGCAGCGAATGTTGGTTCTTCTCCGTCACAGCCTGATGGACACAGCCCCGAGGGATATATAGTAAATCCCCGGGATTCAAGACCCGGTCGAAAATGGGCTTGGACAGCATTTGATGCTTCAGGAGCGGACTATATAAGCGCCAACGCTTGCGTCCCTCTACCTGCAAAACGAATCCCTCAATGTCATCATAGAGCGGCGCGAATCCTTGACTACCTGGTGGCGTCAAATATACATTAGCGCCGACCAAGCAATGGAAATACTCTTGCAAAGCCGTGCAAACGTCACGCAATCCCTTCAAATAAGTGCTGGGGTTCAGGATGTGAACGCTGCAACCTTCGCCGTAGTGGCCCCAAACAGTTGCCGGCATTGCGCGTCCATCGGGATTGTGGGTTTGACGCTCCCCATCCTTGTTAGTGGTCACATCAATGTTTGTGGTGAATTCCAGATGATTCTCGATCAGCATCCTATCAATCATCTCAAAGGAGATCAGGTCGGAGTAGTAATTGGCATTCTTGTGCTTCAACTGATTAAATTTATATATAAATATATAGATTAGTCGCCAATTATAATATACCGACAAAAATTAGCCATACCTGACAAGCTTTCCGTTCCCAATAGCGATTGAAAAAAGAATCGATACTCAATGGATTAAGGAGCCAGCGCAAAGTGTTTTCGCCATGCTCAACACTATCGTTAACTCCGACATTTTGAATTAAATCGGCTTCTTCTTCCGGTTCCTGCTTTGGGGCTAGAACATTTTTGCCAGCGGCGGCCATCTTGTTTGGCAAGGGACATGATTTGGGCTTCTCAGCTGGCGCTTTGGGGAGCAGCGCAGATGACTTGATGGCAGCAGCGCTGCCACTAGGACGCAGCAGCGGGCACGAAGGAGCTGCTGATTTGCGTTGGACATTCTTCTTAGACTGATCCTCTCCATTTTTTGGCTCTTCTGGTTGCAACTTTTGCTGTTTGACAGCCGGCGACTTGTTGTTGTTGTCGTCCGAATCGCAAATCCTGCGTTTGTTTGCCAAACGGCTGGAAGCAGCTGCTGCTGGTGGAGAATTTTCAGCGCGACTCGAGGATTCGGAATCGGAGTGACTATTCAAAGTATACTCATCGAACTCCTCGCCGGTGCTCAGCTCGCTGTCATCGTCGTCTTCACTATTGCCGCTTTTGTCATCGTCTTCGTTACTGCCATCCTTATCTTCATAATCATCTGCATAACTTCTGAATTCCTCATTACCATCGTCCTCATTGTTGCTTTCGTTGCTGGAATCGTATTCATCAACTGAACTGATTGGGCTAGTTTTGATGCCATTCGCTTCAGTTTTTCCATTAGTCCCGTAGGCGTCAAAGGCCGATATCTTGTCCATAATTTTTTATTGGCTTTGTTGAATTAAACAAAAAAAAAAGAACTAAGCTTAGATGTGCTCTCACTGGAAACCAAAGGCGTTCTGATTTGAACATGTGTGCGCTGACAATATGATTGTCATCGATTCATCGATAGATTTCTGTATTGTGTAGCACATGCGCAACACTATCGATAAGCTAATGCCGGCGTTTCATGTTAAGCTTTGTTTACTTGTGAAATAATTATGCCATGTCGGAGCCGGACCCGGAGCTGGAAAATGCGACAATAACAGAGGAGGCAGTGCCTACCGTTGGGACTATAACAGGGCCAAGCCCATTCCCGGAGTCCAGCCATGGTTTGGAGGATGAGGACTGGGCTAATTTGGTGACAGCTTAGGAATATTTACTTCGCAAAGATGTCCAGCTGATGGAATATGAAAAGCAAATGTTTCTCGATCTCGGGCACACAGATGGACTGCTCGTCTCTGCAAAGTAAGCGAGAGGGACAGTCAGAGAATGAGTGAGTGAGCCTTATTTTAATCATCTAATCATATTCTGTGCAGAGGCTTGGGCTATGAGCGCGTTCTGATACACAGTACTACAAGTCCAAGCTGGATGCCAAATATGTGCACGAGGTGGCAAATACGGCCACAGAGCGGTAATATAATAATAACAAAAATACCAAAAATCAACAAATAAAAACATGCTTAATGTTATTATAGTGAACGCGTCTATTTGGAAGGTGAATTGCAGTTTATTAGCACACGGATTTTGGTGGTCGATCTGCTCAAGCAGCGGATACCGATTGAGCTGATAACGGGAATTATTGTAATGCGTTCGCACAGCATCATTGAGAGCTGCCAGGAGGCGTTCGCCTTGCGTTTGTTTCGATAACGCAATAAGACGGGCTTCATCAAGGCATTTTCGAGCAGTCCGGAGGTATTCACCATTGGCTACGCGCACATCGAGCGCACTATGCGCAATCTGTTTGTGAAACACTTGTACATTTGGCCGCGCTTCCATGCCACAGTGCGTAGCGCACTGCACCCGTGGCAGGCGCAAACCATAGAGCTTCATGTGCCGCTCAAACACATTTGCTGGACATCATGAATTTTTTAGTGCGCGAAATTAAGCGTATCAATCGCACCGTCGACATGGAGGCGGTCACCGTTGAGAATTGTGTGACCAAGAAGTTCCATAAGATCCTGCAGGCGCAGCTCGACTGCATCTGGCATCAGCTTAACTCGCAAACAAAGCTGATTGTGGCCGACTTAAAGATTCTGCGCAGTCTCATGATGTCCGTTAAGTAGACTACTAAATTACATATATATTTTTGTATGTATTATGTTATGTTTGTTATAGTTCCACGATGTACCATGATGCAGTTAGTTCCTATGCTTTGATCAAACGCTATCGCAGCACAGAGTACGCCATCAGCAACTCCGGCTGGACACTGCTCGACGCCGCCGAGCAAATCTTTATGCTATCCAAGCAACGCGTCTACAATGGTCAAAATGGTGAGCAATCCCAAACAATCAAGAATCAATGAGTTTTTTTTAACTTAAGTGTTCTCCAAGAAGTTACTTATACTATTCCTGCTCTTTTACACAATCTGTCTGTATAAATATATATAAAGCTTTATTCTATTTGCACAGAATTCGAACCGGAACCGTGTCCCAAATGGCAGGCACTCATCGAGCTACTAACCCAGGATATACCCAGCGATATGCAACGTCGTCGTAGCGTTGTCCATCTGGAGTTACCGAAGGTGTTGATCCTATGTCAGGATGCGCGCACCTGCTACCAGCTGAAGCAGTATCTGACGCAGGGCAGCGCACGCTTTCTGCTGCATCAGGCGATGCGGCACGAGCTGCTCGTGGGCAAAACAACAGCAGTGGCAGAGGCCACCGGTCACATCCAAACGGTAGTGCCGAAAACTGATCCGAATTTAACACAACATTCCTTGGATGAGCTCTCCCAGCTGCTAAGTGAAACGGATGCAGAGGCTCAACTAATGCAACAGCAGCATCTCTTCGAGGAAAGCTACATGCTGACAATGACGCAGCCCATATTATTGCCATCCAACTAACCAGATCCGAATGTCTCCATTTTTGAGATAATACCAGAGCTGGAGCAGTTCGATGTCTCAGCGGCATTGGCTGCTCATCGGCAATCCTGCATTTGTCTGCACACATTTAAGACGGAACGTGATGGCCCATGGCCCTTGACCCTTAGCCCCATTATGTAACTAGAATTCCACACACAATAATATTGATTTGCAGACACATCATGGTTGTGCTCGCGAGCGTTGTCAGCGGTCATCAATATAATGCATTTCGTGAGCGATTGGCGGAAAAACTGGAAGTAATACGCTTCGATCCATATAGTAAGTAGCACACCGCTTAATATTTCTTATTAATATTCATTTCTCATTAATATTCATATACCTTTGCAGTACAACAGGATAGCTTGTACCGGGAACGCAAGAAAATCCGCAGCGCCTAAGGAAAACGTGGGAAACAACAACCATTCAGTTATAGTCGTTCCTCTCTTCTGGCCCTTTCCTATGCTGTAGTCTAAGTCAAATAAATCTTATATGCGCGGTTTAACCCTAATTGTTATTAATTAATTATCACTTAAAGGAAAAGATACTTTATCTTTAAAACATTGTTGAATAGGCATCAGATAACGTGCTTTGTAGCATCCACCAGTATTGGAAGAGATCTGTTATAGCTTCGTCGTGTTCACTCTCAAAGATAATTATAATAATAGACAAGTGTTTGGTTCAATTAGTAGCCTTGGGCTGTCTTTATTTTAATATAACAATTGTTATTTTTTTTCTTAAAATACGAAGTTACTAGTTCCTTCTTTGTTGTTGTTTGTTGGCAAATACCAAAAGTGCTCCAAAGTCGTTTAAACGCTTAACATTTAACACTAACTAATCACAGACAGACTGGGGTGATAAATGCAAGGGAATACAGAAATGATTTGGATGAGTATGAATGAATATGAATTAATTCTATTTAAATGGCTTTTCGATAGTGAGCAGTCCACGCTTCCAGAAACCAATGCCGAGTGCCAAACAATGCTCCAAATTGGGCAGCGGCAACGAACTGATGCTTACATAATTGGGATAGCTGTTAATTAGCATCTTAACGGCGTTCGCCTCAATGGGTTCGAGCTCCATGAAGTTCGGCTCGTACTTGCAATACTCGAGAGAATTGTCCACATAGTAGTAGAGACGGAGAGTGTCATCTTCGGCCACGAGTCTTACGATATTTTTGCGCAATAGACGAACTTTGGTAGCTACCGTTAGATCATAGTCGCAATGGCAGTTGCCATGCTTATCCTTTGTGTTGCGCGATCCGAAGATTGTGTGATTCTTCTCCAATGGTGTAATGCTTGGCGGCAGCGCCTCATGCTGGAAACGCTTCGCCAGCTGATCAATGGCGGCATCGATCTGTGACTCAGTGGGTATAAAATATTTCTTAAACAGTTGTTGGGTCTGCTTGATTAGATCGGAGCGTTCCTTTGTACTCTTATCGTTATAAACGTGACCAAGATTGTGCCAAGTATTTAGCGGCAGACCACGACGCATATCTAAATTATTCTGGATGGCGTTCTGCATGACGGCGGGCATGAGGGCCTGCATAAGATTGGCGTACGATTGCTGTTGATAGACACTTAAGGTGATGTGCAGCGAATGTTGGTTCTTCTCCGTCACAGCCTGATGGACACAGCCCCGAGGGATATATAGTAAATCCCCGGGATTCAAGACCCGGTCGAAAATGGGCTTGGACAGCATTTGATGCTTCAGGAGCGGACTATATAAGCGCCAACGCTTGCGTCCCTCTACCTGCAAAACGAATCCCTCAATGTCATCATAGAGCGGCGCGAATCCTTGACTACCTGGTGGCGTCAAATATACATTAGCGCCGACCAAGCAATGGAAATACTCTTGCAAAGCCGTGCAAACGTCACGCAATCCCTTCAAATAAGTGCTGGGGTTCAGGATGTGAACGCTGCAACCTTCGCCGTAGTGGCCCCAAACAGTTGCCGGCATTGCGCGTCCATCGGGATTGTGGGTTTGACGCTCCCCATCCTTGTGAGTGGTCACATCAATGTTTGTGGTGAATTCCAGATGATTCTCGATCAGCATCCTATCAATCATCTCAAAGGAGATCAGGTCGGAGTAGTAATTGGCATTCTTGTGCTTCAACTGATTAAATTTATATATAAATATATAGATTAGTCGCCAATTATAATATACCGACAAAAATTAGTCATACCTGACAAGCTTTCCGTTCCCAATAGCGATTGAAAAAAGAATCGATACTCAATGGATTAAGGAGCCAGCGCAAAGTGTTTTCGCCATGCTCAACACTATCGTTAACTCCGTCATTTTGAATTAAATCGGCTTCTTCTTCCGGTTCCTGCTTTGGGGCTAGAACATTTTTGCCAGCGGCGGCCATCTTGTTTGGCAAGGGACATGATTTGGGCTTCTCAGCTGGCGCTTTGGGGAGCAGCGCAGATGACTTGATGGCAGCAGCGCTGCCACTAAGACGCAGCAGCGGGCACGAAGGAGCTGCTGATTTGCGTTGGACATTCTTCCTAGACTGATCCTCTCCATTTTTTGGCTCTTCTGGTTGCAACTTTTGCTGTTTGACAGCCGGCGACTTGTTGTTGTTGTCGTCCGAATCGCAAATCCTGCGTTTGTTTGCCAAACGGCTGGAAGCAGCTGCTGCTGGTGGAGAATTTTCAGCGCGACTCGAGGATTCGGAATCGGAGTGACTATTCAAAGTATACTCATCGAACTCCTCGCCGGTGCTCAGCTCGCTGTCATCGTCGTCTTCACTATTGCCGCTTTTGTCATCGTCTTCGTTACTGCCATCCTGATCTTCATAATCATCTGCATAACTTCTGAATTCCTCATTACCATCGTCCTCATTGTTGCTTTCGTTGCTGGAATCGTATTCATCAACTGAACTGATTGGGCTAGTTTTGATGCCATTCGCTTCAGTTTTTCCATTAGTCCCGTAGGCGTCAAAGGCCGATATCTTGTCCATAATTTTTTATTGGCTTTGTTGAATTAAACAAAAAAAAAAAGAACTAAGCTTAGATGTGCTCTCGCTGGAAACCAAAGGCGTTCTGATTTGAACATGTGTGCGCTGACAATATGATTGTCATCGATTCATCGATAGATTTCTGTATTGTGTAGCACATGCGCAACACTATCGATAAGCTAATGCCGGCGTTTCATGTTAAGCTTTGTTTACTTGTGAAATAATTATGCCATGTCGGAGCCGTACCCGGAGCTGGAAAATGCGACAATAACAGAGGAGGCAGTGCCTACCGTTGGGACTGTAACAGGGCCAAGCCCATTCCCGGAGTCCAGCCATGGTTTGGAGGATGAGGACTGGGCTAATTTGGTGACAGCTTAGGAATATTTACTTCGCAAAGATGTCCAGCTGATGGAATATGAAAAGCAAATGTTTCTCGATCTCGGGCACACAGATGGACTGCTCGTATCTGCAAAGTAAGCGAGAGGGACAGTCAGAGAATGAGTGAGGGAGCCTTATTTTAATCATCTAATCATATTCTGTGCAGAGGCTTGGGCTATGAGCGCGTTCTGATGCACATTTTGAAGGTGTACAGCGATGATGGAAATCAACAGCTCTGATTGGGAGGAACAGTACTACAAGTCCAAGCTGGATGCCAAATATGTGCACGAGGTGCCAAATACGGCCACAGAGCGGTAATATAATAATAACAAAAATACCAAAAATCAACAAAAAAAAAACATGCTTAATCTTATTATAGTGAACGCGTCTATTTGGAGGGTGGATTGCAGTTTATTAGCACACGGATTTTGGTGGTCGATCTGCTCAAGCAGTGGATACCGATTGAGATGATAACGGGAATTTTTGTGATGCGTTCGCACAGCATCATTGAGAGCTGCCAGGAGGCGTTCGCCTTGCGTTTGTTTCGACAACGCAATAAGACGGGCTTCATCAAGGCATTCTCGAGCAGTCCGGAGGTATTTACCATTGGCTACGCGCACATCGAGCGCACTATGCGCAATCTGTTTGTGAAACACTTGTACATTTGGCCGCGCTTCCATGCCACAGTTCGTAGCGCACTGCACCCGTGGCAGGCGCAAACCATAGAGCTTCATGTGCCGCTCACGACACGAATGAGCTCGATTCAAACACATTTGCTGGACATCATGAATTTTTTAGTGCGCGAAATTAAGCGTATCAATCGCACCGTCGACATGGAGGCGGTCACCGTTGAGAATTGTGTGACCAAGAAGTTCCATAAGATCCTGCAGGCGCAGCTCGACTGCATCTGGCATCAGCTTAACTCGCAAACAAAGCTGATTGTGGCCGACTTAAAGATTCTGCGCAGTCTCATGATGTCCGTTTAGTAGACTACTAAATTACATATATATTTTTGTATGTATTATGTTATGTTTGTTATAGTTCCACGATGTACCATGATGCAGTCAGTTCCTATGCTTTGATCAAACGCTATCGCAGCACAAAGTACGCCATCAGCAACTCCGGCTGGACACTGCTCGAAGCCGCCGAGCAAATCTTTATGCTATCCAAGCAACGCGTCTACAATGGTCAAAATGGTGAGCAATCCCAAACAATCAAGAATCAGTGAGTTTTTTTTAACTTGAGTGTTCTCCAAGAAGTTACTTATACTATTTCTGCTCTTTTACACAATCTGTCTGTATAAATATATATAAAGCTTTATTCTATTTGCACAGAATTCGAACCGGAACCGTGTCCCAAATGGCAGGCACTCATCGAGCTACTAACCCAGGATATACCCAGCGATATGCAACGTCGTCGTAGCGTTGTCCATCTGGAGCCACCGATGGTGTTGATCCTATGTCAGGATGCGCGCACCTGCTACCAGCTGAAGCAGTATCTGACGCAGGGCAGCGCACGCTTTCTGCTGCAGCAGGCGATGCGGCACGAGCTGCTCGTGGGCAAAACAACAGCAGTGGCAGAGGCCACCGGTCACATCCAAACGGTAGTGCCGAAAACTGATCCGAATTTAACACAACATTCCTTGGATGAGAGTCCCAGCTGCTAAGTGAAACGGATGCAGAGGCTCAACTAATGCAACAGCAGCATCTCTTCGAGGAAAGCTACATGCTGACAATGACGCAGCCCATATTATATATTGTGCTCGAGAGCGTTTTCAGCGGTCATCAATATAATGCATTTCGTGAGCGATTGGCGGAAAAACTGGAAATAATACGCTTCGATCTATATAGTAAGTAGCACACCGCTTAATATTTCTTATTAATATTCATTTCTCATTAATATTAATATACCTTTGCA
The DNA here is from genome assembly GCA_035042125.1 of Drosophila longiperda. Taxonomy (NCBI): domain Eukaryota; kingdom Metazoa; phylum Arthropoda; class Insecta; order Diptera; family Drosophilidae; genus Drosophila; species Drosophila longiperda. The sequence goes on from JAWNLV010000120.1 coordinate 2,742,726, forward strand.
GTACAACAGGATAGATTGTACCAGGAAGGCAAGAAAATCCGCAGCGCCTAAGGAAAACGTGGGACACAACAACCATTCAGTTATAGTCGTTCCTCTCTTCTGGCCCTTTCCTATGCTGTAGTCTAAGTCAAATAATTAATAATATTAATTAATTATCACTTAAAGGAAAAGATACTTTATCTTTAAAACATTGTTGAATAGGCATCAGATAATGTGCTTTGTAGCCACCACCAGTATTGGAAGAGATCTGTTATAGCTTCGTCGTGTTCACTCTCAAAGATAATTATAATAATAGACAAGTGTTTGGTTCAATTAGTAGCCTTGGGCTGTCTTTATTTTAATATAACAATTGTTATTTTTTTTCTTAAAATACGAAGTTACTAGTTCCTTCTTTGTTGTTGTTTGTTGGCAAATCCCAAAAGTGCTCCAAAGTCGTTTAAACGCTTAACATTTAACACTAACTAATCACAGACAGACTGGGGTGATAAATGCAAGGGAATACAGAAATGATTTGGATGAGTATGAATGAATATGAATTAATTCTATTTAAATGGCTTTTCGATAGTGAGCAGTCCACGCTCCCAGAAACCAATGCCGAGTGTCAAACAATGCTCCAAATTGAGCAGCGGCAACGAACTGATGCTTACATAATTGGGATAGCTGTTAATTAGCATCTTAACGGCGTTCGCCTCAATGGGTTCGAGCTCCATGAAGTTCGGCTCGTACTTGCAATACTCGAGAGAATTGTCCACATAGTAGTAGAGACGGAGAGTGTCATCTTCGGCCACGACTCTTACGATATTTTTGCGCAATAGACGAACTTTGGTAGCTACCGTTAGATCATAGTCGCAATGGCAGTTGCCATGCTTATCCTTTGTGTTGCGCGATCCGAAGATTGTGTGATTCTTCTCCAATGGTGTAATGCTTGGCGGCAGCGCCTCATGCTGGAAACGCTTCGCCAGCTGATCAATGGCGGCATCGATCTGTGACTCAGTGGGTATAAAATATTTCTTAAACAGTTGTTGGGTCTGCTTGATTAGATCGGAGCGTTCCTTTGTATTCTTATCGTTATAAACGTGACCAAGATTGTGCCAAGTATTTAGCGGCAGACCACGACGCATATCTAAATTATTCTGGATGGCGTTCTGCATGACGGCGGGCATGAGGGCCTGCATAAGATTGGCGTACGATTGCTGTTGATAGACACTTAAGGTGATGTGCAGCGAATGTTGGTTCTTCTCCGTCACAGCCTGGTGGACACAGCCCCGAGGGAAATATAGTAAATCCCCGGGATTCAAGACCCGGTCAAAAATGGGCTTGGACAGTATTTGCTGCTTCAGGTTGCCTGATGAGGTGAGTGGAAGGATATCATTGGGACTGAGCGGACTATATAAGCGCCAACGCTTGCGTCCCTCTACCTGCAAAACGAATGCCTCAATGTCATCATAGTGCGGCGCGAATCCTTGACTACCTGGTGGCGTCAAATATACATTAGCGCCGACCAAGCAATGGAAATACTCCTGCAGTGCCGTGCAAACGTCACGCAATCCCTTCAAATAAGTGCTGGGGTTCAGGATGCGAACGCTGCAACCTTCGCCGTAGTGGCCCCAAACAGTTGCCGGCATTGCGCGTCCATCGGGATTGTGGGTTTGACGCTCCCCATCCTTGTAAGTGGTCACATCAATGTTTGTGGTGAATTCCAGATGATTCTCGATCAGCATCCTATCAATCATCTCAAAGGAGATCAGGTCGGAGTAGTAATTGGCATTCTTGCGCTTCAACTGATTAAGTTTATATATAAATATATAGATTAGTCGCCAATTATAATATACCGACAAAAATTAGCCATACCTGACAAGCTTTCCGTTCCCAATAGCGATTGAAAAAAGAATCGATACTCAATGGATTAAGGAGCCAGCGCAAAGTGTTTTCGCCATGCTCAACACTATCGTTAACTCCGTCATTTTGAATTAAATCGGCTTCTTCTTCCGGTTCCTGCTTTGGGGCTAGAACATTTTTGCCAGCGGCGGCCATCTTGTTTGGCAAGGGACATGATTTGGGCTTCTCAGCTGGCGCTTTGGGCGCAGATGACTTGATGGCAGCAGCGCTGCCACTAAGACGCAGCAGCGGGCACGAAGGAGCTGCTGATTTGCGTTGGACATTCTTCTTAGACTGATTCTCTCCATTTTTTGGCTCTTCTGGTTGCAACTTTTGCTGTTTGACAGCCGGCGACTTGTTGTTGTCGTCCGAATCGCAAATGCTGCGTTTGTTTGCCAAACGGCTGGAAGCAGCTGCTGCTGGTGGAGAATTTTCAGCGCGACTCGAGGATTCGGAATCGGAGTGACTATTCAAAGTATACTCATCGAACTCCTCGCCGGTGCTCAGCTCGCTGTCATCATCGTCTTCACTATTGTTGCTATTGTCATCGTCTTCGTTACTGCCATCCTGATCTTCATAATCATCTGCATAACTTCTGAATTCCTCATTACCATCGTCCTCATTGTTGCTGTCGTTGCTGAAATTGAATTTATTAACTGAACTGGTTGGGCTACTTTTGACGCAATTCGCTGCAGTTTTTGCATTTGCAGCGTCATTATGCTTTGCTGCACTTGTTTTTGCTGGCGAACTGGAAATTAATTTTTTAGTTCCGTAGGCGGCAAACGCCGATATCTTGTCCATATTTGTTGATTGGCTTTGTTGAATTAAACAATAAATAAAAGAACTGAGCTAAAATGTGCTCTCACTGAATGTGCTGACAATGTGATTGTCATCGATTCATCGATAGATTTTTGTATTGTGTAGCTCATGCGCATGCACTATCGATAAGCTATTGCCGGCGTTTCATGTTAAATTTTGTTTACCTGTGAAATAATTATGCCATGTCGGAGCCGGAGCCGGAGCTGGAAAATGCGACAATAACAGAGGAGGCTGTGCCTACCGTTCAGACTATAACAGAGCCAAGCCCATTGCCGGAGTCTAGCCATGGATTGGAGGATGAGGACTTGGCTAACTTGGTGACAGCTGAGGAATATTTACTTCGCAAAGATGTCCAGCTGCTGGAATATGAAAAGCAAATGTTTCTCGATCTCGTGCACACAGATGGACTGCTCGTCTCTGCAAAGTAAGCGAGAGGGACAGTGAGAGAATGAGTGAGGGAGCCTTATTTTAATCATCTAATCATATTCTGTGCAGAGGCTTGGGCTATGAGCGCGTTCTGATGCACATTTTGAAGGTGTACAGTGATGCTGGAAATTTGCTGCTGGTGATCAACAGCTCCGATTGGGAGGAACAGTACTACAAGTCCAAGCTGGATGCCAAATATGTGCACGAGGTGGCAAATACGGCCACAGAGCGGTAATATAATAATAACAAAAATACCAAAAATCAACAAAAAAAACATGCTAAATCTTCTTATAGTGAACGCGTCTATTTGGAGGGTGGATTGCAGTTTATTAGCACACGGATTTTGGTGGTCGATCTGCTCAAGCAGCGGATACCGATTGAGCTGATAACGGGAATTATTGTGATGCGTTCGCACAGCATCATTGAGAGCTGCCAGGAGGCGTTCGCCTTGCGTTTGTTTCGATAACGCAATAAGACGGGCTTCATCAAGGCATTTTCGAGCAGTCCGGAGGTATTCACCATTGGCTACGCGCACATCGAGCGCACTATGCGCAATCTGTTTGTGAAACACTTGTACATTTGGCCGCGCTTCCATGCCACAGTGCGTAGCGCACTGCACCCGTGGCAGGCGCAAACCATAGAGCTTCATGTGCCGCTCACGACACGAATGAGCTCGATTCAAACACATTTGCTGGACATCATGAATTTTTTAGAGCGCGAAATTAAGCGTATCAATCGCACCGTCGACATGGAGGCGGTCACCGTTGAGAATTGTGTGACCAAGAAGTTCCATAAGATCCTGCAGGCGCAGCTCGACTGCATCTGGCATCAGCTTAACTCGCAAACAAAGCTGATTGTGGCCGACTTAAAGATTCTGCGCAGTCTCATGATGTCCGTTAAGTAGACTACTAAATTACATATATATTTTTGTATGTATTATGTTATGTTTGTTATAGTTCCACGATGTACCATGATGCAGTTAGTTCCTATGCTTTGATCAAACGCTATCGCAGCACAGAGTACGCTGGACACTGCTCGACGCCGCCGAGCAAATCTTTATGCTATCCAAGCAACGCGTCTACAATGGTCAAAATGGTGAGCAATCCCAAACAATCAAGAATCAATGAGTTTTTTTTAACTTAAGTGTTCTCCAAGAAGTTACTTATACTATTCCTTTTCTTTTACACAATCTGTCTGTATAAATATATATAAAGCTTTATTCTATTTGCACAGAATTCGAACCGGAACCGTGTCCCAAATGGCAGGCACTCATCGAGCTACTAACCCAGGATATACCCAGCGATATGCAACGTCGTCGTAGCGTTGTCCATCTGGAGCCACCGATGGTGTTGATCCTATGTCAGGATGCGCGCACCTGCTACCAGCTGAAGCAGTATCTGACGCAGGGCAGCGCACGCTTTCTGCTGCAGCAGGCGATGCGGCACGAGCTGCTCGTGGGCAAAACAACAGCAGTGGCAGAGGCCACCGGTCACATCCAAACGGTAGTGCCGAAAACTGATCCGAATTTAACACAACATTCCTTGGATGAGAGTCCCAGCTGCTAAGTGAAACGGATGCAGAGGCTCAACTAATGCAACAGCAGCATCTCTTCGAGGAAAGCAACATGCTGACAATGACGCAGCCCATATTATATATTGTGCTCGAGAGCGTTTTCAGCGGTCATCAATATAATGCATTTCGTGAGCGATTGGCGGAAAAACTGGAAATAATACGCTTCGATCTATATAGTAAGTAGCACACCGCTTAATATTTCTTATTAATATTCATTTCTCATTAATATTAATATACCTTTGCAGTACAACAGGATAGATTGTACCAGGAAGGCAAGAAAATCCGCAGCGCCTAAGGAAAACGTGGGACACAACAACCATTCAGTTATAGTCGTTCCTCTCTTCTGGCCCTTTCCTATGCTGTAGTCTAAGTCAAATAATTAATAATATTAATTAATTATCACTTAAAGGAAAAGATACTTTATCTTTAAAACATTGTTGAATAGGCATCAGATAACGTGCTTTGTAGCCACCACCAGTATTGGAAGAGATCTGTTATAGCTTCGTCGTGTTCACTCTCAAAGATAATGATAATAATAGACAAGTGTTTGGTTCAATTAGTAGCCTTGGGCTGTCTTTATTTTAATATAACAATTGTTATTTTTTTTCTTAAAATACGAAGTTACTAGTTCCTTCTTTGTTGTTGTTTGTTGGCAAATCCCAAAAGTGCTCCAAAGTCGTTTAAACGCTTAACACTCAACACTAACTAATCACAGACAGACTAGGGTGATAAATGCAAGGGAATACAGAAATGATTTGGATGAGTATGAATGAATATGAATTAATTCTATTTAAATGGCTTTTCGATAGTGAGCAGTCCACGCTCCCAGAAACCAATGCCGAGTGTCAAACAATGCTCCAAATTGAGCAGCGGCAACGAACTGATGCTTACATAATTGGGATAGCTGTTAATTAGCATCTTAACGGCGTTCGCCTCAATGGGTTCGAGCTCCATGAAGTTCGGCTCGTACTTGCAATACTCGAGAGAATTGTCCACATAGTAGTAGAGACGGAGAGTGTCATCTTCGGCCACGACTCTTACGATATTTTTGCGCAATAGACGAACTTTGGTAGCTACCGTTAGATCATAGTCGCAATGGCAGTTGCCATGCTTATCCTTTGTGTTGCGCGATCCGAAGATTGTGTGATTCTTCTCCAATGGTGTAATGCTTGGCGGCAGCGCCTCATGCTGGAAACGCTTCGCCAGCTGATCAATGGCGGCATCGATCTGTGACTCAGTGGGTATAAAATATTTCTTAAACAGTTGTTGGGTCTGCTTGATTAGATCGGAGCGTTCCTTTGTATTCTTATCGTTATAAACGTGACCAAGATTGTGCCAAGTATTTAGCGGCAGACCACGACGCATATCTAAATTATTCTGGATGGCGTTCTGCATGACGGCGGGCATGAGGGCCTGCATAAGATTGGCGTACGATTGCTGTTGATAGACACTTAAGGTGATGTGCAGCGAATGTTGGTTCTTCTCCGTCACAGCCTGGTGGACACAGCCCCGAGGGAAATATAGTAAATCCCCGGGATTCAAGACCCGGTCAAAAATGGGCTTGGACAGTATTTGCTGCTTCAGGTTGCCTGATGAGGTGAGTGGAAGGATATCATTGGGACTGAGCGGACTATATAAGCGCCAACGCTTGCGTCCCTCTACCTGCAAAACGAATGCCTCAATGTCATCATAGTGCGGCGCGAATCCTTGACTACCTGGTGGCGTCAAATATACATTAGCGCCGACCAAGCAATGGAAATACTCCTGCAGTGCCGTGCATACGTCACGCAATCCCTTCAAATAAGTGCTGGGGTTCAGGATGCGAACGCTGCAACCTTCGCCGTAGTGGCCCCAAACAGTTGCCGGCATTGCGCGTCCATCGGGATTGTGGGTTTGACGCTCCCCATCCTTGTAAGTGGTCACATCAATGTTTGTGGTGAATTCCAGATGATTCTCGATCAGCATCCTATCAATCATCTCAAAGGAGATCAGGTCGGAGTAGTAATTGGCATTCTTGCGCTTCAACTGATTAAGTTTATATATAAATATATAGATTAGTCGCCAATTATAATATACCGACAAAAATTAGCCATACCTGACAAGCTTTCCGTTCCCAATAGCGATTGAAAAAAGAATCGATACTCAATGGATTAAGGAGCCAGCGCAAAGTGTTTTCGCCATGCTCAACACTATCGTTAACTCCGTCATTTTGAATTAAATCGGCTTCTTCTTCCGGTTCCTGCTTTGGGGCTAGAACATTTTTGCCAGCGGCGGCCATCTTGTTTGGCAAGGGACATGATTTGGGCTTCTCAGCTGGCGCTTTAGGGAGCAGCGCAGATGACTTGATGGCAGCAGCGCTGCCACTAAGACGCAGCAGCGGGCACGAAGGAGCTGCTGATTTGCGTTGGACATTCTTCTTAGACTGATTCTCTCCATTTTTTGGCTCTTCTGGTTGCAACTTTTGCTGTTTGACAGCCGGCGACTTGTTGTTGTCGTCCGAATCGCAAATGCTGCGTTTGTTTGCCAAACGGCTGGAAGCAGCTGCTGCTGGTGGAGAATTTTCAGCGCGACTCGAGGATTCGGAATCGGAGTGACTATTCAAAGTATACTCATCGAACTCCTCGCCGGTGCTCAGCTCGCTGTCATCATCGTCTTCACTATTGTTGCTATTGTCATCGTCTTCGTTACTGCCATCCTGATCTTCATAATCATCTGCATAACTTCTGAATTCCTCATTACCATCGTCCTCATTGTTGCTGTCGTTGCTGAAATTGAATTTATTAACTGAACTGGTTGGGCTACTTTTGACGCAATTCGCTGCAGTTTTTGCATTTGCAGCGTCATTATGCTTTGCTGCACTTGTTTTTGCTGGCGAACTGGAAATTAATTTTTTAGTTCCGTAGGCGGCAAACGCCGATATCTTGTCCATATTTGTTGATTGGCTTTGTTGAATTAAACAATAAATAAAAGAACTGAGCTAAAATGTGCTCTCACTGAATGTGCTGACAATGTGATTGTCATCGATTCATCGATAGATTTTTGTATTGTGTAGCTCATGCGCATGCACTATCGATAAGCTATTGCCGGCGTTTCATGTTAAATTTTGTTTACCTGTGAAATAATTATGCCATGTCGGAGCCGGAGCCGGAGCTGGAAAATGCGACAATAACAGAGGAGGCTGTGCCTACCGTTCAGACTATAACAGAGCCAAGCCCATTGCCGGAGTCTAGCCATGGATTGGAGGATGAGGACTTGGCTAACTTGGTGACAGCTGAGGAATATTTACTTCGCAAAGATGTCCAGCTGCTGGAATATGAAAAGCAAATGTTTCTCGATCTCGTGCACACAGATGGACTGCTCGTCTCTGCAAAGTAAGCGAGAGGGACAGTGAGAGAATGAGTGAGGGAGCCTTATTTTAATCATCTAATCATATTCTGTGCAGAGGCTTGGGCTATGAGCGCGTTCTGATGCACATTTTGAAGGTGTACAGTGATGCTGGAAATTTGCTGCTGGTGATCAACAGCTCCGATTGGGAGGAACAGTACTACAAGTCCAAGCTGGATGCCAAATATGTGCACGAGGTGGCAAATACGGCCACAGAGCGGTAATATAATAATAACAAAAATACCAAAAATCAACAAAAAAAACATGCTAAATCTTCTTATAGTGAACGCGTCTATTTGGAGGGTGGATTGCAGTTTATTAGCACACGGATTTTGGTGGTCGATCTGCTCAAGCAGCGGATACCGATTGAGCTGATAACGGGAATTATTGTGATGCGTTCGCACAGCATCATTGAGAGCTGCCAGGAGGCGTTCGCCTTGCGTTTGTTTCGACAACGCAATAAGACGGGCTTCATCAAGGCATTCTCGAGCAGTCCGGAGGCATTCACTATTGGCTACGCGCACATCGAGCGCACTATGCGCAATCTGTTTGTGAAACACTTGTACATTTGGCCGCGCTTCCATGCCACAGTGCGTAGCGCACTGCACCCGTGGCAGGCGCAAACCATAGAGCTTCATGTGCCGCTCACGACACGAATGAGCTCGATTCAAACACATTTGCTGGACATCATGAATTTTTTAGTGCGCGAAATTAAGCGTATCAATCGCACCGTCGACATGGAGGCGGTCACCGTTGAGAATTGTGTGACCAAGAAGTTCCATAAGATCCTGCAGGCGCAGCTCGACTGCATCTGGCATCAGCTTAACTCGCAAACAAAGCTGATTGTGGCCGACTTAAAGATTCTGCGCAGTCTCATGATGTCCGTTAAGTAGACTACTAAATTACATATATATTTTTGTATGTATTATGTTATGTTTGTTATAGTTCCACGATGTACCATGATGCAGTCAGTTCCTATGCTTTGATCAAACGCTATCGCAGCACAGAGTACGCCATCAGCAACTCCGGCTGGACACTGCTCGACGCAGCCGAGCAAATCTTTATGCTATCCAAGCAACGCGTCTACAATGGTCAAAATGGTGAGCAATCCCAAACAATCAAGAATCAGTGAGTTTTTTTTAACTTAAGTGTTCTCCAAGAAGTTACTTATACTATTCCTGCTCTTTTACACAATCTGTCTGTATAAATATATATAAAGCATTATTCTATTTGCACAGAATTCGAACCGGAACCGTGTCCCAAATGGCAGGCACTCAGCGAGCTACTAACCCAGGATATACCCAGCGATATGCAACGTCGTCGTGGCGTTGACCATCTGGAGCCACCGAAAGTGTTAATCCTATGTCAGGATGCGCGCACCTGCTACCAGCTGAAGCAGTATCTGACGCAGGGCAGCGCACGCTTTCTGCTGCAGCAGGCGATGCGGCACGAGGTGCTCGTGGGCAAGCTGAGCGAGGCGCTGGCCAAGGACAGTCAAACAACAGCAGTGGCAGAGGCCACTGGTCACATCCAAACGGCAGTGCCGAAAACTGATCCGAATTTAACACAACATTCCTTGGATGAGCTCTCCCAGCTGCTAAGTGAAACGGATGCAGAGGCTCAACTGATGCAACAGCAGCATCTCTTCGAGGAGAGCTATATGATGACAATGACGCAGCCCATATTATTGCCATCCAACGAACCAGATCCGAATGTCTCTATTTTTGAGATAATACCAGAGCTGGAGCAGTTCGATGTCTCAGCGGCATTGGCTGCTCATCGGCAACCCTGCATTTGTCTGCAGACCTTTAAGACGGAACGTGATGGCCCCTTGGCCCTGGAGCACATGCTCGATCAGCTCCAACCCCATTATGTAGTCATGTATAATACGAATGTGACGGCCATTCGCCAGCTGGAGGTGTTTGAGGCACGACGTCGCCTGCCGCCAGCCGAACGCATGCGAATTTATTTCCTAATCCATGCACGCACCGTCGAGGAGCAATCCTATTTGACCAGCCTGCGGCGCGAGAAGTCCGCCTTCGAACTAATCATTGACACAAAGAGCGTGAGTAGGGGAAAACTCTTTATAGATTCCATATTTAATAATTAATTTGCAGAAAATGGTGATACCCGAGTATCAGGATGGCAAAACGGATGAAGCCTTTGTGCTGTACCAGAGCAACGAGGATGAGGATCCAAATGCCAATGCAAAGACTCGGCAGGGCGCTACGATGGGCGTGGCATTGAACGCTGCGCGCGTCACACCCAAAGTGATTGTGGATATGCGAGAATTTCGATCGGATTTGCCATGCCTGATTCATCGTCGCGGATTGGAGGTGCTGCCGGTGACAATAACCATTGGCGATTATATATTAACTCCCGATATATGTGTTGAGCGTAAATCAATATCGGATCTAATTGGTTCCCTCAATTCGGGTCGTCTCTACAATCAGTGTGTCCAAATGCAACGCTACTATGCAAAGCCAATCCTACTGATCGAATTTGATCAGAATCGTCCGTTCCATTTGCAAGGCAAATTTATGCTTTCACAGCAGACGACGGCGACCAATGCGGATATCGTCCAAAAACTTCAGCTGCTCACACTTCACTTTCCCAAGTTGCGTTTGATTTGGTCACCCAGTCCGTATGCGACGGCTCAGCTCTTTGAGGAGCTCAAATTGGGCAAATCTGAACCGGATGCCCAGGTAGCCGCCGCCTTGGGCAGCGAGGAGTCTGGTGCTGCTGCTGCTAGCGGCGAACAGCTGCAATATAACAATGCCATTCATGATTTTCTGTTGCGTCTGCCTGGCGTGCATACCAGAAATGTGCATGGACTGCTCCGCAAGGGGGGTAGTCTGCGTCAGTTGCTGCAGCGCACTCAGGCGGAGCTCTCGGATCTGTTGCAGTCACAGGAGAGCGGTAGGCTGCTTTGGGACATACTGCATGTGGCCCATCTGCCCGAGAAGGATGAGGTTGCCGGCTCTACGGCCCTGCTGGCTGCCAGCAAACAATTTTCCAGCGGCTCCCACAATCGCTTCCGCAAAGCAGCCGGCGAAGCCAGACGCGGCAGACGCTGAACGGGATGGTTAAAGGATGAGCAGGTAAACAAGTTGCAATTAAACTCTTTGCCGTACATTAAATACCCTTTGAAGAGATATATTCCATATTTAGTCAAAGAAGAATATTTCATACAAGAAATCAAGCTATCAATAATCAAATGATGATGATCCTAGATCAATTCATATGATTTCTTGTTTTTTTTTATTTTATATTTAGCAAAAGGCTACATCACGATTGCCACCTTTAAGCCATTTTGGCCAGTTTGGCAAGCGTATTCAAATTATGAAAACAAACAATACAGAAACAACACTTAACGTTTCAATTAACTTTGATGACAGCAGCAAGCAGCCGTCTGGGGGAAGATGAGGCAGTTGTCTGGCCAGTAGGAGCAGCTGCAACTGCTGGACACAGTGTTGACCATGGCAGACACCCAGTAGGATTAGGTCAGCGAACGACAGTAAAATCAATTCAAATGCATTTTTAATGTCGTTTGCGACCCCAACAAACAACTGAACCCAACTGACTCATTTCAACAGTTCCCCGGCGGACGGCGCATTATTTATTGTCCTATTTTAAAACACATTTCTAGTTATATATATATATATATAAATATTTTATATACATTTTGCGATTTACCTTTTTTTAAGTATGGTTCTATTCTTATTATTGTTATTGGTATTATTATTATTATTGGTATTATTATTCTTATTATTATTATTAGTATTATTATTATTATTAGTATTTGAAGTATTTGAAGGGAGGATTATTAAAGACTTTCTCTATAATTTTTTTTCTTAAAAATTTAATTAAAAACATGTACTGGATATAAACAATGAATATGCATTAATATTAAACTGTATGAAAAACTCTTTCTTATATATATATATAAATATATATTTAGTAAATATCTTCAAATAATATTTAAGTAATATGTTCTCTTTGCACAAGTATTAAAATTCCACAAAAATAATAATTAATTTGGAATTTATCCTTCTGTTTACGGCAGTTCGGATCAGAATAATTTGTCGGATTAACAGCTCCCATTAATCACCAACATATTTAATTTAAAAATACTCATTGTATTTATGTTGCTAACATTTCGACAAAAATTTGTGGTTTTTTTTTTATAAATATACCTTAAGAATACTTATGGTAAATATATATGGAATTCTAAAAAATTCAAATCTCATATAACTTGATTTAAGTGTGTAAATGTTTTTTGTTTTTTTTTTAAATTTTACTATTTTTTTTGTTTTTGTTGCTGCTCTACTTATAGATGATTATTGTTTTTTTACGAATGCCAATGGATGTCGTGGATGTCAAAGAATTTTTAGCAAATCGGCTGTACTCCATCAAAATCGACCTCCAAATTACACAGAGAGAAATCTGATATATATATATAATAATAATATTAATTAGGTGCGCATAATTCGCATAATGAATGAATTTAAACAAAAAAGGTAATTACTTGAATAATGTTCAAAATAAACTGCATAAGTTCGATAAAATAATAGATTTTTATTCTCAGTGTACATCAGTTAGTGTTGCAGTCGGTCAGTCGCAGTCGAAAAATGGCCAAAACAAGCAACTGGCCTAAATTGAGTTGCAATTAACGAACTGATTTCTTGGCTTGTTTTCCCGTTGCGAATGCGGAGACTAATTCCCGTTACTGATTCGGTTTTTGGTTTGAGCCACATCGCCACATCGTCCAGTCTCCCTGCCCCATTATGCAGTTTGGTTGGTCAGTGGATGCTTTTGTATGGAAACCATTTTGCCATCGGGCACAATACGCTTAATTTCGATGCTAGTCCACTTTGGCCGCAACAAACGTCAATTGAGAAGCACCGAAAGAGCAAAACGATTCCGCTAGTCAGAGCCTGACCCTGCACACCTCCTCCTTCCAGCACCACCCATCGCCTTCATTCCTAGCCTGCACACTGGGCATGTTTGATAATTTGCTTAAAACAGGCAATCATTTTAATTAATTACAATTTTCTAATCGACATCAGATGATAAAAAACAATTTCCGATTTTAGACGTAAAATGTTAAACATGTTTTCTATTTTATATATCATAAATTGATAATTGTGTAACTACATTTATTTTTTGTGACGACAGAATAGTGTCAATTTTTGGCCCAGTGTAGCCAGGGCGAGGGAAAATAGTATTTGAATGGGTCTTTTGATTTTGGCGCATTTTGCTTGAGTCCTTTGAGCGCAATTGCAAAATGCCTGTGTGCATATTTGAATTTTGGCTTCTCGTCCAACTAACTTTTAAAAATTGTCCGATATATTTAAATGTGGCTTACATTGATTACGGTTTTGCAAATAGCAATAAATTAATTGAGCATTCATTGTTTTTCAAAAATATTCAACTTTAATAATGGTTAAATTTGAACTATTATTTATGCCACATAAAAATTAAAAATTGACCACAAATGCTGGTCGCGTTAATCAACTAAACTTAAAATATTCAATTAACGTATAATTTTAAACATTTATTTTGGCTTTAAGGCTTCTTATCAGCAATTCAGCAACAATTCGTATTTCATGCATTTAATGTGCTTAACTTTAACTATAATTATAATTAAATGCAGTAAAAATGCAGTTATAATCCAATCTAATTGAAAGCATTACTATAGCCTTCAGTCATACATTTTAATAAAAAAAAAAGGTTATTCAATACAAAAAAAGCTATGAAACGAAATAATTGTAATTGGCAGTCTGACCAATTTTGCAAAAGCCACAAAAGCAAACATGAGACAGTTTTGCATGGACAATGGAGAAGTTAATAATTATGGCCAAATTAATTGGTAAAAAGAACAAATACAATTAAAGCAAAACATCAAATTAATTGCACTGCACTAGTGTATTTTGATGATAGACTTTAATTAACGTGATTTTGTGCTATTTTCGTTGGAATGTGGAATAATGTGAAGGTGTGCGGAGGGTGAAAAGCCTCAATTCCCATTGTAAATTAGTGCATGCCATGCATTTATTTTATTGAATATCCTGTGAGCGAATGGAATTCCATTAGTCAAAGTCAAAGCCCAAAATCGTTGCTCATTTATCAGGCCAACGAGGCGGGCAATCGATTCTCGACTTAAATTCATTAGATAAACGCAAATTGTTGAGCAATTTGACACATTGCATAGACAATACGCCCACAATCCGCGAGGCGAAATAGATAAATAGATACAGAAAAATCTAATTTAGTTTTAAGTTTCTCGTCCGAGTCGATCCTTGATTATTTAATGTTCGACCGTATTAGCGTTTATATATATTTTATCTAATATCATAAAATGCTTCAATTATTTGTTTAGCTGAACCAGCAAAACTCACATATCTTCTAGGTGAAGTCTCTCGCTTGGAATTAGTTTCAGTTGAGGACTGCATTTATTAGCTACACAACGTAAGCTGGATCTCAATTTAATATGTTAAATAAATGTAGATAATTATTCTGCAAAAATTGTTTTTTTTTTTATTATTATTAATCCGAATTAAAGTCATATGTTAGCACTGTGTTTGTCACACCGAATTACAAGTGGGGAACGCTGAAAAAAAAGCAGGAACTGTAACTGAAATTTGGAACTTTAAGCGTATTTTGGCTACAATCGCAAATGACAAATCTTAAAGTCTGCAAAGCAAACAGCAATCACAGCGCCAAATAGCCAACAACAGCCGAAAGAGCGAGCAAGTAGAATAACAAATTCAAAAACAACAAAAACAACAACAAGACAAATAGGCCAATGGGCAAACGTTGTCGAAAATAGCCTAAATTGCGTAAAACGCCAGTTTAAATGCTAACGATATAATCGAGGTGCGAGAAGTGTTGGTGAGAGAAAAAGAAACCCAAACAAACCGAGCAACAACTACAACAACAACAACAACAACAACAAATAATCATGAGCATAAACATTAAATGTGCACAAAAGAAAATAAAGAGAAAGAGAAAAAAAAAACTAGTTCCAGGCGAGTAAGTTGAGCAGTTTGGAAGGTGGTGCGAATAGTTGGGGGAATGAAATTGGCTGCTTGTCGCTGGGCCAAGGCAGGAAACTGGTTTTTGATAACAAACAAATAGCTTTAAAGCATCTGTATGATAATTCAATTCCCTCAACTATAATTTAATTCAATTAAATTACAATTTATTATCTTGTGTGTGTGTGTGCTGTCATTAGTTATTTTAGTTAGATATCTGTTTGCTGTAGTTTTTAATTTAATTTCACATTATATTTATATCAAATAAAAACATAACTCTCTAGATTTGTTTTAAGCAAGCTACGAACTCTATCTCAGACATTCACAAAAACATGGTAAATATATCTTAAATAATATAAAACATTTGACAATCAAAATTCCAAATTTTATATTCATTGCAGAGCTTTAAAAGATTGAAAAATGCCAAAATATGCCTATGCTGATCTTATACTAGATGCTTTTACACAGTTCCACCGTTCCATCACCTTGGACGAGGTAGTCGAATATGTGGCCGAGATGAGCGACAAATCGGAGTCTGAAGTGCGTTTACAGGTGGATAATACCCTAACAGCTGCATGGCTGCATGGCTTTGTCAAGCGGAATAACAATCTATATACGATGGATGAAAAAGTATGAGGTCTTCCAAGACGATCCAATCTGTCGTACAGATAAGAACATTAACTGAGACAATGCTGCAATAATTATTAACCAATATTTAACCATTTTGATCAAATTAATAATTTATTAACAAATATTGAAAATATCATTGAAAGATGACAGATTTATAAACAGGTTAAGTGTGATGAGACTTAATTTTAAAAAAATTGCCAATTTAAGTTCTGATTTCGATTGTGAATTTCAGTTGCTAAAAATGCGTTTCCGATTCCATTTCCATTTACAACAGATTCAAATTTTTTTTTTTTTTTTGTGTTAATTTAGACGTTTTGTTTGAAGGCGTGGCATTGTCGCACTCATTGTTGTCCGTAGGCTCTAGCGACTTACTTCTTTTTAGGCAGATATAGGGAGAGAGAGAGAGAGAGAGAGGATGTGGGGGTAGATATAATAAAATGCAGTAAGTAAGTAAGTAAGTAATATGAACTTAGTAGGCGTGTAAAGTGCATACTTAATGGGCTGTTGCCTGCGGGTGAATGGCTAAGGTGTGGCATTCTGGTGGGGGGGTTTTTATTTGCAACTCTTGTCACTCACACCACTTCAGTGTTACAGTGTGTTACACACTCAAAGTACACCCCATTCCAGCAAACAGCCCCAGTTTCAGCTGCAGTTTGAATTCCAGTTCCACTCCACGCACACGCCTAAGTGCGGAAGCATGTTCAAGTGTGTTGAAAATGGAAAGCAATGTGTTACTATAACTCCACTTCATCTAACCAACTCTCCATCGTTCTCACTCGCTTTACCATCTGATCAACTCTATTTAAGAATACCCTATATGAGTACTTATCAATACAAAAAAAGGGGGTACCCCAGTTGTGCAACATTTTCGGTATATTTAAGCAATTGGTAACTGAAATTGTCCAGTAGTTTTTTATTGGTTTTTTATTCAAAATAAATATTAACAATCAAATTGTCAATCAGTTGTAGAAGGTCGATATTTACTTTCTTTTTTACTAATTTACAGATTTGCCTATAAAATTTGCAAAAATCTAATTTTTGGGCACATTTAAGTCGGGCACTTTTGGTGTGCTTGATAATTATGTACTTAATTTTCATATATTTTTTATTGTAGGTATATATGTATATATTTAATTTTTATTGTCGCTCGTCGCATGCGCTGCTGCTGCGATGACGTCACTCCGTAGCGCCCCAGTTCAGACATTTGAGGACACAAAGCGACACAGAGATGCCGGATGGCAAAGGCAAAGAAGCAGCAGCCCTGACGTTGACATTAGCTTTTTTCTGCTGCTGGAGGGGGTGTGGCTAAAAAGTCAAGAGGGGTGTCTATGGATGGTTCCTGAATATGTCAGTACATACAGTGTCTTGTTGGCATGATATCCTGGGCAGGATGTCGGAACGTTTGCACATGAGGGACTTGGCCGCCAGCGCAGCTATAACTGCCGAGTGGCGGACTTTAAAACGCAACATTTATGTATGTCGTTGCACATTGCAACAGCTTTATCACATATCTATGTGATATTTTGCCAGCCCATGACAAAGGAACAGGAAATGCACAGCAAAATTTGCTCTCCTTTCGCTAACGTTTCTGACAGTGTCAGCAACTATACGCAAACAGTGCCTACCAGAAGTAAGCTGACAAAGTGACCAAAATTGAAGAATTTCCCACAACTACATTAAAACAAGAATATATTATTTGTATTTACACGTATTGTATTGATTCAATTTAACGATTGTTTTTTTTTTTTTTGCATCAATTGCGCTTAAGTTCACTTGAAAATCTAACAAATTTGTTTTTAGTTTCATTACAAACATCAGATTACCCCCTTCCCCCCACCAAAGGTTGGGCTTCATGCCACACAGCGCTGCTGACAAGGACGGGGACTGGGAGAAGGACAAATTTTAAGGATTGTGCCTGCAAAAGTTGTTCGTTGTCTTTTCAAGTTGCGTGCTAAAAAATTTACATCGGGCTATAATGGATTTAGTTTGTTTTTCTAACGGCCGGTTCGAACAACACACAGAGCCACTCCTCCACTCCTCCACCGATGCACCCAGCAACCCCTCGACACAGACTCAGACACAGACTCAGTGTTGCAAATTTAATTACGCCGCAATGGACAAGGAATGAGAAATACATCGAAGCACGTCACAGACAAAACAGCAAATGGCAAACAGGATGGTGAAGGATGGCAGGGTTGCTGAACGTTTGCAACATGTGGAGCGGTGGGTGGTACGTTCCTTAGTTGGCAACAACTGGTATACAAGGAAAGGGCCACATTTTGGAACATTAACGAAATGCTTTTAATTGTGCACTTAACGCTCGTAAAATGTGATTTAATAGTATTTTTTTTTGGTTTGGGGCAAATGGGGAAGGCAGCAAGGGGAAGTGAAAATTGGCTTTGGTTTGATGGCCTAGTTCCTTGGCGTGCAAGAGAAACGGAAGTGGAGCGTGTTATAAGTTTCCCATTAAACCGTTAGCAGTCAGCAATGCTGACACTGACAGTCCAATTCCAACCGAACGAACAAATCCAAATCCACCTCCAACCAGCTCAAGCACAACACCTTAGAACACATACATTGAGAGATATAATCAATGTGTATTAAACTCAAATACTTAAGCCCAATCAAAAATTTGATGTATTATTGCGAATTAACATTTTAGCATCAACATTATTTTTAATAAATGGCCTCTGTGAAATTTGAAATCATCTTGAATATTGAGAGAAACTAAGCATTTTGAATACAAATTTCTTATTGCAAATATGCTTTACTTAAATTGCTATAATTATTCTAATAAATTAAGTAAGATTAATTTCTCATTGTGTAGTTTTACTGCTTGTGTTTTCGTTGACTTTGGGGAATTTTCGGCAAATGTGCAACTTGGCAAACAACAAAAGCGAATTTGTAGCAATTTATTGCAAATGCTGCAGGTCAACTTTGTGGCGTTTAAGTAATACAACTGATTTGTGTCTAAATTGCACTAGTGTCAAATATGTGGTGCCGAAAATTATGCGACTAATTTAATTGTGGTCAAAAATGGGAAATCAATCACAAAAGTTGCTGCACATAACTGAAAATATAAATTATTTTTCTTAAACATTCCTTTCAACTTAATCCAACAAGTAAACGTAATTAACTCAATAATTTTAATACAGAATCGAGACGACAAAGTCAATGATTTCCATGAAAAGGCAGTTTATAGCGTCTGCCTTAAGATTAGAGATGGGCAGTTAAGCGATTTTTCATTTCCTTTCATCCCCACTAACAATAGTATTATAACCGACGCCAATATGGCGACCATCTGCGCACGGAGCTCAAATATTTGGCTACCTAACAACATAAAGTCAACCGCAAAAAAGGAACATTGTCAATAATCGCCTAATAAGTCGAAAATGAACTGAAAAGACGAAAAATTAACCATTGCATTCAATGTTTAAAATTCCCAGAAAGCGCTTTGACACAGTACAAAATTAATATTTGCTTAAATAAATAAAAACAATTGTAAACCAAATAATTATAACATTTTTAAAATTGTATCGTAACGGTTGTTTGTTTTCTTTGGATTTTTACATCTACCTGCTAAAGGCTTAAGATGTGGCGTCGTGCACGGAATCTTTATCAGGGTATGACCGAAAGCAGGTCAATTTTTCACTTTACTTCGCTGCGCATAAATAAAAACATCTGTTTTTATGAGCATGCGTGAAGGGGTTACCGATTGGTAGGAACGATGCATGTTTCATCTTCCACTGTCTCATTCAACTGCCGTTTATCGATAAATATTTTGATTTATGATACATAATTAACTCCTGCCCATCTCTAAAATCGCAAACACGTGCTTTGATCAATGACGAAATTTGCATCGCTCATCCTGCAGTTTGTCGTCTCGATTTTTTAATATTGCATTTTATATTGTAATAAAAGTTGTAAAATATTTGTGTGCATAATTGGTAAGAAAACAAGTTGAACAGATTTGTTAACAAGTTGGTTGAGATCGCTATACAAATTTTAAAGTGCATTTCAGATAAAATATATTTTATATTGTGAAAACAGTTGCAGAATATATATATATATATATATATATATATATATATATGTGTGTGTGTGTGTGCATAAATGGTAGGAAAACATTACGTTTACTTATCGTCGCTTATTATTTTAAATGACAACGGCCGCTTCTCAGTATTCGGTTTTTGATGGCTGTAGGCCTGCTGTAGCTCGAGACGTGTACATATGTACATATATGTATGTATATATATGTATCATATTTTTCTTTTGACTCTAGGGGCAATTGATGCTGGCATATAAAATAAATCACGTTCAATTATATTTTTGCCGGTCCCTTTCCGTCTTTTCGCCTAGCCTGCAGAAAAATCAATTTAGTTTTTTAGCACCAATAAGATTATTGGAATTCCATTGAAGTGAATAACTGTGTAGACAGCAGTTTGCGCAGAGATATATAAAAAATTAATAAATGCGTCGCATTGGGTGCAACCCACCTTATGTTTTGCCATGTTTGCCGGCAACTGCAATTGCAAATATTGCTCAAATATTCATTTTTCTGCGACAAGTTCGATTGCCAATCAGCTGATTCTGCGGTTGCCAATTACATACTTCTATGAATTTATCTGCCAAGCTCGTCCACTCCACTCTAACCAATACATATATCCGATTTCTTGCAAATGCCGCAAAATTGCCAAATTACCCTAATAAAGATTCCGTGCATGACGCCACATCTTATTTTAAAGTGCATTCGACATGAAATATGTATTAACAACTCTTTTTTTTTATTTTTATTTTTCACATAGAAAAACGCAACAAATTTGATTAAATTAAAGAGCTCAAATTTCTCAATATATTGAAAATCATGGCAGAGGGTGGTCGTAATGCAAGCGATTCCGTTAACCAGGTGATGGATGAGGCCGAGGCTGAAGTAAATAATAAGAACAGCCCCGAGCAGATCAACGACGATAACCACCAGATAGAGGAAAACGACGAGGAGAATGACCTTGGGGGCGGCGATGGGATGGTGCAGGAAGTTGTTGTTGTCAACCTGGCAACCGAGGATAGGCCAAATCTAAATGTGCTGGTGATCCTATTACCAAAGACTCTGAGCCAAAGAGCAAAAAACCCATGTCCAGCCAGAGGATATTAATCTGGAAGAGTTGAGAGAGATCAACAATGGTGAAGAAATCGGCAATGTCCAGTCGGAGGAGATGACAAAGAGAACGAGAAGAGGAAAATATTTCCTTGCGTTTTACAATGAATGACGGCAGAGTCCAGATGGAGGAGAGATGAAAATAGGTTAGATTTAAGCTGTAGCTGCAACTTGCGTTTTTAACTATAGTCAGTCGTGTATATAGTTGAAAGCGTAAGTGGCAGCTCAGAGAAAACAAAGAAAAGAATGCAAACAAAATAAACGAACAACGATCAACGAAGTTAGGAGCTGAGGCAAACTGAGCCCAGAAACTTGCCACAACTACTTGCTACTTAACGTCAGTGGTAGCCATTTTAAATGGGCAATGGTTGGGCCTTGCTGCTGGACTACACTCGACAAAAGTAGATTAGTTATACATAGTTATAAAAGCAGAAATGTTTTTTTTATTTTGTTCATTTTCTTTTCTGTTGCATATTGTGAATAAAATTTCATTTATTTGAATATCGCCGAACTTACTCTGTACAAAACATAAGATGTGGTGGGCATAATTTTGCAATTATAATTTTGGACATACTATTTTCTGACTGTAGCCAGCACTTAACACCAGGCACAACAAAATGCCGCATTCTGTTTAATCTCAGCCTCTGAAATAATGAATGGCGGGCCACAAGCCATGTCTGGCCTTGAAGGAGCTTGCGGCCGAGGAGGGTTGACCAGTAAATTAAATGGAATGGCATAAAGCGTAAACTAACTGTTTCGGTTTCTGTTTTTGCTTATCCTTTTTTTATTTTTGGTTTTTCTCTTTTGTTTGAAATATATAAACACAATAAATATAACAAATAATAAAAGCGCTGCCAAATGTTTGGGCTGTAAAAATTGTTAACGACCACTAAAGGAAAACCGCGACAAAACGCAGCGGCTTAATACAACAGAAACAACGTAGGAGAAGTGTGTGTGTGTGTGTGTGTGTGTGTGCGTTGCTTGTTTTTTAACCGGAAGTTTGCGGTTATGCGATAGATTCGTCGCCATATTGCAAATGTTTATGCGGTTGTCTACAAACAATTTCATGTGCAGACTAACAAATCAATGACAGTGGCTAGCAGGTTAGAAGGTTAAGGGAAGATATATTTTGGGGGGTGGGGGGATGGGTGTCATCAACTCTCCAAGTTTTAAAATAGGAGCAGACAAAGCAGTCAATAGATGAGGCTTTTTCTAGTCAATGTGAAAACCAAACGTTTTATTTTCGAAACCATTGGTGGCAAAATTGGCCAATTGTGGTATGGCCGCGGGCGTGTTCCTTTAATTGAAAGAAAGCTTCCGGATATTCATTCGAATGGCAATGCTACATAATTGATTGAAATAATCGAGATTCAAATTTTAAAGTGCATTCGACATAAAATACAAATAAATAGCAAAAACAGCGATTAGCAATTAGATTCAAATCCAAAACTCAAGTTTTACAATATATTGAAAATCATGGCTGAGATGATCATAATTCAAGCGAGTCCGTCAAGCAGGTGGAAGATGATTGCGTAGTTGCCTGGAGACTCCCTCCACCTTCTCTGGAGCTGGACAAGAATAAAATAATTTAATTAAATTTTTCCGGCAGAAATTGTTTTAATTAAAACTGAAAAACAATGCACAGCATTCATATATCATAGCAAAGTACAATTCTGATTGAAAACCCAGCAAAATTAATTTTATTTTGTTTCATTTATTATTGTTAATGTTATAAATATAATTCTATTAAGCAAAAGATAACAAATAATAAGTGAAATCGCTAACAGCTTATCAGTGTTTTTAGTTTTTCGTAATTAAATTGGGCGCCTAAAATTAAAGCAGCTTTCTTGTGAGCTCTTCGATTTGTTCTTTCGATTGCTCCAACAGATTTTGTAGTGGAACCGCCAGCAATTCGTTTGGTATGACATCGACGTTGGGAGGCGCTTGCACGGGTGACCAATCAACTTCCGGTTCCCCATGCAGATCTTGGTAGAAATAATCAGATACATGATATATAGGCGGTACATCAAATAAATCCATTACGTATCCCAATTCTGAAACGTCACGGAAAGAATCTGAATCCTGAAAATGAGATGTTACATGTACAAAATTAAAATGTAGGTAGATTTATTTTCAATTGCCCATTGAATGCATTAGGCATTGGGATGACATTGTTAAAAACCTCTTCATCACTTGCATCATCAGACACGGAATCGGAATCTTGCATATGGTAAAGAGACATAGGTACTTCACCTCGTGGCGGCAAATGATCTGTGTCAATTTGTATCGCGATCTCAACCAACTTGTGCAGTTAACAAATCCATTCAACTTGCGTTGACAAATTCTATTTAAACTTTCAATCAATTCTGAAGCAATGCAATCCGAATTAATATCCGGAAGCTTCCTTTCAATTAAAGGAACACGCCCGCGGCCATACCACAATTGGCCAATTTTGCCACCCTCCAATTTGGCCTTATTTCTCTTACCCGCTTTTGTAATTTATTTGTAATGAATTTCTCGATCTGTTTTTCAATAATCGTTTCTAATCTAAAACGTTAGGTTTGCCAATGAAAATAAAATCATGGCACAACATGATGCCAAAAGAAAATTACAAATTGTATTAATATATATAAATTATTTTCTGGAATATTCCTTTAAGCTAAAACTGTGTTATGCATTTATTCACAAATATGGCCCACTGTAATTGTAATTATGTGAAACAAGCCGCAAGGCAGCCACTTATGTGATTGATTTCTCATTTTTGGCCACGATTCAATCAGTTCCAAAATGACTCCCAACTCAAATTTTCTGCACCGCATATATGGCACTTTTGGAATTTTAACACCAATTAGCTGTATTACTTAAATGCCTGCAAGTAATTTGGCAATTTTGCGGCATTTGCAAGAAATCGGATAAATGTATTGGTTGGAGTGGAGTGAACGAGCTTGGGAGATAAATTCATAGAAGTATGTAATTGGCAACCGCAGAATCAGCTGATTGGCAATCGAACTTGTCGCAGAAAAATGAATATTTGAGCAATATTTGCAATTGCAGTTGCCGGCAAACATGGCAAAACATAAGGTGGGTTGCACCCAATGCGACGCATTTATTAATTTTTTATATATCTCTGCGCAAACTGCTGTCTACACAGTTATTCACTTCAATGGAATGCCAATAATCTTATTGGTGCTAAAAAACTAAATTGATTTTTCTGCAGGCTAGGCGAAAAGACGGAAAGGGACCGGCAAAAATATCATTGAACGTGATTTATTTTATATGCAGCATTTGCCCCTAGAGTCAAAAGAAAAATATGATACATATATATACATATATATATGTACATATGTACATGTCTCGAGCTACAGCAGGCCTACAGCCATCAAAAACCGAATACTGAGAAGCGGCCGTTGTCATTTAAAATAATAAGCGACGATAAGTAAACGTAATGTTTTCCTACCATTTATGCACACACACACGTATATATATATATATATATATATATTCTGCAACTGTTTTCACAATATAAAATATATTTTATATGGAATGCACTTTAAAATTTGTATAGCGATCTCAACCAACTTGTTAACAAATCTGTTCAACTTGTTTTCTTACCAAATATTTCACAACTTTTATTACAATATAAAATGCAATATTAAAAAACCGAGACGACAAACTGCAGGATGAGCGATGCAAATTTCGTCATTGATCAAAGCACGTGTTTGCGATTTTAGAGATGGGCAGGAGTTAATTATGTATCATAAATCAAAGTATTTATCGATAAGCGGCAGTTGAATGAGACAGTGGAAGATGAAACATGCATCATTCCTACCAATCGGTAACCCCTTCACGCATGCTCATAAAAACAGATGTTTTTATTTATGCGCAGCGAAGTAAAGTGAAAAATTGACCTGCTTTCGGTCATACCCTGATAAAGATTCCGTGCACGACGCCACATCTTAAGCCTTTAGCAGGTAGATGTAAAAATCCAAAGAAAACAAACAACCGTTACGATACAATTTTAAAAATGTTATAATTATTTGGTTTACAATTGTTTTTATATATTTACATTGAATGCAATGGTTGATTTTTCGTCTGTTTAGTTCATTTTCGGCTTATTAGACGAATGACAATCTGTTCCAAATCCGCGGTTGACTTTGGGTTGTTATGTAGCCAAATGGAAAAAGTAAAAAATTAACTGCCCATCTCTAATTTTAAAGAAGAAGCTTCCTTTTTGTGGAAATCATTGAATCGTCGAAAAGTTGCTGATATTTGTCGTCTTGATTCTCCATTAAAATTATTGTATTTCATATTGTAATAACAGTTGTGAAATATTTGTGTGAACACATTGGTAAGAAAACAATTACGTTTACTTGTTGGATTAAGCTGAAAGGAATTTTTCAAAAAATTATTTATATTATAATACAATTTGTAATGTTTATTTTTGTTGGCATCATGTTATGCCATGGATTTAATTTCATTGGCAAGCCAAACGTTTTAGTTTTGAAAGCAGATCGAGAAATTCATTGATAATTACAAAAACGGGTAAGCGAAATACGGCTAAATTGGAGGGTGGCAAAATTGGCCAATTGTGGTATGGCCGCGGGCGTGTTCCTTTAATTGAAAGAAAGCTTCCGGATATTAATTCGGATTGCATTGCTTCAGAATTGATTGAAAGTTTAAATAGAATTTGTCAACGCAAGTTGAATGGATTTGTTAACTGCACAAGTTGGTTGAGATCGCGATACAAATTTTAAAGTGCATCCGACATTAAATATATATTAACAACTCTTTTTTTGTTTTTATTCTTGTTTTTTACGTACCAAAAATCCATAACGATATAGAAGATCATGAAAGAGTGCAATAAGAACAATCCGACAAACTCGAGCGACTCCGATTCCCTATCGTCCGTAGAAATTGACTCGGAGTTAAACAATACTGAAGCGGAACCTTACTTCGATGTGAATGACTTTTTGGAAATTATTGACACAGATCATTTGCCGCCACGATGTGAAGTACCTATGTCTCTTTACCATATGCAAGATTCCAATTCCGTGTCTGATGATGCAAGTGATGAAGAGGTTTTTAACAATGTCATCCCAATGCCTAATGCATTCAATGGGCAATTGAAAATAAATCTACCTACATTTTAATTTTGTACATGTAACATCTCATTTTCAGGATTCAGATTCTTTCCGTGACGTTTCAGAATTGGGATACGAAACGGATTTATTTGATGTACCGGCTATATATCATGTACCTGATTATTTCTACCAAAATCTGTACAAGGAACCGGAAGTTGATTGGTCACCCGTGCAAGCGCCTCCCAACGTCGATGTCATACCAAACGAATTGCTGGCGGTTCCACTACAAAATCTGTTGGAGCAATCGAAAGAACAAATCGAAGAGCTCACAAGAAAGCTGCTTTAATTTTAGGCGCCCAATTTAATTACGAAAAACTAAAAACACTGATAAGCTGTTAGCGATTTCACTTATTATTTGTTATCTTTTGCTTAATAGAATTATATTTATAACATTAACAATAATAAATGAAACAAAATAAAATTAATTTTGCTGGGTTTTCAATCAGAATTGTACTTTGCTATGATATATGAATGCTGTGCATTGTTTTTCAGTTTTAATTAAAACAATTTCTGCCGGAAAAATTTAATTCAATTATTTTATTCTTGTCCAGCTCCAGAGCAGGTGGAGGGAGTCTCCAGGCAACTAAGCAATCAAGCAGCCACTGCACCAAAACTGCTTAACAAATGGATTTTGTTTTGCTTTGATACTTTGATATAAGAAGTAGAAGAGAATATTGCTTTTGTGCACTTAGTGAATATAATATGGATGTTAATACTAAAGTTATACATTCACTATGGGGCTATGAATTCGATAAGCGCAAATCGATGAAGCTATTTATCTCCCACAATTTTAAGGCTACAGTTACCAAATTTGGTTGATAGAATGTTGTCCTTCAAATATCGGCATATGCCTCGATTCAAATGTCCAGAACTTTCGAAGTTTTTTGAGTAGGAGCCAAATTTGGTATGCATACATATATCAACGCCCACACAAAATCGATATTTCGTAATGTGTAAATCGAAAAATCCATACATCTCCCACAGTTTTAAATATATATTACCCAAACTAGGATGGAAGCTGTTGTTAACCTCTTTTAAAGATCGACTTATTTAAGAACAGAACTCTAGACATCTGAATTTCGCATATCTTCCACAATATATCTCCCGTAATTTAATAGCTATAGCTGTGAATATCTACCGCAATTAGAATGCCAAATTTAGACGGTATTTATTGACTACATCCAGCCTGTTTTTTTTTTTAGCTACCTGTCGTCAAAAGGTATTACTTATGGTTTCAAAGTATTTTGCAGTTGGTGACGCTTGACTGCAACGTTCTCTCCAGGTTGTATTTCTTGCTCGTTTGTTGCTCCCACCTCGATTGTTGTTTGAGAGCTGGGAAAATCTGGGAATGTAAGGCAAAAGGATGCCAGGACCAAAAAAAAAAATATGTCAAAAAGCCAGCTGCTGCGGTCATTGTTGAGCTCTTGTTTTGGTCCAAGAACAAAAATGAAATATTGCAAAGTCTGTGAAATTATTATACAGAAGAAAGATTGAATAAATTAAATATTTGTAGATTACCAAATCATTTAGCTCGGCTTAAAAAAAACTTTGAAAAACATTTAGCTTCTCTTAGCCACGTTAGTTATTCATTTAAAATATATAATTTCAATTTGATTTAATTGGTACACAGTATAAGCTGCTTTAACGTGTTGATATTGTTATTTCATTTCTTATGCCATTTTCGATTTGTTACTTCTTATAAATCTATCCGGATGAAACTTTAAAATATTTTCGTATCTTTGCTGCAGAAAGGGACGACCATATCGAACCGCTATTTAATATACACACACACACACACACACACACACACACACACACACACACACACACACACACACACACACACACACACACACACACACACACACACACACACACACACACACACACACACACACACACACACACACACACACACACACACACACACACACACACACACACACCAATTCTTGTCTGTTAGGAAACGCTTAAGATCCAGGATACCACCAACTGTGAGTTGGAGGGATCCGGG
This sequence comes from Drosophila longiperda, assembly GCA_035042125.1. Taxonomy (NCBI): domain Eukaryota; kingdom Metazoa; phylum Arthropoda; class Insecta; order Diptera; family Drosophilidae; genus Drosophila; species Drosophila longiperda. Next base: position 2,770,782 of record JAWNLV010000120.1, read on the forward strand.
TCAGATTCAGGTATTGGGTGAGGTTTAGTGGTGAGGGGGGGTTTGTTTGGACTCCTTGGTCTTTGGTCTCTCTGGGTCGTAGTTCACTTCGTGCATGTGTAGCCCACGTTTCATGTGTGTTAACGAGTTGGTAAAATTATTATTACATTATTATTTTGTCTGCGAGTAATTCAACAAAAACAAAAACGATGGTAGCAGTACCACAAGGTGATACGTGTGTGTGTATGTGTGCAAATGTGTGTGTCAGGCTTACAATAACAATAAATTTCCATTTTTCACACTTACACAGAGGCAGGAAGTCTGAAATCTTACACTCAGAACACAATTTGAATAAGAATTTGGAACACTCTAAATTTTTTTAAATAGAAGATTTAAAATTTTAAGTAGCTTTTTTTTCAGCACAAAATATTTTTTTTTTATATCTTAAGTGGTAGAAAATAATTTGAAATTTTTTTTTTCTATTGGTTTAACAAAATTGAACGAGTAATATATACATTTTGAATTTATGTGTATTTTTTTTTGGAGAGTAAAATTTTTTTTTTAGCTGTGCTATTTTTTTTAAAGTGTATGACTATTTTAGAAAACGGGGTGGCAACTCTTAAACAGATTGCGCTCAGCAATTTATACGCAAAACGCGCGTTGGTTAAATAAATTTACAACTAACACACACAGACAAACAGACATACACACATGCAATCAGTTGCATGGTCGACAGACCCCTCCCTCGCCTATCCCTTGTCGCATCCATCGCACAATTTGAACGAGCTTTGGGGTTTTGTTTTTCTCATGGTTTACTTTACATCTCGAGCGTTACCCACCAACACCGACACATTTAAGACGACCATCCACCCGACAACACCGCTCTTTCTACTTTTGGATGCATTAGTAATCCGCGACCATTCGTTCAGCGTCCCCTTTATCCATATATATATACCATATAGACTATATTTATCTATGTGCCTCTTCGTCTGTGTCTCATGTGTGCGTAAATTACGAACATTTTCTTGCAATTAAAATTTGTTGCTTTCTGGGTATCATAATTTTATAAGTTTTAAACTTGTAACAGCAACAAAAGTGGGGCTCTGGGTGGATGGGGGAGGAGGGGGGAGGGGAAATAATGGTGGTAGTCGCTCAAGACAACTTTGCATTTAACAAATTACAAAAGCTGTGTGCATATGCTTAAAATATATTCACAGCAATTAGTAACATATATATAAAATAAAAGTTTTTACTTAAAGCTTTAAGTGTGAACCAAATGAATGAATCTGTATTGCTGAAAAGAGCAGCTGAAAGTTAAATAAAAACTATTTAGTTGCCAAGTGCAAAGAGTGCACTAAACCGAGATTTGTGGCTGCTAATTTTGCGGGCTATGCTGCTGACTATGCCAGATGTCTTATAAATATCTAATTATGCACATGTGATAATGGCCCGGTGAATGTACACACACACACACACACACACACACAAATACACACACACACACAAACACACACACACAAACACACACACACTCACACACACACAGAGACACACTTACGCATATATGAATATTTAAGCCAGTGCTGTGGGCCAGGCTGGTTTAGGTTGTGCCCAGCTTAAGAGCTCTTTATGTTGCACCTGTCTAACTACGGATATGACATATAATAGCTACACTAAACAAAATCAAACAGTCAATTTCCTACTTAATTTCCACTGACACAAGACTGATCGATTTTTATAAGCTTTGCGCTTTTTAGTGTGAATTAAAAATGTTTTTATTTGTAGCTCAAAATAGTGTCGTGAACCCTTTGGATAATCGCTCATAAAATATAATTAATAGTCTGACTAAGAATAAGTTTGAGTTGCGCTTGTATTAAACTATTTAAGCTATTTGGTTCTACTTCTACTTGTTGTTCAGTGTACATAGTGTAATTTTTGTGACTTTGTTACCTTGTTGATGCCACCGCAAATGCGACTAAAATTATGCTAAGCACTGGTGTCGAAGGCCCAGACAACGCCAGCAACGTTGATGGCATTGGCTCATTTATAAATCGACGATACTAAATTATAAATGGGAATTACTATTACAGGCTAAGGCAGCTTTGTATGCAAAGCTTGCAAGCCGATGTCTTCGTATTTGAACATAAATGTGTGTGTGTGTGGGTGTGTGGGTGTGTGTGTGTGTGTCCGTGTGTGTGTTTTCACATCAGCGCCCTTGTTAAATTGAGCATCCGCTTGAATAGCACACACAAATACACATGCATTACACACAGAGGGGAACTGAGTCCTTTACGAGGAGCATATTAAACTTCAAATGGCAACTTGCACCTGACAGTACGATTTTATATATATTTTTTTTATATTAATTCTGCATCAAAACTTTAAAACAAATTCCAGAATTGCACATAAAAATTGTTGTTTTTTTTTTATTGAAGTTATAATTTAAACTGTTATTTATAGGAAACGATATTCACGCAGCACTGCAAAACTACCCAAGTGTCAGTATATGTATGTGTTTAGCAAAGCATAAGCCATTAATAAATTTTGTAGGAAATCAGTAGAACAACAAAAACAAATCAATATATAATGTCTAGCAGGACATGGATAGCAGAATTAGTGTCTCTATATATAGAATATCAACCGAATGTTATCCATTGAGCACATACATTTGTACACACGATATTTAAGCCAAATCCCATTTAATGCAGCTGCGAATGACTGCAGTTACTCACTAGATTTACAAAAAAAAAAAAAAAAAAAAAAATTCGAGTGCCAGTCTTGACTGCACTGAGAGTTACTGTGCCATGCTGCCTGCTAGCGGATTTAGTCGTCTATTTCGGGCCAGATTACTCGTAGCCAAAGTCGATGGTAGTCTGGCTAGCAATGTGCTAGAAACCATATGAGATAAATGCGAACTTTTTGGATTTGTGCTTGTGCTTTTGCTTCTACATCGTTTGCTGTTTTGGCCCTGGCGAATTGTGGCAACTGGTAATTGGTAGCTCTGCGCACGAACCACCCAAAAAATAACAAGGAAAACAAGCAAGACGAGAATATTATGGAGCGGATTGCGTTTACGCCACAGAGGCTTTGGCTTAGGCCAACTCCAACAAACATTGCGAAAATGAGAAGCTTCTCGCTGATGAGCAGCAGCAACAAAATATTTTTGCCAGCGTAAAAGTATTTCAGCTATTTTGTAGTACAATATATATATGTGTATGTATATATATATATATATATATATATATATATATATGTATTTATAAACTTGTGTTATGGCTACGAAAATTTACTTGCTCAACAGTGCGCTCATCTCAAACTTGGCTAAAAATCTTTGGCATACTTTAGGTACTGCAGCTCGCAGCGCTTAAAAGGTACGCGAAGAGGGAGAGAGATAGAGAAAGAGTGGACGAGCGAGATGAGAGGGTGTTAAAGAGTTAAAGAATGCGAGAGGCTGTGGCAGGTGAATCTTGTGAAATTAGCAACACTGCCTTGAGGTCATTTGACAACACCAGCCAGCAAAGTGCCGTTTGACACATTGCCACAGGTATTAGTACTTAAGCCAAATTTCTCTTGACTCAACTTACAGCCTGACAAATTGTTTACACTCATCGACGTCCGTCGCTTAAATCAAGTTTCAACTCCTTAAAAAGTTCCCTGACTTTAGCATAATATAAATGGACAATTTTGAGATTAAGTTTGATGTTGTTGCAAAAACAGCGCAGTTCTATGTTCAAGTACAAACGGTTTCAGATGCCATCAGGATTGTTAAAAAGTACTTCAAACTAAACCTAAATACCTGATATTTATTCACAATTCTATGCAACTAGCGCAATTTTAAGGACCTTAACAAAAAACACATTCATAAAGGAAAAAAAATTAAATGATGTTATTTATTGTACTGCGGCTTTTGCGATGCCATTGTTCGCAGGGGCTTTTGCGCTTAATACCTCATTAGATATAATTGAATGCAGCCGATGTCCAAAGTCAAATATTTATTGCTGCAATGGTTTTTCAACTGCACTGTAATTTAATAAAAGTGTGTTCAACAATTTTAATTAAGCTTGCTTAAAGGGATAAATGTTTGGTAAAAAACAAAATGTCAAACTTAACATTTGCTTGATTATTTATAATTGATCTAGTAAAAAAATATATTATATTAACCATTGCGCCAAAAATTCTATATAAAAAAACCAATATATCCTAAACGAGTCAGTTATAGATAAAGAGTAAGCACAACTCGACTATTGTAGGGCTTTTTTGATTTTATATAAGGACTTTATTATTTTGCAACCAAATCGCAGCCGAACAACAAAAATGCTCATTGACTGTTAGAAACCGTGCAAATCCACATATTAATTATAAACTCGCTTAAGTGCATAAAATATCAATTTAATTAAATGCCGACAGGCATGTTGATATAAAAAACCATATATATGTATAAATAAACATATTGTTGGAGCGAAATCATTTCCCCGCGTCAGGCAATGCCTGGATAAGAAAATGAAACTGAGTCTCACCAGTTTATTCAAGACTGTCAATTAACATGCACAATGCATGGTTGCATTGAATGCAAAATAACATAATCTTCAACAAATTATTCTATTATTTTTTTTTTATATATCCACAGATGTTAAGCTGCGTCAATAATTTATTTAGTATTTTTGAAGACATGACAAAGAAATTGAATAGAATAGGAACTGAGTTGCGTTGAAAATGTTGTTGAAATAGTTAAATTAAATGAATTGCAATTTTTGTCGCTTGTTGGTTTGAAGTTGTTAATGTTGCAGATTGCGGTCAAAGTCGAGAAGCATCTCCTCGACATGCTCGCGACTGAGATCCTCCAATTCGGTAGCCTGTATAAATTTATGGACGCCATTCAGCTGCTTTTTAAATGTAGCATATGAGGCTGCGTAGACCACCTTGTCCTTAATATTGGCTTCCGATGGACACCAGAGCATCAGAAATATCTCCTCCTTTAAGGAGGATTCCTGGTGCTGATGATCATATTCATAGTCATAGATAGCATAGCAGCACTTATCCGCTCCCTCCTTCAGTAAATCAGCTAGAAAATCATCATAGCTGGCATCACGATGACCCACAATCCCAACGTTAATCTCCCGATCCTCCTTTACGACATAGATCACATAGCGATGTTCCTTGACGTTGCGCATTTGCTCGAAAACGCTAATGCAGTCCATGGAAGCTTCAACACCTGAGGCCATCTTGTTTCACCTTTTGTAAATGGATGCATTCAAGTTGTTAGTCAAATTCAAAGAAATTAACATACCTTTAAATAATTCTCAAAAAATTTCGCGTTTATTTTAAATATTATTTAATTTTTTTTTTAAATATTTCGAGATGTCTTTCGCACGTTTTGAATGAAGTGAATGAAATTTTCTAGACTAGTTGTGTAAATGCAAAGCCTACTTTGGTATGAATACTTACTGAGATACGTATCAAGAATAATTTTAAAATTATTTCATGATTATATATATGAATATATATATAATAATAGTAAGAAAAATCAATAAAAAATCAGTCAATTATCCTATTAATTTGTATATATCCACAGATGTTAAGCTGCGTTGTTAATTTATTTAGTATTCTTAGAGACATGACAAAGAAAAGCCATTGTCAATATATGATATGATGTATATATATATTGCCATTTCACGTAAACTATCATAATTGAGATGACAATATCTGATATGCCACAACTCGCCGTTCGACTAAACATTTGTTACGATGACTTTCAAAATAATACAGATTTCCTACTTTTTTGGCCTCGAGTATACATTCGCCGCCTTGGAATACTCGTGCAATGCTTGCATCGAAATATATCTTGCACTTTTTTGCTACGGCTTGTCCCACAGACAAGAAATTGCCCGTCAACTTTGGTACGTACAATACGTTGTTTAGTACCAGTGTACACAAATCCGTTATCATTTTCACTTCACCTCTGCTTCTGCCTCTGCCTCTGCTTCTGCCTCTGCTTCTGCCTCTGCTTCTGCCTCTGCTTGCAAGGCGCCGGCGTCCGGCAAACAGATCGTTTCGGTATGCGCCTCAAACTCTGAAAACATTTGCTTATCGCGCAACACATATGACTTGTCGCGCCACTGTCTAAGCACCAGCCGAGTTTCTTAGAACTGCATACATCCAATGCGTTCAGTATGCTGAAATTCCGTTGTCCGGTAGCTATTACATAATTTTTAACAAATAATCTGCGACATTCATAACAGGCGATCTTTTTCAATTTCTTCTTTGTGGTGACCGTCGCACTAGCGTTATGCCGTTGTCTAACTGTAAATCCCTACGCAATATCGCTCTGGCTCTCGGCGCCTTCTTTCCTCTCGCCCTCTTCCTGCAACTTTATGCACAGAATTTTAAATGCTGGCAGACTGTCGCCCGTCTCGATGGCGACAACGAAATACTCATAAATTCCTGGAAGGCTGAAAGCAAAAAAAAAAATGATCTTGAGCTCGGCAACTATTTCTATTCCAACTCCGGCAAGCTGATACACGATTTCGTTAAATTTGATCACATAGCTTTAAAGAGTTGCTGGCTACGGCCAGTTTGTTTTTAGTCACCAGGCAAGTCGCTTGTGCTTTAGGGGAGTCGTTCGCCGGAGTGGTTGCAGAGTTTTTCAGTGAAAGTGGATGCAGCACGCCCAACTCGTTGCTGGTAGGAATATGACCGTGTGCATTGGTCCATATCGTACATTATATGGCAGCCACTACCATATCGCTGCCCCGCACCTCTTCCACCATCTTCCTTGATTAAAACAACATGAATGAAAGCAATGGCAAGGTGAGCAAAAAACCAACACAAAAATATACCACGATGCGACAGAAAATAAAAAATGCCGCTGGGTCACTTAGGTTTTTGGGAATTTCAAGTGCTGGGCTCTAACTTTGGAGTATCGGAATCGGAACCGTGGTGTTACCTAGATTGCCAGAGTTACTAGTTTTGTGCGCACGGTTTTTTTTTCTATACCCAGTTAGCATCTAAAGCTAACACAACCCAAAAACCGGAAAAATATTGGATATAATTAAAGTAAATTGTTTCTGTCTAATTGTATTGTACAAAACTTGACTAATTTAAATTTGCATATTTTCTAATAGTGTTCTTTTTAACGACAGCAATGCCAAATTATTATATTTTTATTTATATAATTTATTAACAATGCCAGCAAAGTCTTGCTCAAAATGGAATATATGAATAAAATATAAATGGCTTTCAAATTAAGTTGCTGTATATCAAAAATGTTTTTGCTTTAATTATGTGAAATAAAGAGAATTTGTTTCTCTTGTTAATTTGGAAATTCTGGTGCAATAAATGGAAATAAATCGCATTAACATTTATTGTTAAAGCACATCTGTCAACTAATTTACGCTTATAAAACAAAAATTTAATTTAATTATTTTCAAATAGCAAACGCAGCTTAGGTTGATATTTGGGGTTATTATATTATTTAAGTATTAATTAGGAAAATAGCTTATATTATAAGCAAAAACATGGGTTGAATAAAATATAATTTTTGTCGACACGATGACTGCACAACTAATGTGCACTATGCACAATGTGATCAAAATTTACCTGTTTTTTGTTTTTATTACAGCAACACAATAAAGTAGAACAAGCATTGGTAGTAAAGGCAACGGAGAAGGTGGCAAATCCAGCTAAAAGTGGTGGGCGTGTCACATAGGTGGGAAAAGGGTTTTTTTTTTTTTTTTTGCTTGGTCACCGACGAGTTTATTATCATGTTAAAACCACAAAATGCAATAAGTTAGCTGGCAAATCGCGTTCTGCCATGCGCCATGCATTCAGGTAGCAGCAGCCCCGTATTTCCAAGATTTATTTAATGTATCTTTTGGTGTTCCTTTTCTGGCTTTCTTTTCGGGTTTTTAGTATATGTTAGGCAATATTTTTGCTGTTGTGCGCTGTGCTCATTGACTGGGCCTGAAATATTTCACCTGAACTTTAAAGGTAATTTAGGTACTGAGAAAAAAAAACGATAGTTTGTTTTGGTAGATTGTGAAAGGGTCATTGCAGATTTGCCTCTGGCAATGTGACCGCCTTTGGCCAGCAACAGAAGTCATTAACATTAACATAATTATGAGAATGTTGCGCCAAGGATTGCAACTTTGGCCAAAAAAGGAAAGTTGCCACCGTGCGCAGATTTCGCAATTTTGTTTCTTCGGTTTGTTTGTTGTCGTTAAGTAATATTCATAATATTTAAGATTTTTTTTATATACAGTTCGCCCCATTTGGGCCTCATTAGGGGTAATTTCGAGCGTCATTTGCATGCCTCGGCCGCCAATAAGAAATATGTTTGTTCGAGACACACCCAACCTCCACCAACCGACTGAATCTTTAAATGGGCATTGCCATACCCAGGACGCAAGCCAACCCCAACGAAAAAAAAATAATAATAATTTCTAGTGCATTTCTAATGACCATTTAATGATTGTTGTTGGAATCGTTACAATTGCATACTGTGAAATAGCAAAAGAAAAGAAAAGATGTGTATGAATGTGTATATATATATATATATATATACATATATATATAGTATTAAATGAAACACATCGTTACTCAATATTAAAAATGTTGGAAAACTATTTATGCAATAAATCAATGCATATTCAGAAAAAGAGTATATTAAAATGTGGGTGGCAGAGTGTGCATGTTTGTGGCGCCAACTAGTGGTGGGGGGGGGGGGGGAGAGGGGAGTGGTTTGGTGGTCAGGACAATCTTCACATGGTTGCGGGCTGACACGAGGGCAACCTACAATGCACCATGTTGTGAGGTCTTGTTGCAATGGAGACACAAGAAGACCGGGATTTGATTAATTTACAACGTGACAAAAAAATACTTCAACCAAGTGAAAATCAATTAGAGAGAGAGAGAGAGAGAGAGAGAGTCAGATAGAGAGAGAGAGAGAGGGATAACAGAAGATAGCTAAAGAGCGATTTTTACATTATTTTTTTTTTTTACTATTTCCTTTTATGTGTTTTTTTTTTTATGTTACTCTCCGCTTGCCGTTCACTTTTTACATTTTTGTTACACTTTATTTTTTGTAAGCTTAGTCTCTGTGTCATTTGCTTTTTGCTGTCCCTTAAGCTGATCCTTGGCATTTTTCAAGCATCAATTAAACAGCAACAAATGTTTCCAAAACAGCTTTCAAAGCGACTTACAATCGCGACGAACCAGGAGACGCAGAAGTGTGGAACACCAGTTCGCTCTAATTACGGCGTTGCCAGGCCAACAAAAGAACTGCAAAAGGGACATTGTCAATTGGTTCACTTTGTGATCAACTAAACCCAAAGCGCTCACAAGTGCTCCAGTTCAAGTATTTCCAAACAACGTTTGTTAGTTAATTTCAATACAGAGTTTTCTTCTACTCTTTACACAGTACTCGTTGCATTGTTATAGCAAATCATAAATTATTAAATATTTTTAATGAAGATGTGCAACATTAAATATATAAGGCATACAATTTCAATTCTATAAGCAATATATATATTCTTGATCAGCATCAAGAACCGAGTCGATTTAGCAATAATACTTTAAATTTGGAATATAATAATAATATTATTCACCGTAAGCAAATCAAATTTATTTAATCTGTCCTCGTTTCGATTTTTGTAGTGAACAAATTAATATCAGCCAGCCTAATATTTAAAGGCTGAGTGTAGGGTCTTAAAGTCAATGTGTCTCAGATCGAGTATAAATATTTTTTTTTATGTTATTTTTTGAATAAATATATAATCCAACAACTTATATATAACTTTTAATATTTGGTTATTTTCTGCATGTATTTTGATGGAATGCATGACTAAAAACTGCGCACAGAATTTTTTATAGTAACATATTACTACCAATACCACTCATTTGCTTTTTTTTGGCTTATGCATTTGTGTGATTTTTAATTCATTAAGAAAACAATTATCATAATCAATTCGGTCAGCCAATTAAAATATCATTGCAAAAACTAGCTAAATAGTGGTCGACGTTTTTTTTTCGCATATGTTATATAAATCAAATTTAATATAAATTCCAAATTACAGTTTTTCGCAAATTAATTATGCACTCAACATGAATGGAATGCAAATTAAGTTGATTAGTTGCCGAAACGAATTGCTACAGCAGCAGCCAAATGGAATTAGTTTTGATACCCTGTTGCCAATTAGAATGTAGCATATAATGCGATTTGTGAAATGTGTCGCTCTAAGTCAACAGAATATTTCTCAGCTCGTTTTCACTTTTCTTTTCAGGTTTCGGGCAATTACTTAAAAGGGCTTTTAATGAAGGTCTTTAAATTTTCTAGTATAGAGCGGCAGAGCTGGAGAAAGAGAGAATTCTCTCCATTAGTAGGGAATTGAGGATTCTCTGACAAGAAGTGGCTTATTGCTTTTGATTTTGAATTCCTTCAATATAGCACCTAATTTAATGCTTTGTTCGGGGAGTGACAGGTGTGTTAGGTTTTATAAGGAAAATTAGTGGTTTTGGATCACGTATGAAACATTTATGATCGAAAAGTATAGATTTATGGGGGACCCTTTTTTGGTGCTCGTTGGGATCAAGTTGAATATAATATGTATGGGGCTGCAGATGGCGAGTCGGTTTTCGCTTGAAATTGTATTTGAAAACGAAGACACTAGAAAATATTCTATTGCATTTCAAAAATAAGCAATAAAAAATTCATCTCATAGATGTGCGTAACGAAATTGAAAAAAACGGTCATCTGCCCATTTCTAATTTCTAAGCTTTAATTGTCCATTTCGTTGAAATCATTAAAGCGAATGGTTGCTGATATTTGTCGTCTCGATTCTCTATTAATATAATTGCATTTCATATTGCATCATGTTATGCCCATGGATTTCATTTCATTGGCAAACCAAATGTTTTATTTTCGAAACCATTTTCAAAAAGCTGATCGAGAAATTCATTGATAATTACAAAAACGGGTAAGCGAAATACGGCTAAATTGGAGGGTGGCAAAATTAGCCAATTGTGGTATGGCCGCGGGCGTGTTCCTTTAATTGAAAGAAAGCTTCCGGATATTAATTCGAATGGCAGTGTTACATAATTTATTGAAAAAATCGAGATTCAAATTTTAAAGTGCATTCGACATAAAATACAAATAAATAGCAAAAACAGCGATTAGCGATTAGATTCAAATCCAAAACTCAAGTTTTACAATATATTGAAAATCATGGCTGAGATGATCATAAGTCAAGCAGGTGAAAGATGATTGCGTAGTTGCCTGGAGACTCCCTCCACCTGCTCTGGAGCTGGACAAGAATAAAATAATTGAATTAAATTTTTCCGGCAGAAATTGTTTTAATTAAAGCTGAAAGAAAAGTACAATTCTGATTGAAAACCCAACAAAATTATTTTTATTTTTTTTTCATTTATTATTGTTATTGTTATAAATATAATTCTATTAAGCAAAAGATAACAAATAATAAGTGAAATCGCTAACAGCTTATCAGTGTTTTTAGTTTTTCGTAATTAAATTGAGCGCCTATAATTAAAGCAGCTTTCTTGTGAGCTCTTCGATTTGTTCTTTCGATTGCTCCAACAGATTTTGTAGTGGAACCGCCAGCAATTCGTTTGGTATGACATCGACGTTGGGAGGCGCTTGCACGGGTGACCAATCAACTTCCGGTTCCTTGTACAGATTTTGGTAGAAATAATCAGGTACATGATATATAGCCGGTACATCAAATAAATCCGTTTCGTATCCCAATTCTGAAACGTCACGGAAAGAATCTGAATCCTGAAAATGAGATGTTACATGTACAAAATTAAAATGTAGGTAGATTTATTTTCAATTGCCCATTGAATGCATTAGGCATTGGGATGACATTGTTAAAAACCTCTTCATCACTTGCATCATCAGACACGGAATTGGAATCTTGCATATGGTAAAGAGACATAGGTACTTCACATCGTGGCGGCAAATGATCTGTGTCAATAATTTCCAAAAAGTCATTCACATCGAAGTAAGGTTCCTCTTCAGTATTGTTTAACTCCGAGTCAATTTCTACGGACGATAGGGAATCGGAGTCGCTCGAGTTTGTCGGATTGTTCTTATTGCACTCTTTCATGATCTTCTATATCGTTATGGATTTTTGGTACGTAAAAAACAAGAATAAAAACAAAAAAAGAGTTGTTAATATATATTTAATGTCGGATGCACTTTAAAATTTGTATCGCGATCTCAACCAACTTGTGCAGTTAACAAATCCATTCAACTTGCGTTGACAAATTCTATTTAAACTTTCAATCAATTCTGAAGCAATGCAATCCGAATTAATATCCGGAAGCTTCCTTTCAATTAAAGGAACACGCCCGCGGCCATACCACAATTGGCCAATTTTGCCACCCTCCAATTTGGCCTTATTTCTCTTACCCGCTTTTGTAATTTATTTGTAATGAATTTCTCGATCTGTTTTTCAATAATCGTTTCTAATCTAAAACGTTAGGTTTGCCAATGAAAATAAAATCATGGCACAACATGATGCCAAAAGAAAATTACAAATTGTATTAATATATATAAATTATTTTCTGGAATATTCCTTTAAGCTAAAACTGTGTTATGCATTTATTCACAAATATGGCCCACTGTAATTGTAATTATGTGAAACAAGCCGCAAGGCAGCCACTTATGTGATTGATTTCTCATTTTTGGCCACGATTCAATCAGTTCCAAAATGACTCCCAACTCAAATTTTCTGCACCGCATATATGGCACTTTTGGAATTTTAACACCAATTAGCTGTATTACTTAAATGCCTGCAAGTAATTTGGCAATTTTGCGGCATTTGCAAGAAATCGGATAAATGTATTGGTTGGAGTGGAGTGAACGAGCTTGGGAGATAAATTCATAGAAGTATGTAATTGGCAACCGCAGAATCAGCTGATTGGCAATCGAACTTGTCGCAGAAAAATGAATATTTGAGCAACATTTGCAATTGCAGTTGCCGGCAAACATGGCAAAACATAAGGTGGGTTGCACCCAATGCGACGCATTTATTAATTTTTTATATATCTCTGCGCAAACTGCTGTCTACACAGTTATTCACTTCAATGGAATGCCAATAATCTTATTGGTGCTAAAAAACTAAATTGATTTTTCTGCAGGCTAGGCGAAAAGACGGAAAGGGACCGGCAAAAATATCATTGAACGTGATTTATTTTATATGCAGCATTTGACCCTAGAGTCAAAAGAAAAATATGATACATATATATACATATATATATGTACATATGTACATGTCTCGAGCTACAGCAGGCCTACAGCCATCAAAAACCGAATACTGAGAAGCGGCCGTTGTCATTTAAAATAATAAGCGACGATAAGTAAACGTAATGTTTTCCTACCATTTATGCACACACACACATATATATATATATATATATATATATTCTGCAACTGTTTTCACAATATAAAATATATTTTATATGGAATGCACTTTAAAATTTGTATAGCGATCTCAACCAACTTGTTAACAAATCTGTTCAACTTGTTTTCTTACCAAATATTTCACAACTTTTATTACAATATAAAATGCAATATTAAAAAACCGAGACGACAAACTGCAGGATGAGCGATGCAAATTTCGTCATTGATCAAAGCACGTGTTTGCGATTTTAGAGATGGGCAGGAGTTAATTATGTATCATAAATCAAAGTATTTATCGATAAACGGCAGTTGAATGAGACAGTGGAAGATAAAACATGCATCATTCCTACCAATCGGTAACCCCTTTACGCATGCTCATAAAAACAGATTTATGCGCAGCGAAGTAAAGTGAAAAATTGACCTGCTTTCGGTCATACCCTGATAAAGATTCCGTGCACGACGCCACATCTTAAGCCTTTAGCAGGTAGATGTAAAAATCCTAAGAAAACAAACAACCGTTACGATACAATTTTAAAAATGTTATAATTATTTGGTTTACAATTGTTTTTATATATTTATATTGAATAAATTGGTTGATTTTTCGTCTTTTTAGTTAATTTTTGGGCTTATTAGACGAATGACAATTTGTTCCAATTCCGCGGTTGACTTTGGGTTGTTATGTAGCCAAATGGAAAAAGTGAAAAATTAACTGCCCATCTCTAATTTTAAAGAAGAAGCTTCCTTTTTGTGGAAATCATTGAATCGTCGAAAAGTTGCTGATATTTGTCGTCTTGATTCTCCATTAAAATTATTGTATTTCATATTGTAATAACAGTTGTGAAATATTTGTGTGAACACATTGGTAAGAAAACAATTACGTTTACTTGTTGAATTAAGCTGAAAGGAATTTTTCAAAAAATTATTTATATTATAATGCAATTTGTAATATTTTTTTTGGCACCATGTTATGCCATGTATTTATTTTCATTCGCAAGCTAAACCTTTTGGTTTCGAAAGCAGATCGAGAAATTCATTGATAATTACAAAAACGGGTAAGCGAAATACGGCTAAATTGGAGGGTGGCAAAATTAGCCAATTGTGGTATGGCCGCGGGCGTGTTCCTTTAATTGAAAGAAAGCTTCCGGATATTAATTCGAATGGCAGTGTTACATAATTTATTGAAAAAATCGAGATTCAAATTTTAAAGTGCATTCGACATAAAATACAAATAAATAGCAAAAACAGCGATTAGCGATTAGATTCAAATCCAAAACTCAAGTTTTACAATATATTGAAAATCATGGCTGAGATGATCATAAGTCAAGCAGGTGAAAGATGATTGCGTAGTTGCCTGGAGACTCCCTCCACCTGCTCTGGAGCTGGACAAGAATAAAATAATTGAATTAAATTTTTCCGGCAGAAATTGTTTTAATTAAAGCTGAAAGAAAAGTACAATTCTGATTGAAAACCCAACAAAATTATTTTTATTTTTTTTTCATTTATTATTGTTATTGTTATAAATATAATTCTATTAAGCAAAAGATAACAAATAATAAGTGAAATCGCTAACAGCTTATCAGTGTTTTTAGTTTTTCGTAATTAAATTGAGCGCCTATAATTAATGCAGCTTTCTTGTGAGCTCTTCGATTTGTTCTTTCGATTGCTCCAACAGATTTTGTAGTGGAACCGCCAGCAATTCGTTTGGTATGACATCGACGTTGGGAGGCGCTTGCACGGGTGACCAATCAACTTCCGGTTCCTTGTACAGATTTTGGTAGAAATAATCAGGTACATGATATATAGCCGGTACATCAAATAAATCCGTTTCGTATCCCAATTCTGAAACGTCACGGAAAGAATCTGAATCCTGAAAATGAGATGTTACATGTACAAAATTAAAATGTAGGTAGATTTATTTTCAATTGCCCATTGAATGCATTAGGCATTGGGATGACATTGTTAAAAACCTCTTCATCACTTGCATCATCAGACACGGAATTGGAATCTTGCATATGGTAAAGAGACATAGGTATTTCACCTCGTGGCGGCAAATGATCTATGTCAATAATTTCCAAAAAGTCATTCACATCGAAGTAAGGTTCCGCTTCAGTATTGTTTAACTCCGAGTCAATTTCTACGGACGATAGGGAATCGGAGTCGCTCGAGTTTGTCGGATTGTTCTTATTGCACTCTTTCATGATCTTCTATATCGTTATGGATTTTTGGTACGTAAAAAACAAGAATAAAAACAAAAAAAGAGTTGTTAATATATATTTAATGTCGGATGCACTTTAAAATTTGTATCGCGATCTCAACCAACTTGTGCAGTTAACAAATCCATTCAACTTGCGTTGACAAATTCTATTTAAACTTTCAATCAATTCTGAAGCAATGCAATCCGAATTAATATCCGGAAGCTTCCTTTCAATTAAAGGAACACGCCCGCGGCCATACCACAATTGGCCAATTTTGCCACCCTCCAATTTGGCCTTATTTCTCTTACCCGCTTTTGTAATTTATTTGTAATGAATTTCTCGATCTGTTTTTCAATAATCGTTTCTAATCTAAAACGTTAGGTTTGCCAATGAAAATAAAATCATGGCACAACATGATGCCAAAAGAAAATTACAAATTGTATTAATATATATAAATTATTTTCTGGAATATTCCTTTAAGCTAAAACTGTGTTATGCATTTATTCACAAATATGGCCCACTGTAATTGTAATTATGTGAAACAAGCCGCAAGGCAGCCACTTATGTGATTGATTTCTCATTTTTGGCCACGATTCAATCAGTTCCAAAATGACTCCCAACTCAAATTTTCTGCACCGCATATATGGCACTTTTGGAATTTTAACACCAATTAGCTGTATTACTTAAATGCCTGCAAGTAATTTGGCAATTTTGCGGCATTTGCAAGAAATCGGATAAATGTATTGGTTGGAGTGGAGTGAACGAGCTTGGGAGATAAATTCATAGAAGTATGTAATTGGCAACCGCAGAATCAGCTGATTGGCAATCGAACTTGTCGCAGAAAAATGAATATTTGAGCAACATTTGCAATTGCAGTTGCCGGCAAACATGGCAAAACATAAGGTGGGTTGCACCCAATGCGACGCATTTATTAATTTTTTATATATCTCTGCGCAAACTGCTGTCTACACAGTTATTCACTTCAATGGAATGCCAATAATCTTATTGGTGCTAAAAAACTAAATTGATTTTTCTGCAGGCTAGGCGAAAAGACGGAAAGGGACCGGCAAAAATATCATTGAACGTGATTTATTTTATATGCAGCATTTGACCCTAGAGTCAAAAGAAAAATATGATACATATATATACATATATATATGTACATATGTACATGTCTCGAGCTACAGCAGGCCTACAGCCATCAAAAACCGAATACTGAGAAGCGGCCGTTGTCATTTAAAATAATAAGCGACGATAAGTAAACGTAATGTTTTCCTACCATTTATGCACACACACACATATATATATATATATATATATATATTCTGCAACTGTTTTCACAATATAAAATATATTTTATATGGAATGCACTTTAAAATTTGTATAGCGATCTCAACCAACTTGTTAACAAATCTGTTCAACTTGTTTTCTTACCAAATATTTCACAACTTTTATTACAATATAAAATGCAATATTAAAAAACCGAGACGACAAACTGCAGGATGAGCGATGCAAATTTCGTCATTGATCAAAGCACGTGTTTGCGATTTTAGAGATGGGCAGGAGTTAATTATGTATCATAAATCAAAGTATTTATCGATAAACGGCAGTTGAATGAGACAGTGGAAGATAAAACATGCATCATTCCTACCAATCGGTAACCCCTTTACGCATGCTCATAAAAACAGATTTATGCGCAGCGAAGTAAAGTGAAAAATTGACCTGCTTTCGGTCATACCCTGATAAAGATTCCGTGCACGACGCCACATCTTAAGCCTTTAGCAGGTAGATGTAAAAATCCTAAGAAAACAAACAACCGTTACGATACAATTTTAAAAATGTTATAATTATTTGGTTTACAATTGTTTTTATATATTTATATTGAATAAATTGGTTGATTTTTCGTCTTTTTAGTTAATTTTTGGGCTTATTAGACGAATGACAATTTGTTCCAATTCCGCGGTTGACTTTGGGTTGTTATGTAGCCAAATGGAAAAAGTGAAAAATTAACTGCCCATCTCTAATTTTAAAGAAGAAGCTTCCTTTTTGTGGAAATCATTGAATCGTCGAAAAGTTGCTGATATTTGTCGTCTTGATTCTCCATTAAAATTATTGTATTTCATATTGTAATAACAGTTGTGAAATATTTGTGTGAACACATTGGTAAGAAAACAATTACGTTTACTTGTTGAATTAAGCTGAAAGGAATTTTTCAAAAAATTATTTATATTATAATGCAATTTGTAATATTTTTTTTGGCACCATGTTATGCCATGTATTTATTTTCATTCGCAAGCTAAACCTTTTGGTTTCGAAAGCAGATCGAGAAATTCATTGATAATTACAAAAACGGGTAAGCGAAATACGGCTAAATTGGAGGATGGCAAAATTGGCCAATTGTGGTATGGCCGCGGGCGTGTTCCTTTAATTGAAGGAAAGCTTCCGGATATTAATTCGAATGGCAGTGCTACATAATTGATTGAAAAAAAATCGCGATTCAAATTTTAAAGTGCATTCGACATGAAATATGTATTAACAACTCGTTTTTTTTTTTTTTTTTTCACATAGAAAAACGCAACAAATTTGATTAAATTAAAGAGCTCAAATTTCTCAATATATTGAAAATCATGGCAGAGGGTGGTCGTAATGCAAGCAATTCCGTTTACCAGGGGACGGATGAGGTCGAGGCTTGTCAGATCAAAGACGTTAACATCAACAACCTGGATTCCGAGGCAACGTCACATCTAAAACGTGCTGGTGATCCTATTACCAATGACTCTCAGCGAAAGAAGAGCAAAGCAAATACTGCTGTGGAAAAGATCAGCATGGGTGGTGTCCTGCCGGATATTATTATCTGTCATTTGTTGAAATATGAGCAGACAAAGCAGTCAATAGCTGAGGCTTTTGCAAGTCAATGTTAAAAAGAACTCAATTTTGTGTACCTACAACTTAATTGAAATATACCTGTTTAAATATGTTTATCTATGGAATAACAATTATCAATCTAAGGCTAAGCTGAATATTTAGTCATTATTTAGTGCAATTATGAGATGGGAATATATAGGTGCATAGTGCATAGTAGTGTCTCATTTTGGCGAGCATCCCAAAAGATTCGCAGGTTTATTCTGATAGTACGATTTATTGAATTTAAATCGAAATCGCAGAAGCCAATAAAATATGGCTGGACAATTATTGGGAACAAAGGCAGATGTAGCTGCAATCGAATGAGAATTGAAAAATTATGCTAATTTCTTGGCGGCCGACATACAACTGGGTGGATAGACATCTAAGAAAAAAAGTGGGAAAAGCCCCAAAGGGTTCGTTTAGTTCTCTCCTGCATTCCAGCACGGTGGCAATTTATTAGCACAACTCTCACCTCTGCCCAGCCATTCGGTGGCAGACACTATTTAGAAATACAATACATGCAGGCGATGCTTGGAATGCAACCCGAGGCCATGCCAAAGGTTGTGGGGCATAGGAGTTATGGGGATGGGGGGTCGTGAAATCCTGGACCAAAAGCCGTCGCTTCCGTGATTAATGCCCGTCGTGGGCTTTTGTGCCGGCGGGCAAAATTTTCGTGTAATCTACTTTAAAGCTGGGCAGCATTGCATAATTTTTTTGGATGCAGTCTGGCGACTTACATAAGGCTGTCCATTTTTTGTTTTCCTTCTCTTTTACAGCTAATGCATCCTTATCCATATCCTTTCCCACCCCCCCCCCCCCCACCACCCTTACTTTTTGCTGCTTTCTGCATGCCATTTTAAAAGCAGAACAGCAGTCGGTGGATTAGTTAGAACCTGGCAAAAGTGCAGCAGCTCTCTAAGTGGCCCGGCCAGGAGACGCAGATACCCCAGAATAAATGGGGCCAACATAAATAATAAGTTTTGGGCAAGGATAAGAAGGGGTCTAGGATCACACTCAGCACAGCCTGATGCATGGAGACACGATTCTGGTCTTAATATATATATATATATATATATATATATATATATATATGAAAGTTTATGCAAGCCAAAAAACGGAAAATTATGGTTTATTCAGATATTAAGTAGAGGTAAATGTGTGGTAAGCTTAAGTTTACTACATGCCGCAATGTATGTTTTTTTTTTCCAGCTTGAGCCAAGTTAACAAACAAATTGTATTAAGGCCTTGGTCCAAAATTAAAACAAGAGAGAAGTTAAAAGTCGGGCTTCGAAATACATTGACTTTGACCAGCTGTTAACAGTTTTCAAAGAACAGGCCTTTTAATTCCGGTTAATATAAGCTGGTAAGCGTATTTCCAAGTTTGATAGCTTTAGCTTTTTAAATGAGGGCTTTGAGAATTTAGGTGACGTTATTGGGCGTTGCTGTAGAAAATATAGAGTGTGCTCCTAGTTATTCTTCCAGCCAAGTTTTGGTAACTGTAGATTTCAGTTTGCTGGAGAACTAGGCTTGTATCGTGGTTTAAAGCCGGAATGGGCGTGGTTCAATAATTTATAGATTTTTTAAGGGTGTTACCAGTTTTTCTATTTGTATGGTCTTCTCGTTTTAAACTAACAGGAATTTAGGTTAAGGGAGTCGGACATTGACATCTTTTCAAAATTTGGTGACTAAAGCTTAGAAATTGTGGAAAATAAGCGGATTTGAAATTTCTTGGGTGGTGAATGTGGGCGGATTTTGGATCGATTTACACTTTACGAATAACGAAATATCATATATTGCGAGAGATATTTGTGCGAAGGCTTGTAAGTGGCAAGGGTAGGCGTGGCATATGCCTATCTTTGAAAGACATCGCCAACAACCTGTCATCCATATTTAGTAACTGTAGCCATAAATTTGTGGCTGATATGTCGCCTTATCGATGTACGAATATCGATTTTTATCGATTTCCTATATATATATATATATATTTACTGACTTATCATTTATTTTACATAATTATTATAAGATGGGTATTTGCTACTCTTACATTTTTCTGTATAATTGTAACAGCTTTAATTGTACTGCTCATCGAGATTATACGACATACTTTTGGTTTCTCATCCCTCTCTCTCTCTCTCTTTCTCTCTTTCTGTATCCGCTTTATTAACTTTCTCCTTACCCTTTTATTTTGGCAATAGAATGCAGATTGCTGTGCTGACGTCATCTCCTTTGATACGACTTGCAATGACACAATTTCCGGACGCAACTCTTTTGCCAGATGTTATGCAGAAAGCGTTGGTATAGAGTGGGGCTGTCCCAGCGTTTGAGCTGGTCTTGTGCCAGAAGCGGTTGGGGGAGGGGAGGCGGTTGGAGGTTAGCGGGACTGGTTAGTTACTACTGCCTGGGGGAGCACAACTTTGTTCACTGTTCTCAACTCATTTGTAATCATTTGGGCGTTAAATTTTTTGGCGCATTCATTGCGCTCTTGCTGTTTGACTAAAGCATGCCATTCCGCCACCCAGCTTCCCGTCACCACAGCTTATACTCCTATATATATATATGTATATATATACTAAAGCCCCCTTATTGGTACTCCTAAGCTCCAGCGACTGCTGTCGCTGTTGTTTTTTACAGCCTTCATAAATCTTAATTTTAGCGTATGCAGCAAGCAACGAGACAGAAATGGTCGACAAAGCCGGCCAAAACGGGGAATGTGCGGGAAGCACGGCGAATGTAGTGGTAGTGGAGGGAGGGGGGAGGTGGAAAGGGGAAAGCGAGGGTGTTGTATATGGCGGCTGGCAACGTGACTCGTTTTGAAGTTTTGAGCTGCACTTTTGACGTTACCAGCTGCCTGACAGCCGGCGGGTCTTGCTGACGACGATGACGATAACGCGTCGGATGGATGAGCTAACTGAAATTTGTCGCAAGACAACAGCAGCAACAACTGGAACAACAACGAGAGCAACAACAACAGCAGGCAACTGTGGAGACTGACTGCCAAAATGTTACAAGTTTTCGTCGCGTTAAATTTAATGGTCGTCTCGCATTTGTTTTTAAGCGCGGTGTTTTTGTTTTTGTTTTTGTTTTTATATTTATATTTCTATTTATTTTGGGTTTTTTTTTTTTTCGTTTTTATATGTCAACGAACACCCAACACTCTTGCACCGCTCCTCCTGCCACGCCCCTTATACCACGAAGAGAAAGTTACAGTGCCATATTACAACAAATTGGGAGAAAAATTTTTGGTCAGAGAGTCGCAAGAAAATGTTTTGTGCGTGGATAAGTAGGTGGCAAGGGAAGAAGGGGAATGGAGCCGGGGCAGGGGCAGGGGCAGGGGCAGGGGCAGGGGCAGGGGAGTGGGCGTGTTGTGCTGGATTGGATATGGGTATGGGTTTGGGTTGTGGCCCGAGGGTCGACTGTTGGCGCACAGAAACGCATTTTGAAAGCTTTTAGCTGTTAATGTGGCATAAATTTGTCTTTTGTTGTTGCCGCTTTTCTCTATCTCTATCTCTATCTCTCTCCCACCCTCTTCCTCTCCCTGCCCGCCCCCTGCGCCTTTTCTGAACGGAAATTGAAATAAAAAGTATTCCAAGAAACAGTAAAGTGGCCAAAACCAAAATGCAAACTTGAAACGGCCTCCGGGCTCAAGTCAACAGCAAAGGGCATCCGCAAAAGAGGAGTTGTGGCATGCAACAGCAGGGCAGACACTTCAAGTGTTTTATATGCAACCATTATATATTTATGTGTGTGTGTGTGTGTGTGTGTGTGTATTTAAATTTATAAAATTTCTCGATTCACTCTCAAGAGTAGGTCTGCCAAAAGTCTGTAGAATCAAGAGCTCTGAAACCTGAACTGTTCCTGGTGCTGAAACTTAAATTTTGAATAAGCCAAATCTGTCGTTTCTGGGAATGGTTTCTGGTGTGTTTTGTAGCAGTAATGCATTCTTTCTTTTAAATTGAAAAGACAAAAACTTCTTATATTAATACAGTTATTACAATGACTTCTACTAACTGAGTTTTACATTTGTTTTGCCATTTATTATGAAAATTATTATATATATATGATAAAGTTTTCATATTTGCCCCTTTACTACTTTTATGCAACTTTACATGCCACATAATTTATATTGCCTCTGCTAATACTGCTACTGAAGAACTTTTTGAACTTTTACGACTATTACTACTAATTTGTATTTAACTACTTTCTAATGTACACTAATATTCACTGAACTGCATTATATATACAACTCTCGATAAAAGCTGGAACTGGAACTAGAACTAAGCTGGGAACACGTTCCGTTTGTGCAGATATTACCAATAACTCAGGCTGGAGGTGAACTTGAAGCTGGCAGCAACGGAGTAACTGCTATTAATTTCTCTTAATTTGTATTTAACTTATTTCTTATTTCTTAGACTGCTATTTACTGAATTGCATTCTACATACAATTATCGATAAAAGGTGGAACTAGAACTAAGCTGGGAACACGTTCCGTTTATGCAAACCTGAAGCTGGCAGCAACGGATAAACTGCTACCAAAATTGAGATTGATGACATGTCAATGAAATTTATTGATGGCAAAAAGCACAACGAAACAGGGAATGAAACTCTATATTTATAATGTGCCTGATGGCCTACCAAATGGCGATGATGTTTCTGTCGGAAGAGATTTACGTGCGACGCAATTGAAGCATCAAATTAGCTAATTTGTGGGAATCGAATTTTAAATTGTTTGCCGCGAGAAGCGTTGAATAATGAATAATGAGTATCCCAATTTTGCACTAAGCATTCCACATCCAAATTTATTTAAAGTTGCTGGCAATTTTTATCTTATTTCTAGCTGCGAAATGCATTATGTGTGTTTGCAGTTTTATTTATTGCTCACTACACTTTCGGCATTCAATAATTATCTGAAGAAGTCTATTTATATAAAAAAAACGTATTTTTAGATTTAATCTATTCTGTTTCGATGGGCCTATGTCATTTGTTATGCTTATAAATATCAAATAATTGCAGTCTCTCAAAAACGAGAATTAAACGATTGCTTTGGCATTATTCTTATTGTCCACACACATTGTACAACGCAAACACACACACACGGCATTTATCAATTAACACACTGGAACTTTTTAAGTACAAGTCGATTATATTGTCAACAGTTGCGGCTGGCGAGCCGCAACTCCCCCTGTCGACCCCTGCCCCAACAACACATGGCTTGCATTCCAAGCAATCAGCCTTTTTGCGAATACATTGAAAATGAATTTATTGGTGTGCAATTTCTCGCTCATTAATTTCATTATAAATGCCACGCAACCAAATTGTGAATTTCATTTACAAATATATAAAACACACATATATATATATATATTTATTTTTTTCATTAATAAATTTCAGAAACTTCCATAAAATTAATTTAAAACATTTCATTTGCTTTGAAAATGTTTAAAATACAATTTGTGTTCATTTAGTTATTGATACAGCGTATGTATTAGTCAAGTTAGTGCATTTGTTGAAATTTACAGTTGTTTATTTTGCTTTTAATATTAAATCAATATTTTTTTTTTGCTATAGCTTTCACAAACTAATGAAATAAATACTAAAATTTTGCATATCTATTAAGTATCACTTAATTAAAATTCTCCTGTAAACAGCAGCACACACAAAAAGTAGTAGACTATTTATTATGTATTTTCAATATTTATATTATTTATTTTAAGCTCGATATTTAAACAAATTATCGGCTAATCCGTTTCAGTAAATACGCGAATTGATGCATTTTGGCAATTTCAGTGTTTGCCTTAATCTGCAGTCTATTACAGTATTTTATGCCAGCAAATACTCAAATAAAGTGCAATCAAAATACTTGCGAGTGCAACCACTATTAACTGATTCTATTGTCATTCGCCGTTTAAGCCTTTTAAAATTGCCAGCCAAATTATTATTTAAATTAGAATTTTGCTGATATTGGTGTGTCGTGCTTGCTTTCCATCAATTTCCCTCGTCGTCCGGTGGTTATATGTTTAACTGGCATTTAATTAAACAATAACCTTTAATACAATGTGAACGTACCATAAAGAGCCAAAATCCTGACACGCCCAACTCTCTACATTTTGTGCCGCTTGCATTACATCAGTTTACAAATTAATTAATTGCTGCCATATGCTAATTAAACAGTATTTTTATTGTGTAATTTCACAAGGGCTTAAAGCACACACACATGAATACTTAAATATAAATATATACACACACACAAACATTCAGCGACACAAAAGCACTCCAACATTAAATATATAAATTTTATGCGTTATTCTTTAAAATGGGGAAAAACATTATTATTGGAACTTTTATGCAGACAAACAGCAGGGAAACAAGTCGCCGAACAAATACACTTTCTGACCAATATCCTTCTCTATCTGTGGAAAATTTTATAAAATAAACTTAAGCTACGCAACTTTTATGTAGCTATTGTAAAAATAATTATTTTAGTTAAACAGGATATAAATTAATAATTTCGTTCAGCAATTAAATGAGTTCCAAAAATGGAGCTTGTCGAGTCTGCTAGAATAGTGTGTGTAGTTAATGATATCATTATAATTGAATTGGCTACTATTACTTTTTGTAGGGTATCAGCGCTTATCATTAATGGTGAATTTATGCTTAAGTACATTTAAGTCTGTACGGTTACCGTTATTATTAATATAATGATTTATTTGCACCGTTTTCACTTAAATTTATATTGTGTTATTAAAGAATTTAACAAACTTATTTTATTAAATCATTAAATCAAATTAAATTAGATATTTTATTGGTGTTTGTAGTTTTGCGCAGGTGCAGCCAGCTGATTGTCTCTTTCTCTGCCTTTTTATTTTGATTGCATACATTTTCACTCTGGCAACGCTCGGATGTTGCGCAACACTTTTAGAGAAAACGTTGGCAACAATGATGCTGTGGGTTTGTGGCGCAGGCGCGCTGGCATCATTGTTGCGAGTAGTTGTTTTGATTTGTGCGCCTTGTTTATGTTTATGAGACAGAATTCGACACCCCGAACTGTTCCTCTACCCACCACAATGTTTTCTAACCACAGGTGGTTGTGTGTTGGTGTGTTGTTGTGAGACTGAGAATTTTAATGGTAAAGCCGAAAGTGACGTCACGTTTGTGTTCAACTTAACTGTACTGTAATCCACCCCAGACCCCCCCCCGCCACCACACATTTCTGTGTTTTCTATATTTTTTGCCACACTGCCAGCATTTTAATGTGTATAGGAATTATTGTTGCTTGCAGCAATTGACTATTTGGCACAGCATTCACATCGTGTCTGTTTGCCAAGAATCAGATTTCGCGCACCCATCGATAACTTCTGTTCCATAAAATTTTCCTTTAGATATCTTTGAATTCATTCTCGGCACACTTTACACATTTTTCAGGTATCAATCTGTTGGCACACAAAAAAAAAAAATAATTAAATTGAATTGAATTGAAAAATAGTATTTTTTTTTGTAAATTTAAGCGTAGCATTCGTATGGAGATTGAGAATATAAATTAAAACAATACAAAAAACCAAAAGATTTAAAAAATTAATTCTAATTCCGGTTTTCGTTTTGTGTCTTGGTTAAATTCCGGTAACTGCTCCAGAAACATCCGAACACAATTCCTCAACTCGAAAGTTGCTTAGCCTGTGGCTATGCAGCATAATTCTTTTTTTGGCTGCTGTTCTGCCACTGTTTCTGTTCCTCAGTCAGCTTCTGCAACAGAGCAGCTTCACTTTTAAGCAGCTTATGGCCAATGCGTAAACGCATACCTGCCACTCCCACTTCAGTCTTCTCATCTCTCCGCTTAATAAATAACTTGGGAAAACTTTAAACTTATATTGTTTTGCTTTCTGTCTAGCGATGTATAGTTTTATGCAGTTGAGACAATGAATAAAGCCAACATAAATACTATTTAGAAATGCAAAAAATCGCATATTTTACGACTTGTTTATTTGATTACTTAGAAATTGTATCTTAAAATATAATCAATAATTTTTCTAGTGCTCAAAGTAACAAAGTGAATTTTATTTCCTTTAGGTGGCTACTCGAATTTGATATTGAATTTAAATTATAATTTCTATTCCTTTATTTGTGAATTTGCTGCTAAATTTTGATGATGGTAGATGGAGAATATTTCATATCAGATATATTTTTCTCTTTTATAGTATTTCTATGTTTATCTATGTTTATCTCTCTCTCTCTCACCAATTTGATAACGTCAGTTTTGAAGTGTTGAAAGTTTGAATGCATTGGGTTTTGGATGATAACATTAATTTAAACGTAAAAAAGTAATATTGAAGTTTTGACAAAAGCATTATAGCTATCTTATTCTTTGTCTCTCTATTGCTTTCTCTCTCTCTCTCTTTCCCGGTCTCTTATTATTTTTTTCAAGATTAAAATTTTTAGATGTCAGCCACTGCAATAATCTGCTGCTCTTTGACTACCTGTGATCACTTCAAGCAAAATAAACTGCAATAAGCTGACTGAGTCATCGTCGGGTTAGCCATGGAGTCGACTCGACTCACAGTCTGCTCGTCGAGTTGAGTTGACGGGCTTTGAGAATTCCGGATAGGTATAAAACCCACTCTCCCCCCCTCCCCCATACCTACCCCTACCCGACATGATGCATACTAGCACAACACAAAGTTAAATCGAGCACAAAGCCAATTGCTTTTTCTCTTGGGTGTCTGTCAATTGGGTGGCAACTCAGCTTCTTTTCCCTTTTTATATACTATTTCTCGCTAACTCTCTTTCTCCTTCCTTTCTCTTAAGTAAGAAAGCGGATTCTCATTTAAGTTGATTCACCGCATCATCAAGAATGAAAACAAGAACAACACAGAGAGAAATAGGGATGTCGTCAGCCAATGACACTTTATGACAATTGCACTTGACGGCTTAAAAGAAACAAAAGATGGTGGAAAGGGGGAGGAAGACTGTAGTTGCTTTCTCTCTAAAAAAAAAAAAAAAATAAAATAGTAGAACAAAATATTGTAAAAAACGAAGAGAAGGAATTATTATCTTTTAGTTACCGATGAGCTGATACCCTTGCAATAGATCTAAGATATGTAATTAAAATATTTTAAGATTTGAGCTTTTTTTGGTAAAAAAAAAAACTAAAATAAAAATAATTAATATGTATGTAATTTTCAAAATTAAATTGACTTGAATTCTTTGTCGTTTTACATTTGTATTTTTATAATACATAATTTGCATATAAATATTAAAATAACTGTCGGATCTGTTCGCTTCGTGTTAAGGGTATTCATAAAGCGAAAAGTGCAAAAATAAAAAAAAACATAACAGAAAACGGGGAAAAAACAAGTGAAAATCGTTCAGGGAAAACTGCCGACACTGACGCCAACTTCAGACCCCAAGCAAATCCACAAAAGAGGGTGCTGCTGCGGACGCCCACAGGCTGAGCGAGAGAGAGACGGAGAGAGAGATGTCGCGAATGGAGTACGAGGGAAGAGAGAAGATTTGCAGAAAAAACAACAAAAAAATTGTCAACAAAATGCCGGAAAAGGCAACAAACATGGCGACAACGTAGCCACGTGCTCCACATGCTCCACAACAACGAAATGCAAGTTGTGTTTTGTCGCCAGTCGCCAGTCGCCGGGTCGCAGGATTCTCTCGTCCCTCCCCCCACAGCTGCCCTCTGCCCACCAAACGCAACCATGTCGCCGGCTATGCCAGCGTCCTGTTTCTGGTTGTTGGCTGCTGCTGCTTGTCTGTCGCCTTGATAATGACTTTTTGTCTTTGCTCAAACGTCACTTGATGCTTGTCCTTCTTCTGCTCAACTCTAAATCCTTGTGCTCGTCCTTGTGTTCTCCTGCACTCATATCTGCACCCACTCCCCCTTGTTACTGCCACTGATGTTGTTATTGTTGTTGTTGTGTCGCTGCTTTTGTTAGCCGACGTTACGTTTTTATACATCGAGGTTATTCAAGTTCAAAATGGAGCACCATTCTCCCATTCTGGCTGGCCTCTTTTCCTTTTTCTGCTAGCCATGATTAATTGGCCTGGTCGGCCGATTGGGCCTTGCCACAACTGTTGTCGGAAACTCTGGCCTGGCCGCCCCATTTATTTATTTTTATTTTTTTTTTTCATTTTGCCACAGATCATATTGCAGCAGCTGCAGAAATCACATCGACGGGTGAACGACACGGAAATCACTTTGGTTCGAAGTTTTAATTCAATCAGCAGGATGCTACGACTTATTCCAGCGGCAGTCGGATGTTTTCACGTTATGATAAATTTCACGAATTAAAAAAAAAAGAAAGAAAAACGGAGAATCTGAAAAAAATACCCTTACTGAGCAAACCAACTAAAGATTTCTAACTTTTACTATGAATTGAGAGAAACTAATTTAGTGTAAAATTTAAACCGGATCGGAAGAGTCATATAATCACCATTCCAACTAGGGCAATGTTGCAATCACAATGGGGATGCAAAATCCAATAAGTTCAAATTAAGTTCAGTCGATAGTCAGGCAGTAGAAGAGGATTCGGATATATTTAAAATGTCCTCATATTAAGTGAATCATTAACTATCGATTCCAGTTCAAAGCTTACATTGTTCGGTGAGCTGAAAAAAAAATGGCTAATAAAAACTGGGCATTGGTAAATCAGGCCTCATTATCGGCAATTTACCATAAACTAAAATTACGAAAACCAAATTATATAAATGAAATAAATTGCTGTGAATATAAAATTGTCAATAGAAATTGTACAAATAACATTTCCATTCACTCGGGCAAAAGAAATGTTTTGCAGATGTGCAATGTGTGAAATCCAATTGAAATGCTTAATTTATGCAAAAAAAAAAGTGTGCAACAAAAACTGCGAGAGTGAAGCACACATACAACACACACACACTCACACACTCACACACTTGCATATGTGCAATTTACTGTCATTTCAAGTTGTTGTTGTGTGTGTGTGTGTGTGTGTGTGTGTGTATCTATTGCTGTTAACCTGACGAATTTTGTCACATAACAAATGTGATGTGAATGCATTTGTGGTAAATATTTGCGGTTATTCACATGAAATGCATTCCATATTTTTTTTTTCCCCCGTCAACACGGTCATCATATCCTTCACCCGTCGCCCCCCCCCACCCCCCCCCCCCTTTACCATTTAGCATTTGCTGCGAAATATGCAATTAAAGCATAAACTTAGCATTTAATTTCAAATATAATGATAATATAATATAATAAAAATAATAATAAAAATAATATAAATAACTGCAAAGTGCACACTGCGAACTCAAACTATTAACTTGGCTGATAAATTTGACAAATAGCATTTCCTTTAAGTTTTTAAGCTACAATCTTAGCGATATATGGCTATATAAGCTATTTTGTTAGCCAAAAACGAACATGCAAAATTATGCACATTGTAGCAATTTGTTTTTGTTTCTATCTTATTTTATTACATTTTTGAATTTGTTGGTAGCACAATTCATTCTATAGTTCCTTTCAATCAACAACTTTCAAGTTACAACAAATATTTAAATATAACATTCTTCAAGTTCTCAAATTCACAAAAAAAAAAACCCAAATAATATTTCTGTATAACCTGCTGCAACAAAACATAAATCAATGACAAAAAAATGTCAGCAAATTAAAAATATAAAATTTATAAATACAAAATAGTTAATTAAGATCGTTTGTTTGTACATATCAAAATAGTGAACAATTGGTAAATGTCTGAAAAATTCTGAAAACACAAAAAAAATAATCTCATATTCTTAATTAATGTGGTAGGATATTTTTTCAAGTGCATGTTTTTTTTGTTGCTTGACTTCAATATACAATTTTTTTTTTGCTTGCCATTGTGTGTTTGTGCTATTTTGTGTTTTGTGGCAGGTCTGCAACATTGTCGAAAATTGCGAAACCGTTTTGTTTGCCATGTGTAAATCGGTGTCTACGTCGCGGCTGCTATGGCCCCTGGTTGCCTGGGCGCTGATTATGCAAATGCAGTTGTATGCATTATTAATAAATAAGCCGCAGGACAATGAGCCGCAACAAGGGCAACGAATTGTGGCCGGCGTGGGAAAGGAGATGGACACGGGATGGGTTCAGTTCTGTTCAGCACAAAAATGCAGCGAATTAATTGTAAAACGCCTACAAATACAGCCAACATAATGATAACTTTAAATGGATATTTGTTGCTATTCATAATTATTTTAACAAAATATTATTTTCTAGATATACTTT
Organism: Drosophila longiperda; assembly: GCA_035042125.1. Taxonomy (NCBI): domain Eukaryota; kingdom Metazoa; phylum Arthropoda; class Insecta; order Diptera; family Drosophilidae; genus Drosophila; species Drosophila longiperda. The sequence goes on from JAWNLV010000120.1 coordinate 2,801,515, forward strand.
AAGCTCAGCTCAAATTTCAGCTGAATAATATTTATTCTATTCGTTTTATCTACCTTGTTGTGCTTTGTTGCTGTATGCCTAATTGTAAACGGAAACGGAACTGGAAATGCTAGCAACTCATAAATTTACAAACCTTAATTGACAAGGGAAAAAAAAAAACAAAACGGACTAATAAAAACCGCATAGAAGTGCAATAAATTAAACTTGAAAAAAAAAACAGTTGGAAAAAATAACAAATTGTTATAAAAAAAAAATATAATAAAATTAGTTTTAAAATAATCAACATGAAATCTATATAATTTACCAATTTCAATATTATAGACGATTATACTTAAACTGTCAGCTTGAAGCATAGAAATATAATAATAAGTAATTAGCTCGTCTATTTTTTTTTACTTCTCTATGAAATGGAAATACCATCAGAATTAGAATATTTTCGTTCTCATTTAGGTAAATCGTAACATACATTTTCACGTTTTATTTCATAGCATTATTAAATAATCTGCATGCTAAATACTTTTGCATAATTTTATTATATTTCTCATTTTAAATGGTATGCAAAATATGCTGTTAGGTACTCTTCGAAATATCGATGGTATGTACATACATAGAATTCTTGAGTTAATAAACCTGGCAAGCAGAAGAACAACAGAAAAGCAAAAAACCATTTGAAGTTTTTAGCTTGTTCAAGTGGCAAAGGGTCTGGCTGAGTCACCAGTTGCCAGTTGGCCCGTTCTTGGCTGGGGCAAAGTTCAAGAGTTGTGAATTTGTCAAAAAAAAAAAAAAAAAAACAAAAAAAAAACAAGGAAAAAGAAATGTGTTGGCAACAACTAAAAAACAGGCGTCACACTTGTAAATTTCTTATGAGCCTCGGCCACAAAGAACAAGCAAACAAACAAAGAAATTGCCAACTAGCATACAGTCTGTGTGTGTGTGTGTGTGTGTGTATGTGTGTGTGTGGGTTTTTTGTTGTGTTGTGTTGTTGTTAGTACCACGCACAATTAAATCAAATTACCTCAAGTGCACTCAACGCTTTTTCAACGTCGTCTCAGCCTCTGTTTGCGGCTCAGTAATTAAGTTTTGTGTCAAGTGAGAGGGCTAAGGAGTGGAAATTCCTTTAACCTTTCCCCTCTCTCTCTCTCACACTCTCGTTTCCTGTGTACATGTGTGTGTTTTTGTGCTGTTTAGCTACTACCGGCACTGGTCATTGAACTTGAAAGGAACACCAGAACAGAACAGAAATGGGAATCCGACTTTTCTGTAACTGATACATTCAGCACTTTTCATGTGCATTGAAATGCAACGAGAAGCTTTAATTGAATATCAGCATATCAACCAACCACTTCCCCCCCACACACACACACACACACACACCTAAGAGGAAATCAAGTTAGAGAAAAATAAGAAAGGTAAATGAAATAATTTTAATACTGCAGAAGTCTAAATACCCTAACATATTTTATCCACATATCTTTTATATAATTCGATAATTCATGGCTAGCAACTATTTAGTGTACATTTTGGAACGGAACGATTTCAAGGTCAAACTCTTGATTATGTCGAAAGACCAAATAATCTGTGTGATGCCCTTTTTGGCAGAGTATATATTATAATATGGTATGGCGCCCAGGGGATCAAAGTGGATTCAAATGTGTGTGGCAGGACTCGTTCAGGAACAAAGGCGAATACAATACACACACATGTGTTCGTGTAGTTCTGTGTGTGTGTGTGTGTGTGTGTAAAGCTGATGAAAAGAACAAGGACGATGTCAACGATGGTCGCAACATCAATGTCAGCGGTTGAAAGACGCATTTCGAATATACTCCAAAGCCTCTGGGGACAGACTCCGACTCTGACTTCAATCCTGAGTCTGGTAACTACATATATATATAAAGACATATGTACATATGTTGCGTACTGGAAGAAAAAACCTCAAAATGTTAAAACCGAAATTAAATTTACATCAAAAAAGCAAAAAGGAGGTCCGACAATATCCGGGATATAATACTGAAACAGCAGCAGACCAGGACTAGCCGCATGTGAGGGGTGTCGGGGAGTGCCGTACAGCGCCTTGTGGGGGGTGTTCCATTGTTATTTTATTAGGTGAGAAATGCTGCATAAGGCCAAAAGAGGAATTTCGGTGGGGGGGGGGGGGAAGTTCACATAAATAAGAAAAATATGCTCGCTGGTCGCTCGCTGAGCGATATCCGTTTCCTGTTTTTGGGGGTTGATTGCTTAGTATGAGGGGCACGGTGTGGGGGAGGTTGGCACATTAAATTAGTTTTGACACGTAAATGCGTTTAGCTAGCAACGCAGTTGAATACTGGACATGCCGACACCACCACCACACCCCCCCCCCCACAAATGTAACTATTATTTTGTTCTATCAAAAGGTGTTTTCCTATACTCTGCTCCTCAAGGAAAAGGGGAATATTTGGCTTAAGCTGAGTTTGAGTTCAAATGAGAAATCAAAATATGCTCTTTTGCTGTTTGTAAAATTTCAAAGACCAAATGGTGAATGTAATCAAAATGTTGTTGCTTAAAATCAAAAATTTGAATTTTAATTTTCTCCAGAAAATTTCTTTATGCATCCAGTGGAAAGAATAAGAAATTAATTGAATTTCCAACTTTCCTTTTGTATCATAAATTTGGAGGCATTGGCGGGCTGAGCTTAGTAAAAGCTTGTGATCAACGTACAGCTTATCGATTATCTACTGTATGGCACTGCAATTTTGCACCTTGTTTTCTTTTGTGCTCTCCCCTTTTTGGCCTGGTATTCGAGGCATTTCTTTTTTTTTTGGTATAATTTTAGCCTGTCAGTTACGCAACTGAAATATGCGAATAAATTACACGATACGCGCTGCGCTGAAATGCATAAAATGAATGTAAAAGGGAGTAGTGGACGGGGTCAACCACCCGCACACCTTACACACGCAACACCACGAAGCCGGCCAACTCAGTCAGGTTGAGGTGCGAAAGCAACTGGAAATACAATTAACATGAAATTAAATGCCTGTTATTATCGTGGCAAGTTTCTGGCTTGTTGCTCCTTGATTGCTGAGTGCTTTCGCCTTTCCCCTTGTCCGGCAACATCCACCAATCCACCAATCCCCTCCACACACTTACTCGCCAAACGCGTGTAGCATTAATTGGCCACCTGCATTCCAAAGCTGCTAGCTTTATTGGCCTTTAGTATACTTTTGGCCACAAAAGTATACCAATTATTTCTGCCCTATATTTTAGTACATTTATTTTTTTCTTTTTGATTGTTATTCTATTTAATTTGAATTTTTGTCATAAATTAAAATAACATATATTTTTCCATTAATTTTTTCACTTTGAATTTAGTATTTTACTTAATTATTTTTTTTGTACAATTATTGTGAGTTGAATGTTTGGCATTTGTAGGCCATAATTTTGCTCAATCGACTGATTGATCGATTGATGGCCTTATCAAAAGTCTGAGTAATAATTTAAATATATTACAGGGGGTACTCATCTTAGTTAATTGAATAATTAATTTTCACTTGATTTAGCTTATTCTGTTAGTTATTGATTTACTATCGTTTTCTGTGCTTAGCTTTACAGTTATTGTTGATGTTGTTGTTATTGTATTCAGTTTGGTTGCATTCGCTGAGTCATCAAGTAAACTGCAAACGATTAACGTTTAAACGTGGCTGCTGCTCCAATCGCACAAAGCCAAGTTGGCTGAGAGTGTTTATTGCCATTGGAAACAACAGCAGCCACATGCAGCATGCAACAAATGATAAACGATGCAGCATGCTGCATGCTGCATGCAGCAGTGGCAGTGGCATTTATCCTAACACTGCTGATTTTGCTGCTCTACTACTGCGAGGTGTGTTCCGACCAATCCTTTTCAGTGCTTATGTCCAAGATGACAAAAGTTACAACTACAATAACAACAAACTGGAAAACTTATGCAACAACAACAACAACAACAACAGGAGGAGGAGAGCAAATGGAGAAGGAGAGCAAATCGAGCGCTTTGCTAACTGGGCAGGCTTAACGACCCAACTAAACAGTAACAACTGCAGCGAGGACAACACTAAAACCCAACCAAAAACTACCCACCACCCCCTAAAAGCTAACACTTGCCACCCCTTTCATCCGTTAAATTCTCCACTGTTATTTGGTCCGTGCTGATGAGTGATATTTATGAATCACATGAGTATTTATGCGAGACCCTGTGATTAAGGCAGTCCGGCACGGTTGTATCCTGGCACGTCTGCGTCTAAGTCCAGTTCTGTCCAGTACGCAGGACATGCTTACACACACACACACACACACACACACACACACACACACATGTGTGAGGTGACAGCTTAAGCAAGAAGCGTGCGTTTGGCTTGTTGCTTAGGATAATTGTTAAGTTAGTTTACATCCTTTAAGTTTCTGCTTTTGGCTTACACAGTAAACATGTTAGTGCCAAGCACTTAGCTGAATTGACAGAGGTATGGTTGGCCTGGGGGGGGGGGCCTTTATACCCACAAATTATGATTATTCTGTTAGCTTAACGTAGTCAAAGAATGTAATTAAAATTGTGCGATTTCATTTAAATTGTGCAAGTTTTGAAATATTTCAGCTGAATTTAAGCAAACTTTTAACTTTGTTAGTCTATTTAATTTATGTTATATTTGATATCATTTGATTATATCTAAAGAATTGCAGCTGTCACTTTTATGGCTTGCAATAAAGCATTTCGTTTTGGTCTACTTTGGAAAAGTGGAAAAGGGAAAGGAAAAGTATAAGCAAAAAGCAAAGAGGAAGTGCGTCAGAAGCGCAATTAAAATACAATTCCAAATATGTAATACAAATGACAATGGCAAAAGCCAAAGCCAAAGCGGGGGCGACGATGATGCCCCTTAGCAATGATGGCTGCTCCCTCTGTCCAAGTCAAAGTCCGCGTCCGCGACCGCGTCCGCGACCGCGTCCGCGTCCCAGTTTGCTGCCCTCGCAAACCAGACAAAGCCCGATCCTGATGACGCCAGTCGCTGTTGCAGTTGCAGTCGCAGTCGCTGTCGCAGTCGCTGTCGCAGTCGCTGTCGCAGTCGCTGTCGCAGTCGCGTCATCGTTCGCACAGTCGTTGACTCTGTGATTACCAGGAACAGGAGCCGGAGCAGCAGCATGAGATGGACAAGTTGGTGTGGGAGCTGGTTGGTGTGGCTAAAGCTGAGCGCTACAGCAACAGCAAAAGCAACAGCTTCAATGCTGGCCTTCGCTCCCAATGCCTCATGCCGCAATGCACTTGTCGCCGCCCGCCGCTCGGTGGCGCCACTTTGTCGCGACGCTTTTTATAATTGAAGCAAATTGTTAGACTGCGTTGGCATTCACTTGTCCTGCTTGCCATCCTTGTGGTTGGATGCTGCGGTGGTTGCGTACACTCAAAAAATCTATTTTTAGCAATAAAAATGCAAATACTAATTGGTATTTTTCGTATTATTTAAATTCTGGAGAGTAAATCAAAATTATTATTATAGCCTCTTTTTTCTGTGTTTTTTCTTATAAATATTTAAAGTTAACTAACTTCACTGGTATATATTTTTTCTGTCAGTGTGACTAACTGCTTACTCACACTGCTGCATTTTATCAGCTGCCACCATTTTCCGTTTCTTTCTGCTGCTGTTGTTTGCGCCGCATTGTCGCATTCCAATTACAAAACAATCATGATGAGCTCTAGATACTTCCAGCAACAACAAACAAAGAGAGTGAGAGAGAGAGAGAGATAGAGAGAGAGAGGGCGAAAGAGGGAGAGAGACATGAAGCTGTTTAGCATCCACAACATCCAAGTGGTTTCTACTGAATTATTTAACAGCTCGTTAGCTCTTTATTCATCTGAAGAGTTCTCGATGATTGTTCTCAATAAGCAAACAAATCACTTGACTTTAATTTAAATAACTCGAACACATCAAGAAGTATTTTCATACTTTGTGTTGTGCAATTGTGAATTTCTTTAATTAGATTTGTATTCTTGAAAATACTACTTATCGTTGTTTTGCTGGGATATAAATAAATTTTATAAAATTTTAAATACTTGCTTAAATACTATCTATAATAAGCTAACAAATTAAACTAATAATTAGTCTCAATATATTTAAATATAAAAATAAATTTAATATAAATCAGCCTGAATTGTTAATCATATTCACAAACTTTAACAAAAACATTCAAATACAAAAATATTAAATTTTTTTTATTAATAATATTAATAATAAGTATATTTTAAATGCATATAAAATTTTTAAGGGTTTTAAGGCTTCTTTTTGTTTGTAAAACTTTTTCCTACACAAATGAAATGAAATTCTATAAAATTTGTAAATTTGAAAATAGTAGTTTATTTACAAATATCACAATAATAATTTAAGATATCTCATAAGTGGTCGGACGTTAATCCGATTGTTGAAAGATTCTGCTCCAGTTGCACTCGAAGTGAGTGAATTAATTGTAACCCAACTTGAAGTTGTGTAACTGGCATTGGACACAGCTTGTGTTGGTGTTGGGATCAATGATGATTGACAGACCCGCAGGTCTCAAATGTAGCACCCTCTAATATATGTGATAGGCGCTATGTGTTTGATTTGATGCCAGCTTTAAACGCCAGCCGCCAATCCACTTAATACGAGTGGAATCAAACAGAATGTCATTATTGACATCAATCGGGCCTGGAACGTATACTGATAGTCGCACACCAGCTGGCATTTGAGTGCTCCAAACAGGATTTAACCACACACACATGGCACAATTACAGTGGAAGGCATTGTTAAATCCTGCAACCCGAGTTGCAACGGAAGTCAATGAGGTTTGAGGTTTACTCCAGCTTGTCTTAGCATGCAGCAACACTCAGAAAAAAAGTCCAGCTACAATTACATAATAATAACCTCAAACTCAAACTGATTTAATTATATTTTTCCCAATAAAATACTTACAGTAAATACTTTTAAATAATAGCTTAAATGCTATAAATCAAATAGAATAGAGAAGAAACAGAGATATTTAAATATTTTTATAATGCAGCGATGCCAGTTAATGCATAGATCGAGTTCTGAAGTGTTTGGCTTAAGAACAAGCCAATTTCGCTGTCATTTAGAATATTTTTACTTTTTAACAAAAAAAAAAAAAACATTGAACATAAAAAATTAACATATGTTTAACATGTTTTCTAAATTTATTAAAAAAAAGTCCACTTTCTTAAGTCAAACGCAATCAAACTTCTTAACAAAAAAAAAAAAACACCGAGTATTTCGACTCTTTCCATAAAATCTACAAAAAAAAAAGGTAAGAATGCTGTCAGTGCAACCCTTCGAAATGGCTTGTACGGTAGCCCTGGGGCTGTTTGCTCGAACTCCACAAGTCACGCAATTTCAATTCGACTGATTTTTCGCACCTAATCAGGGGGCAGGGAAAAGTAAAGTGGAAATAGGAAGAGACCCTGTCTCGGGTTGGGTTCCCCTTTTGTTTATTTAGAGCATAACTTTCTGACTTGGATTGCGGCTTGTTGTTGGCATTATTATTATTTTACATTCTATCATAAACGGATTTGGGTTTGGCCCGCGGCTATCGTTGCTACCCCAAAAAATATAAACAGATTTATTATACCCACTTATCCCCCTCTCCAACACACCAAAAAAAAAAAAAAAAGGACAGCATATTTTCTGTTGAAGGTGTTCTTATGCGGAAAACATTGAATAGAATTGAGTCCAAGAATTTAAGTTAGTTTTAACTCCCCTTATTGAGACTACAACGCATACATTATGTATTTGAAAAATCCATTTATTATTATTAATAGTTTTTCTTAGTACATTTTGTGTTTAGGATTCAAATTAAGAGAATTTAATATTATTTAAATATTTAAATCAGAATGTTCTCATGCAGTCTAATCCGATGGGACTTGGATTTTTTAAATTTAGTTTTAAGCTCATTAAAAAATTTTCATCCCTATATATTTCTGATCACTGAGAAATATTCATCATTTTGAAATCCTAGCAGGCCCATGACAGTATGCTTGACAGCATAAGCAGTATTCATTGTATTCCAATCATGAACACATCTCGTAGAGATTTTATCTAAATAACAAAATTTTTATTTTTCGGCAACACGTATAGTGAACTAAAAACCTTTCTTGAATAAATTAGATAAAAGTTTCTTATGTTTTTTGTGGTAAATTCGAGAATTTACTTCTGAACTCAGGTGCTGGATACACCAGCAACAGCAATAATTCCAAGATGTCTGACGCACAAAATGTGGGTTTTCATCCCGCCCAGAATGTTATATTACAGCTGGAACCACATCCAAATTTAAGTGCCCCAGTTAGCAATTATAGTAATCATACGAATTTGAATCATCAAATCATGTCGCAAGAGCGAAGTCCATCGCACTCCTCTGATGTGCCATGGCGTTGCTCGCATCCTCTGAATGTGAAAGCTCCGATCTTTACGCCGGCTATTGCCCGGCAAACGAATTGCGAACAGCAGTCGAAGGCGAAGTCGAAGCCGAATCATACAATCACGTGGCAAGAACGACGTCCTTCGCACCCCTCTTATGTGCCATGGCGTTGCTCGCATCCTCTGAATGTGAAAGCTCCGATCTTTACGCCGAAGACGAATTTGGAACAGCAAACGAATCCGCAGTCGGAGCCGAATCATCAAATCACGTGGCAAGAGCGACGTCCTTCGCACCCCTCTGATGTGCCATGGCGTTGCTCGCATCCTCTGAATGTGAAAGCTCCGATCTTTACGCCGGCTATTGCCCGGCAAACGAATTGCGAACAGCAGTCGAAGGCGAAGTCGAAGCCGCTGTCGAAGCTGCGGTCGGAGCCGCAGTCAAAGCCGATGTCGAATCCACATGCAAAGCTACAGTCGAAGCCGATGTCGAATCCACCGTCCAAGCTGCGTTCGGAGCCGAAGTCGAAGCCACTGTCGAAGCTGCGGTCGGAGCCGCAGTCGAAACCGAAGTCGAAGCCGAATCATACAATCACGTGGCAAGAACGACGTCCTTCGCACTCCTCTGATGTGCCATGGCGTTGCTCGCATCCTCTGAATGTGAAAGCTCCGATCTTTACGCCGGCTATTGCCCGGCAAACGAATTGCGAACAGCAGTCGAAGGCGAAGTCGAAGCCGCTGTCGAAGCTGCGGTCGGAGCCGCAGTCAAAGCCGATGTCGAATCCACATGCAAAGCTACAGTCGAAGCCGATGTCGAATCCACCGTCCAAGCTGCGGTCGGAGCCGAAGTCGAAGCCACTGTCGAAGCTGCGGTCGGAGCCGCAGTCGAAACCGAAGTCGAAGCCGAATCATACAATCACGTGGCAAGAGCGACGTCCTTCGCACTCCTCTGATGTGCCATGGCGTTGCTCGCATCCTCTGAATGTGAAAGCTCCGATCTTTACGCCGGCTATTGCCCGGCAAACGAATTGCGAACAGCAGTCGAAGGCGAAGTCGAAGCCGCTGTCGAAGCTGCGGTCGGAGCCGCAGTCAAGGCCGATGTCGAATCCACATGCAAAGCTACAGTCGAAGCCGATGTCGAATCCACCGTCCAAGCTGCGGTCGGAGCCGCAGTCGGAGCCGAAGTCGAAGCCACTGTCGAAGCTGCGGTCGGAGCCGCAGTCGAAGCCGAAGCCGAGGCCGCTGTCGAAGCCGCCGTCGAAACAGGCTTTGTGCGAGACGGTTGACAATGGATTTCTACGCAAAGATTGCAATATCTACACACTGCGCTCCGACAAGGAGCAGAAGGCAATTATGAATCGCAACCTGGAGAGAGCCAAGCGCGAAAAGAAGCGTGGGAATCAGCCGCCCATGTGGCGCATTTGAGGATTAAGATAACTGGACTCCACTTTTTAAATATTGGATGCAGTTCGATACGGATTGCATTGTGTTGATAGTTTTTTTTTTATTTTTTTTTATTACACACACATACACACACACCCACAACCACACCCCCAATCACACAAATACCCACAAAATGATTGGTAATCGGAATGGAATAAATTTTAAGTTTAAGCTGTGAACCAGTAAGTTTTTACTATAAAAACTCAACTATTTTTTCACGGTATAATTTAAAATTGATTCGGACGACATTAAAATTAATCCCTTACCATGTTATGAACCTTTAACTTCCTGTATTAAATTCTTTTTATCTGAAAATTAATTCGCTTTTTATTGTTTAAAATATTAATAAATTGATATACGTTTATTATATTATTATTATTATTTTATTATTATTATTATTATTTTATTATTATTATTATTATATTTATCTTACAGTCTCTAAGATTGGCTTGCTCATTTTATTTGCTGGGCCAAGTTTCTCTGCTAGTTTCGATGCGAACTCTGCCATCGATATACAGATTACTTTATGGAGTTAGTATTTCCGGAAGATGTATTGGGATTGTGGCTTAGTTCTTGCTGCTCATTCGTATGCACACTGCTCCGCACTATGGAGTAGCGATATTCTTTCATCCGCAGATAACCACAGATGATGGCATCCTGGAGGTTGACGGTAATCTGGCGCTTCAGCTCCTCATCGCAACGATTCAAGGGCTCCGCGATTGCCTCGATGATCTCAAGCTGTGACAGCGGACGATCCGATTCGGCGATCACATTCAGAATGTTATTAAAAAGATTGGGTATTAATTTCCGTCGCGGCGCTTGATTTGGGCCCTTGTGTCTCATGGTGATGGTCACAGAACCAGGAAGCCAGCAGAATTCGAAATAATAATAATACTAAGCAATTTCAATTTTGAACTTCAAATTTGACTATTTAAAGCTTTGTCACAGCTTACTAACATATAAATACTAATTGTGAAATCCAAGTAATTATCACTTATATTGACAAGTTATGAATACTATTTCATTATATAACTTTACTGTTATTTAGCAGATATCAGCTGAAGACATTAAAATAATCTTAAATGGATTGATTTATATAAAGAAATAGAAAACATTTAAGAACACCTATCTTAAAAAACTCCAAAGAATACATATTCTTTCAGATCGAAGTTCATTTGATTTTGGTTGTGATGCTAATCAAGATTGCATATATATAATACCTATGAATATAGAAAGATAATGAAACCTTACGAAAAATTGGGGAGAATGTATGTTCGGCTGCATTTGTGCAATTTTTTTTGCATAGCCAAGATATTCAAATGTTTCTATTTATTTATTATTATTATTCTGTAAAAAAAAAAAAAAAAAAAACAACGGCATTTATAAAACGAACTTGCAGCAACAATAAGTAAAAAATGGATTTAGGATATAAACCAAAGCAACTTCACATTGGCTCTAAAAAAAATATGACTAAGCCAAAAACCAAACAATTGAGTATTTATAAATATATTGAGGCAAAAGCTGGAGACACTTGGAGTGGTACTCACAAAAAAATATAAGAAGAAAATCAATAAAATAATATAAGAATGAAAATAAAATAATAAATAATATAATTTTGTCGATTCGATTTGGTTTTTCAGCAACATCTTCAGCTTCAGTTCGGCAAATAATAAAAAAAAAATATACAGGTATGGTGGGGCAAACAGGGGAAGGGGCCAGGTTTGCGATTGAGAATTTATTTATTTATTTATTTTTTTTTTATCGTTTTGCAGTTAAAGTCTAAACCGGCATTGACAAGATGTGTTTGTTGGCTGCAATTTGGCGACTGAAACCGAATGGAAACCACCACGTCTCGGAATTTGCATAAAGCGTTACGTGGGCGCGACAGATACAACAGAAACAGATATAGATCCACAGATACACATACAGATCCAAAGATACAGACACAGATACAGATACATATAGAGATAGAGATACATATCGAGCAACTGACAGGGCTGATATCTGACTGGGGAATTGGAAACTTTGAGACTGGGCACCATCATTGTTATGAACGTCTTTGTTGTCCATTGTTGATGTTGTTGTTGTCGTTGTTGTTGTTGTTGCTATTGTTGTGCTTGTTGTGTCTGCCACGTGTCACGTGGATAGTTAGATAACAGCAAATTTCCATTGGACGACGACGCGTTTACACAATAACCGCAGCCTGATTGAAATCAGCTTGAGTGCCATTCCCATACATCTGACACAGCTACGCAGTTGAGTATTATGTGCGTCTGTGCGTGTGCGTGTGTGTGTGTGTGTGCGTATGTGTTTGTGTTCGCAGCAGCATAACAGACACCACTCATGATAAGCCGTCAAATTACGACTTTGGGCCACAATTAGCAGGCCAATAAGAAAGATCTCTTAAAATAAAAAAAAACACTTTCTTGCATGTCGTTTTTTTTTTTTTTGTTTAGAACAAATCAATAATTTCATTTAAAATTTGTAGAAGTTTTTTCTTTACATCTTTTCTACAGTTTTACGCTTAATATTAATGCTAATCAAAATCTTTTAGAATTTTATTTTTGAAGCACGATCCTTGTGCAGCGGGCTTATTAACCCATCTGCCTTGAAGATAAATTTTTAATTTTGCCATATAGAGGAACGAGTAGCCAAGGGTATTCGGTGTTCTATTCGCTTTTTACTGCCAGTCACTTTTGAGTTTAGAATAAACACAAAATGTGGCTACTACTGTTCGAGATTCTGGTGGTTTCCGATTTCATTTGTGCAGCTGTCGGACCAGATTAGCAAACTTAGTTGACAGACCAACAAAGTTTTGTAGCCATTTGCATTTTCATTTATTTAATATACGTACAGATATAATTTGACTGTGGGCATTGCATTGGTCGGCTTAATTATGACTGACACTGTTGCCAACCACTACACAGTTGCGCACTCCAGAAGTGGCCAAAAAGATCATCAACCAAAATGGCAGCACAACCATGTTGAACTAGTCGGCCGCAAGTGATTAGGCAAATACCCAAAAAAAAAAAAATGTGTAGTGTGTGTTTTGTGTCTGGCTAACATTTAAAATCAGCTCTTGCTGTAAGATTGCAATCCCCACGAAGACCGCTGCATACGCTGCCCACGTTCCGTTGCTGCTAACCCAAAATGGCACTCACACACGCCCAAGCAATTAACCGGAACTTTTACGGCGACTTTACCTCCATCAATTCCCTCGTTCACATTTCTTGGCCAAGAGTTATTGTTTGCAATCAGGCAAAGAAGCAGCGAACATCTTGGCCAAATGATATACGAACGTATCGCATATAATTCATTTTACGTTTACGTCTGCCGATACAACCATTTGCCTTCCCACATTCCCCCATTCCCTGGCACCAGTGATGCGTATAAGTGTCGTCCTGCCTGGTCAATAACTGGCCCCAGACTCCTCTAACATACTATACAATACCACAATGGCGTCGCTTTGGCGTTGTCGACGCGGACGCCGACGCGGACGCTGACATCAGCCATTTAATGCCCATCTCCATCTCCATCAAAATCTCCAACCCCATCCCCATATCCCAATTCTCTTCATCATTGGAGCAACGGAGCACAGTGGTGTTGCTTTTATTAGAGTGAAAGGGGGATAAATAATAATACATTTAAATTGGAAAATATGAATTTTGTAAAAATTAATGTTAATTAAAATCGAATGCTATAGTTGACTTGACTACCGATTTTGATCAAGAATATAAATGCAGTGTGTGTAAAATAACTTTATTATGGATTTTTTCCTAATCTTATTTTTAATTGTGGCAAACAATGCATTTTTTATATTAGTTAATCATCGTGTTTATTAATAATATAATTTCTTCACTGCGCTGCCTTTTTCCACTAATATAATAAAATCCCTCCGTCCAGACGCCACTGGGTTGGTATTGAAATCGAAGCTGGTCACACAAATAATAAGGATACGAATAATATCCGTGGCAGCTGAAAGCGGAAAAGTTTCCATCATTTTGTGCTTTTTTTTTGTTGTTGTTGCTGTGAATGGAATATGGTCTATCTATTGCTATCCTGGGATTGTAGTTTGAGTGTCGATTTGTTTTCCTTCTCTCCCCCCCCCCCATCCATCTATACTGCGCTTCCTCTTCAATTCTAGATTTATAAACGGAGCACGCGATGAGTAAAATAAAAGCCGAAAAAAGTTGCGTGTTTCTCGAATGATGTTTCAGCGAAATGTGCTCAGATTTTTGTTGTTTTTGGCATTGTTGTTGTTGTTGTTGTTGTATTACTGGCACAGTCTGTAGGCGTCACTAATCTAATTTGCAGTTATTGGCGGCCAGATTAGAACACACGCTACACATGTGTGTAATGCGTATAATGTGCCCCTACCCACAAAAAAAAATTAAAACAAAAAAACAAAAATAAATAAATAAAATGAACACAGAAATTTCCCATTTTCATTGTTTTCTGCTATTTCTGAGCACTTTTCTGTGGCGCACAACAGGCGGTCGCCAAACCAACCACCCACTCAGACACCCTATATATTAACCTCCTCTTGCAAGCCTCCACAAAACCCCCTCAAATTACCACACCGCCTGGCATACATTAGGCTAAGCTGTGCAAGTGCAAAACATAATGAAAATTATGTCAGTTTGATAAGATTTTCGTTGTGGGGCGTGAGTGCTATTGATGTTTAGCTGAGATACACACTGTGTGTGGGGGTGTGTGTGTGTGTGTGAGAGTGTGTATGTGTGTGGGTGCATGGTTGGAGGAAATCTTTTGCCACTTTATGTTGCTGCCAATGAAACTGACTCATAATACGCATCTTTAGTTATGGCAACAATTTTTTTTAGCATAGTTTTCAATAATAATAAAAAGAGTAAAAATTATTAGTAAAAATACTTTTAGATAAATAACGATTGTTGTAATTACACAACTGCAAATGTTATGCTCTCGCATACCAGTTAGTTAGCATAAATACCAAATGTCTATATATGTCTGGGCCCACGTTGCCATCCTGCCAACACCAGCTGTGCTCGGTGGCTCCTCCACTTTGGTAGACATGTGTGAGTGAGGGCTGACTGGTGGGGGGGGGGGGGGGGCTGTCATGTGTACAACAGGCAACATTATCAATGCGTGCAGCAACTGTCCACCGACAACGTCTATCAAATTAAGCAAAACAAAATTGCATTACGGCTGAATATGGCAACAATAGAGTGCACATGTGTTCCGGTCTGTCTCACTCACTCTGTGTAGTCAGTGTCGGCACAACCCAAAATTATTCATTGCACAATGCGGTCCAGACAATTTATGCTAATCAACATCAATCGATTTGTATGCTATGCATATGTCCAAAACCATCGAAAGCTGCACAACACAGCCAGAGAATGAATGCATTTGTATAGACTGAATATGGATTTAGTTTTTATATTGCTGTTTATTGGGGCTCTATTGTGGTCAATGATTCACTGGTCATTTGCCATGTCATGCACAATATTCAAGTGCGCCAAAATGGACAATCACTGCACTTGGCCAATTTCATATAACGAATATGACGCAAATATCTTTCCACCAGCCAGCTGTTATTACTGGTTAATGTTGATGACTCTGAAAGTGCAGTAATAATTAAGTATTAGTACTTGCCACACTATAACACACTCTATAAAAGTGTGTATAACAATTTAATAATACTTTAAATACCAGTTTGAATATTACATAAGATTAGCTTAGGTAACATAGATATTATATATTCAAAATTTTAGCAAAAAAAAAAATTATTATCAACATCGTACTACTATATCATATAGCTAACATAGCGACAATCGGGTTGGTTATCATTTTTTAGTACGCGAAACTTGTTTGCGTCTGTGGAGGAGCATATTAAGCATATTTGTTAGCAGCAGCCGTCTGCGTTGCATCCGCAGCCGCAGGGACAAGGCAAACAGAGCCAAAGACTGAGAATCAAACACAGAGGCACACAGGGACCCACAAAGACTTAGCCGCAACGCCGCAATATTGCTAAGCTACACACATATAACACCAATGGCAGAGCTACACACACACACACAGCACACCAATGGCAGAGCTCCAGCACCTGTGCCAAACAGCGCGAAACAGTTTGCAGTTTATTTGGAGCGCTTAGGCACACATGTTGTCATCAGTGCCATCATCATTCTCGTCATTTTGGTTTCCTGGGGCATGCTCATGAATTTTCACTCTATGGCAAATTAACTTGGCCCAGCTGTAGAATTGGATAACGAACCACACACACACACACACACGCACACCCACACACATATAACAAAATTTAAAACAAAAATAATAAAACTAGAAAATACAGATAACTGAAACTAGTTGAGTTCAAATACCCTTTTGCATATGGAAATTAACAAAAGTTAATAATTATTATTTGCATTTTGGACTTAATATTTTTGCGAATTTTTTTTAGTTCAGCTTAAAAATTCTCTAAAAGCTGGTTTTCAATGCTTTTATAGAAGTAGTCGAAACTATACAGCATCAATAATATTTATAAACATTAATATTTAATAAATATAAAGAGACACATTAATTTTTCAATCGAAATATAAATTTATATTTTGAATAATTGAACTTTTTGAGGTATCATTTTCCACAAAGTGCAATTGGTTCTTTTTGGAATGCTTTAAAAATCGGAATTCCTGCTAGAAAGGGTATTAAAAAATGTTCAGAAAGTTGTGCAAATATACTCGATTTTTTGCTGTGTGTGTACAAATTTTTGTAAATTTTATTTTGCTCTATGCTGTGGAGGCTGTGAATTTCGTGTGGCAGGGAGGGGGTTGGAGAGTTGGTAATTGTTTGGCATTCATAGCTGAATTCAATATCATAATGCCAATCATTGAATTTTTGAATAGGTATAGCAGGGCTAAAGCTGTCATACTTCAGCCAAAATCAAAATAGAAACAATTTTGAAATCAGCAAAAAAAATATTATTATTCAAAGAAATCAACGACAATACGTAATTTATATACTATATACATAAATATTTATTAATATTGCGCAATTGAGTATAATGCAGCCTACTTTCAAAGATGTGGCCAGGGTTGTCATAGTTGGTAAGGAATGACAAATGGCATTTTTATATATTGTTGTATATTGTATATTAATTCTTGTTAGTACTAGTAACTTATTGGTATTTATCATTGTCAGAAACCGCGACTAAAATGTCAAATCAGAATTGGAATCGGAACCGCATGTTTACCGATTCAAAATTCAGAATCAGAGTCAGATTCTAAACGTAAAAAAATGTCCGTTGTTTATAACATATATTTTCTAAATAAGGAGTTATTCTAAGCGTCAATAGTATACCGATTTATTTTTTTAAATACCACCTGATCTTCTAATTATAATTTTTTTATTCCGATTTTTTTATTATTGTTGCCTTGATTATTTAACACCTGAAAGAATTATAAATACGTACGTCAGATTAGGATAGGTCAACAACTTAAGCATTCTTTAATGTTTTGTGAATAATTGTGATCATTTTATTTTCCGTAATGGGCGCTATTTGCAGGAATTGCCCTTCGCTCCTATGTGACCGATGGCTCTGGCGATGGCAATCTGCGCAGGACCAGTTTAGGACACGAATTGTCGCGTCGCATTTGCATGGCCCCCAATCGCTCGGGAATGATTTATCATCGCCGCCACCCGAAGTTGCTAGTCCATGATATACAGTACATGGAGCAACTTTAATTTAGACTCCAGCCTTGTGAGCTTATGGCCCACATATGCCCAGCTAAAAACGCAACACAAACCACTTTTTGGTTGGAATTCACACATTTTTTTCTTTAAGTGACAGTCAATGTTATATAAGTAAATCATACAGTAGAGCTATAATTTCGAATATACTTAAGCTACCAAGCTTGGGATTTGCTGAACCGAAACATCCTGTTTGCCCCACAACACACATTCAGTGTTGGCGATTTGGCTTCTTTTTTTTTTCGTGCAAGAGCAACGGATAAAAAAGCAACAATTGTTTTGGCAGCATTGCAAATGTAAATTTAAACAATAAATGTAATATTTCCGTTATTAGGCCATACTTCAGCAGATAATTGTATTATTATAAAATTACATATATAATAAAATTAAATATAAAATGTCATTGAATAAACAATATATAAAAAAAATGGGAAAACGGTAGTCAATTTAAAAATTATAAGCCGATTAAGACAGATTAAACAGTATAAATAAAATACAAATGAATTATGTAATGAAAATAATATATTATTAAATACAGACATAAAATACAGAATTATTATTAAAGGTCATTAAAATTCGATTTAGGTTTTTTTTAGGTTAGGTGCTCATCACTTGAACTCCAATTGGAGCTCGAGCTGACGAGTGGGGGAAACTTTTGGCAATGAAGTTCAATGCTTGGTTGGCGTGGCAGCTCCAACGATGGCTTAACACATCCTGACAGGATATGCACACGAGTGGCAAGCACCTACTTGGCTAAAGGCGATGCCAGGTGGGTGCTGCTGGTTGCTGCTGGGTGGATGTTGCAATAGTTACTCGCAGTGGCAAATGCATGAGCATTTGTAAGACTTGTGCTGCATTGTTCCTGCTTAATTGTCTGCAAGGACAACCAGCCAGGCAGTTAGGTAACCTGCCTGCAAGCCGGCCAGGATTTGCCAGTCAGTTGAATAATTTTTACAATTGTCGCAACCCATAACTTGGCAGCCGGCAGCAACATCAGCACGCCGAGCCAGGTGGGCAGCTTTACACTCAAACAATAAAATATAATCCAGATTGTGGAATTTCGCCATAAAGGCAAATTTCCAAAATTGGAGAATTCCAATTTTGCGTGTTTGATTTTATTAAAGCTTGCAAAAACAATAAGGTGACAAACATTAGTTTTGTGGGCCATTATTTTTTCTAAGTGTACTTGCACCTGCACCTGTTTAAGAACACGATCCCGTTCCTGTTTATGTGTGCCTCTGATGTCATGGCATCCTGTGCGGCGCCTGTTTTTGGCCAGGACATTGCCGCAGCAACAACTTCATTGCTGTGCATTTGCCAACTGGCAACTTGGGTGAAACTTTTGAGTGGAAATAATTGTCAGTGCCAGGGCTGAGAAAGAAATACAACCGCAAACATTTTGCACCAGCTCTCTTTTTATTCATGTTGTTGTTGTTGTTGTTGTTGTTGTGCGGAAAGTGTTTTCCTTCTCGGCTGCTCAGCATTTATGGATATTTATATGCCTTGTGCAACCACCAAGCCAAAGGACCACCATTGTCCCCACTTGGCAGCAGCTCCAATTAGTCGCGTTGAGGATAAACGTCAGGCTCGGTGTCTGTCAGGACTCTCCGTATCTCTGGCCATCTGTCACCATCAGGAGGCAAAGTTTCCCCTAGCAGCAAACAAGCGGCATTTCTCTTCTGGCTGTCCTCTAGGGGCACACACGCACACACACACACACACACACATACCGACACACTAACGCACACAAATAAATGCATTATTTGCATCAAAAAGTTTCAGTGGCACAGAAAACATCCAAAAGTGCTTTCGACTGAGGTAGTTGCTTGTGGCATTTTGCAACACTGCAACGAGAAAACAATAAATATAATTTGCATAAGTAAAAGATTTCATTATTTTGTATTTTTTATTATTTTTGATTTAAAGATAGCCGATATACATAGTTAAAACCAAATTTATGGCCTTAATCTTAACTGCTGATATAAATATTTATTTTTAAAAACCATTTTAAAACGTCGAAATGTTGAATGCGTTCTTTTAGAAATATTTCATTAATAATATAATAATATCTTAATGTTAATAATAATTATGATATGAAAGTTATTTAATTATTTATATAGTAAAAAATATATTATTGAGCCAAATTTTTCTCCATAGCTATCTTTGTAATTTATGTCACTTCCATAAAGGGAAAGCCTAACAAAACATTGAAAGCTGGAACGAAAACATTTTATAAAAAAAAAATGAAAGGCAGAAAATGTTTTATTCAAAAAAGTGGTCTTAATCCATTCGCCAAAGTCTTTATTCCGATAAGACTTGCAGCTGTGAATGCCGTGGACAATTTATCGAACCAGACGCTACAGGAACTGGAATCGATGGGCAATGGTCCGGAACTAGATCAGAATTTGCGTGAGGAGCAACTTCCAAATGAGTATAATTACAAACAGCCACAACTAGTGCAGCAGCAATTGCCACAACATTTAACGCAGGTAATGGTACAACAACTACTGCAATATCAACGCGGACAGCAGGCATTGCCTCTGCAGCAGCAGCAATATCGATACTTTTACAGTAATAACAACAATTTGCAATGGTTCAATGATCAGCAGCTACAGCAGCGGCAAGTGCAAACACAAAACCAAACACTGCAGCAACAGAACGGGCTGATCCACCAACATCAACAACAACAATTGCAACTAACCAACGTGCAACAGCAGCAACATTTCCGACAGCAGCAGCATCTTCCGTATGTTATATGCAACAATAACAATTTCCAACAGCGCTGCGATCAGCAGCCGCAAACCCAAACAATGCAGCAACAAATATATCCGATAAACGGACATCAACAACAACAATTGCAACTAACCAACGTGCAACAGCAGCAACACTTCCGACAGCAGCAGCATCTTCCGTATGTTATATGCAACAATAACAATTTCCAACAGCGCTGCGATCAGCAGCCGCAAACCCAAACAATGCAGCAACAAATATATCCGATAAACGGACATCAACAACAACAATTGCAACTAACCAACGTGCAACAGCAGCAACATTTCCGACAGCAGCAGCATCTTCAGTGTGTTATATGCAACAATAACAATTTCCAACAGCGCTGCGATCAGCAGCCGCAAACCCAAACAATGCAGCAACAAATATATCCGATACACGGACATCAACAACAACAATTGCAACTAACCAACGTGCAACAGCAGCAACATTTCCGACAGCAGCAGCATCTTCCGTATGTTATATGCAACAATAACAATTTCCAACAGCGCTGCGATCTGCAGCCGCAAACCCAAACAATGCAGCAACAAATATATCCGATAAACGGACATCAACAACAACAATTGCAACTAACCAACGTGCAACAGCAGCAACACTTCCGACAGCAGCAGCATCTTCCGTATGTTATATCCAACAATAACAATTTCCAACAGCGCTGCGATCAGCAGCCGCAAACCCAAACAATGCAGCAACAAATATATCCGATACACGGACATCAACAACAACAATTGCAACTAACCAACGTGCAACAGCAGCAACATTTCCGACAGCAGCAGCATCTTCCGTATGTTATATGCAACAATAACAATTTCCAACAGCGCTGCGATCTGCAGCCGCAAACCCAAACAATGCAGCAACAAATATATCCGATAAACGGACATCAACAACAACAATTGCAACTAACCAACGTGCAACAGCAGCAACATTTCCGACAGCAGCAGCATCTTCCGTATGTTATATGGAACAATAACAATTTCCAACAGCGCTGCGATCAGCAGCCGCAAACCCAAACAATGCAGCAACAAATATATCCGATACACGGACATCAACAACAACAATTGCAACTAACCAACGTGCAACAGCAGCAACATTTCCGACAGCAGCAGCATCTTCAGTATGTTATATGCAACAATAACAATTTCCAACAGCGCTGCGATCAGCAGCCGCAAACCCAAACAATGCAGCAACAAATATATCCGATACACGGACATCAACAACAACAATTGCAACTAACCAACGTGCAACAGCAGCAACACTTCCGACAGCAGCAGCATCTTCCGTATGTTATATCCAACAATAACAATTTCCAACAGCGCTGCGATCAGCAGCCGCAAACCCAAACAATGCAGCAACAAATATATCCGATACACGGACATCAACAACAACAATTGCAACTAACCAACGTGCAACAGCAGCAACATTTCCGACAGCAGCAGCATCTTCCGTATGTTATATGCAACAATAACAATTTCCAACAGCGCTGCGATCAGCAGCCGCAAACCCAAACAATGCAGCAACAAATATATCCGATAAACGGACATCAACAACAACAATTGCAACTAACCAACGTGCAACAGCAGCAACATTTCCGACAGCAGCAGCATCTTCCGTATGTTATATGGAACAATAACAATTTCCAACAGCGCTGCGATCAGCAGCCGCAAACCCATACAATGCAGCAACAAATATATCCGATAAACGGACATCAACAACAACAATTGCAACTAACCAACGTGCAACAGCAGCAACATTTCCGACAGCAGCAGCATCTTCAGTGTGTTATATGCAACAATAACAATTTCCAACAGCGCTGCGATCAGCAGCCGCAAACCTTACGTAATGCTAGCCGTATTGATTCCAATCAAAGGGACAATCGTTTGCCATTACCTTCGATGCCAACACACGAAACAATTATGAATGACATCCTCAACACTATGAGGCAGCAGGGAGTACCGATCACAGATGCCAACATCAAGGCTCAGCTGATGTTGAAATTTAACTACTCCGAGCAGATTATGGAGCGTCTGACACAAAATGCGATGTATCTGGCATTCACCAAAGGTTTTATACAAAGCCTTACCTTAGGTACATGCCCATAACTACGATTCATCGTCAGTCCACGGGATGTACGTGAAGTAGCAGCACTTATCAAATAAAGAACACTCCAAAAAAAAAAGCAACACCTGAAATTGAAGTGGATACAAGAAACAACAGTTTATTGACATTTTAAATATATTTTGTATCTATAAGATATTTTATCTGTAGAAGAGAAATTAATAAAGCTAATAGGAAAGGTGAATATTCTGTTTATATCTTCTACCTAAGCAATGATTAGGAGTAAAAAGTAAGTATGTAAACTGTTCATTATTTATTGCTAAAAAAAAGGGGTGGTTTTTCTTTCGCTAATTTTCTAAAATATATATATATCTATTTCATTAAATATATATAAAATTTATATACATTTTTAGGTTGATTTCTCAAAATTGAATTAGTAGCGCCGTTTTCTTTATTTCTATCACAGAGACACAGTTGAATATCCGATTTGAAAAACGTTTATGATTTATTAGAATCCATCAAAGATCTGTTCATCGGATGACTCCCCGTCAAGTTGACTGCTCAACTGTTTTGTCACAGTCATTGTAATTGAAAAAGTCAATTGCTGAATTGTGTCTCGATTGCTTGGCTTTTAGAGGCATCAATCAGACGAGTGGGTCGTATTTTCCAATTCCATTTATAATATACGCGTTTCTTTGCACATCCCCCCCCCACCCCCCGCATTTTGCACTCTCGACTGCTTCTTTTTTGTGTCGGGCATTAATTGCAGGTAAAATCACTTTGAACTTCATTAAAAAGCAACTTAATCAACTCGAGTCAAAGTTTTACCTACCATCTGCATACCAGCCCCTCGACCCCCTCGAACTGCACCATGTTCCATCTTTCTGCTGAATGGCCTAAAAATTATTAATTAGTCTTGAC
This sequence comes from Drosophila longiperda, assembly GCA_035042125.1. Lineage (NCBI taxonomy): Eukaryota > Metazoa > Arthropoda > Insecta > Diptera > Drosophilidae > Drosophila > Drosophila longiperda. The sequence continues at coordinate 2,824,839 of JAWNLV010000120.1, forward strand.
GCAACGTCGTACCTCCTCCCACCCCATTAACATTTTCCTTACTGCCTTTTGCCCGCCACATTGCGACCTTTGGTTGCTCCACAACTTGTTGGCAAGTGAGTTGAGCGATTCCCCCTTGTGCCCCTGATTTTATACTTCACCCCCCTCGGCAGCCCCACCAAGTCGGGCAGCTCTTAAATATTTCATATTTAATTGCGTGCGTAAGCAATGCAACCCTCTACGAACATCGTCTGCCAATCCTTGTGCCTGCCACGCCCCTACTTTACCTGTTCATGAATCGTCAAAGTTAGATGGAATGATGGGGGTCGCTGGAGAGGCTTGCAAGCCGTTCAAAATTGGCAACATTAATAAAATTAGACCGTTCGAGTGCGGCATGCCACATGCCTCAGTCAAATATCTCTTTCTCTCTCTCTCTCTCTCTGACTCTCTTATTGCTTGCGGGAGCAGCTTTCACATTTTTTTACTTGATTTCTGACACGCCCAAAAGGAACCCAGAAATACCACTTAAAATCTGATTATCCGACTTGTGATCAAAGCGTGTCTGAAAGCCTCCAAGCGGTAAGTGTGCCACGCAGACAGTGAAGTGGCGCCCTCTAGGTGTCAAGGCGTTATCTGATTTTTGTCAGTCCCCTTTGTAGGCAGCAACTATTCCATTACATGGAGCTGGATATATACACAAAGTTAGAAAGAGACGCATAAATTTAGATATAGATAGAGGTATTATAATAGAGGTATTATAATATTAGGATATATTCTAAATCAGAAATGCTTACCTAATCCATGTATTTTAATTATAAACTTGTGAATAAATAATGCAACTTTAAATTAATTTGTGTTTCTGTTACTATTCGGTTTAACGAATTGTCACTGTACCTGAACTATGTGAAATAATTGTTGTTGGTGTGCTGACCGCATTGAAAAGCTTTTATGGCTCACCGTCGAGCATCCAGGTCTGATTATGCATGTCCCTTCTTTCTCTCTCACTCTCTCTCTGTCTCTGTCCCTCTTTTGTTTTAGCTTTCCCTGTCTCTCCCTCTCACTCACTGTCTTTCTTTCGCTCTCTTTCTCTCTCCATCTCTGTCGCCGGGCTAGTCACAGCATGTCAGTTTCAATTTAACATTTATTTTGGTTTTCGGGTCTCGCTGCTGTGTGTGTGTGTGTGTGAGTGTGTGTATTGGTGGGTGTAATAAGCCACATTCGTTTATTTTGAAACCGCTTCAATTGTAGCACACACTCATTGCGATTGAATGCAATCCATTCATCCAGACGATGCCACACATTGCCTCAAACTTGACAACACTCTTCAACACCCTCTTCACCCAGTTAAATACAAACCAATGACTCCTCCTCTCCACCCTGCTTGTGCTGCTACAGAAACAAATGATTATCCTACGATGAAGAAAATCGCACAGATAAATTAAAAATTTTTAAGTGTACTTTTGGGTCGAGTTGGGTTTGGCGAATTATTAGAATTAAATATCATATTTAGAATATTGACATTTATTGATATTTTCACAGATGATACATAATTATTTATTATTAAATAATATATATTAAAGTAAGTAAGTTTAAAAAAGATTAAAATCACTTTAATAAATTGCAAAACTAAATATTAAAAATTTGATTTTTTTCAAATATGTTTATATTTCCCCAAAGACGAGTTTAATTTTTGTGTATTTTTTTGTTTAATGAGATTTGCTGCTTTCGATGTATGTGTTTCCATATATATGTATATGATTCGATGTATATGTTTATTTTGAGTGTAGCACAGTGGGTGTAGGAGTATGTGTGTGTGCGTGTGTGTGTGCGTGTGTGTGTGCGTGTGCGTGTGTGTGTGCGTGTGCGTGTCTGTCTGAGTGGTCAGCAATTTGATGTTGCTTGCGTATGTTTACAGCGCATTGTCACCAGCCACCTGAAACCCCAGCACGCCCCTTTATGCAACACGCCTCGTGCAGCAGACAGCATACATTTTGTGGCTTTCATAGCTGTTTTCATTGCGGCTGGAAATCCTTTTCCGTTCAAGCATCAGGCAGCGGATGCGTCAGGCATGCCAATGTTGCCCAGCAACAATGCGACCTGGCCATGGTGTGTGGTGGGTTCGGGTGTGGTGGGGTTTGGGATTTAAGCACGCACGACTACATTGTCAAAAGTTTTGTGTGTCATTATTGTGGCTGCTGGCGGTTACTGTGCATACGTGTGTGTGTGTGTGTGTGTGTGTGTAGTGTAATTGTTATTGTTGTTGTCATTATTTGTAGTAGTTGTTGTCCTTCATAGTGTTTGCCCTGCTTTGTTGTTGTTGCGGGTTATTAAAAACTTTTATCCGACAAACCCCAAAGGGGTTTATCCACCTATTACTTCTTACCACCCCTTCCCTGGATACCGAATCCAGTGCAGTTTCTCGTTTCCATTTTCATGTTCATTGCAATTGTTAATTACAACAACGGCGACAAATGCAAACCCAACTCTGCCGAACAGCAACATTTCCCATTGACATTCTCTCTCTCTCTCTCTCATTTTCTCTTTTTATATTTGTAGCTCTGCCAAACTATCTCTTTCTTTCTCATTTTCTCATTCCCTCTCTATGTCGATGCGATATAATCAAACTTGTTTACTTTGTACGATTTTATGGAAAATAAATTGCATGTGGAGTTGCCTTTCTCTCTTTCTCTCTATCACTTTCTCGCTCCCTAAAATCCAGCAGAAGGAAACCATAAAATCAGAAACTATTTTTTATTACATTATCATAAAGGAAAAATTAATATTATTGTATACAAATTTGCCTTATGAAGTGCAACACTAACTTCAATTTTGCCATATGTGTTGTTTGTGGAAAATGTGAAGATTGGGCAATAAAACTTGTTACAGATTATTAGATAGTATTATAAATTGGGCAAGTCTTCTTTACAGCTGTGATGGGAATTTTTTTTTTTTAATTTTTATGTTTATGGTATAATTGTCATAGGATTTTTGATATTAATAATTTGACTTTTGTGTATAAGGGTATAAAAACTTCGGGGTGTTTTTTTTATTTTTTTTCATATTTTGTTACAAGTTTGCTACACTTTGTTGCATTTGCATACATTTCATTAGGCTTTTATCACCAAAAAGAGAAAAATAAAGGTCCAGGGAGAACGAGAGATTAGGAAGAATTGTGCACTAATAAGGAGCAAAAAGTGAGGTAGGTCATGGTTCTGGGAAGCATAAATTGCGGTGTGGCTTCGTGCCAAGAAGATAAATATGTTTTCCGAATTTGGCAAAAGTGTGTTCGTTAAATAATTTATATATATATATTATGATGATTTTGTGTTATGTGTTACGGCAGATCATGTCGCAATATTTTTTTATTGCTGCTTAATATATCTTACGGTGTCACCAGAACTATTTCTACTAGACGCAATTAGTTTGAAACGACTTGGGATATATTCAAATACGCCAATGGATTCGCGCATGCGCAGAGGCAACGAGAACCGCCAATATTTTATTTGAGTCGGTGAATGAAATCTAATACGGAACCATCGGGCGCTCATAAGATTAGGCCATAAGACACCCAAATCGCATAAGACTATTTATTCAATCGATTTTTTAGGATGTAGTGCTTCTGCAAAACTGGTCCACACTTTTGGTACTTAAGTTGTATGTAGATAATTGCTTATTGATTTGATTGTCCATTAATTGTAATATATTTATATGTAAATTAATTTGTATATTATATATTATTTATTTGAATATTTAAATCAATATAAAATGCGGCAACCCGAATTTTGCCAGCCAACTGTCTCGTTTTGTAGGTCTTTGTGTAGTTTCAACCCACCCGGTGAAAGCTGATCTAGCCGAGTTAGTATACTCTTAAAAACAGGACGTGTTCCAAATTTCTGCAAAGCTCATCTCACGTTGAGACTTAAAGCGTCCAATTTTTTTTTTTGGCGGTGACAAAACAGACAAACAACAAATGCAAAGCTACCTGTTGTTGTTGCTGTTCGTGTTGCACAAGTCGCTGCTGTTTGGCGGCAAATCTCTTGTCAGCTATAACTGCCTTAAGCTGCTAGTAATATGCATTTGCTTATGGGAGCTGCCTCGGTCCAGGTGTGAAATGCAACCTGCACGTGTAGAGGCTAAGCTAGAGGGTTGAGCGTTTGGCTGCAGCTGCTCTGCCTGGTCTGTCTGCCAGCTGTCAGACTTTGCCTCAGAGCTGAGTGTTGTCTTCTGTTTGCCGATTGCAAATCACCCTTTGCCACCATTGGTGGCGCCGCACTCTGCGTGCATTTTTGCAATGCTGAATCTTCACTATCTTGGCACCTCCCAATAAAGAAAAGGACTTTTTTCTTTGCTCCTATTGCTGCCTCAGAAAAAGTTTGCAAAAAATTAAATTTTTCCAAAGTTTCAACAGGCTGAGTGAATTTTCCACCATAATTCATATGATTTTAAAAACTGATAAGATACAAATAAAAATGAATTTCATAAAAAAAATGAGAAATTATTATAATTAGGGAGTGAAAATCATCAAGTGAGAAGAACAATTCGCTTTAATTATTGTATTTTTATGTATTTTATTTATAAGCCTAAATTTATTTTATTAACGCACACTTCTCAAATTCTTGGCTAGATGCAAAGTCAATTTATCGTATGGATTTCGCTGAGGCTTTAAGCTTGGCGACATCTTTTTGTCTACCCAGACGAGGACCAGGCCGAAAAGGAAGCAAGCAGCTGCTTGTTTTTCTCTCTCCCCCTCTCTCTCTCTCCCTCTCTCCACTCTCTCCTCTCTCTCTCTCACACCGTCTTTGTTTCAGTCTCTGTCTCTCTGTCTAAGGCATTGTCTTTGAGTCGGGGACCGAGTCTACGGCTGGCTTTCCGGGCCAAGTTAAGCGCAGTACTCACGTACGAAATAATTATAGCGCAAATACGTGTTCGGCATATGCAATTCACATGGCTCACAGGCAAGGACATTGAACTACACCCCATCCACACCACATCCACACCCCCTCCACTTTCACATTTCACATTACTCCTACGCTAAACCGTCTTCGGCTTTAGGTATCCCTTGTTGCACACCCCCAGTTCGCCCCTTTGGCGCCAATGCCATGTATTTTGTTGCCATTTTGTTGCCATATTTATTTTTGGCAAGCTCATTTTTAGGCATATATTTTTTTGCTCTCCCTCTGCACCTCTTCCCTATCCTATCCTCACTGGGCGCACGTTAGTAAAAAGTTGAAAAGTTAGGTTAAGGATTTTGTGCATTTTTTTTGGACTCGTTTGCCACGCCCAATTTTGGGTTCTCTGCCACTCCATGTTGGCATTGTTAACCGTGTTTTTCATTATCATATATTGACGTCTTTTTATTTCGATATTAAGTTCACCCAACGACATATACACACATTTACTCACACACACACACACACAGGCTGCAAGCTGTGCTTTTACTGGAAACATACAAGTTGATTTTAATTTCGCATTTTTTTTTCATTTTGTTGATTACAAAAAGTTTTCAAAATTATTAATGTTTATCAGCATAAAACTCAATATCTTGTATGTATGTTTCTATATAAGTGAAAAAAATTGCAAGTCATTTTACAACTTTCGAGATAATCGGACTTTGTAACGACTAAGCGGGAACAACTCTGTCCAAAATGTTTTCGCCCTTGCTCAGGACTATGGAGTGGGTTTATCTGTTCTCTCCTGTAAACCGATAGCTATCCATGGCGACAACACGATATCAATCGAGGACTACTATTAATTAAAGCTGCGCTTCTGTTTGCATAACATGCCCAATTAAGAAGATTAAATATTCATGTTTTCATTAGATCATTTTCACTTTCACGTTATCTAAATACTAAAAAATAATTATACAATTTCAAGGTATTTTTTTCCCATTCTTAAAAAATGTTTGATGTATAAGTAATGATAATTAATTCATCTAATACAATAAAGATGCTTCAATTCATTCAGTCTATTTGGAGAGAATAATTAATGTATATAGGATATAATCAATATATAACATGACAGCATATATAATATATAAGTTAAATATATATTTATTTGATGCTATTAAAATAATATAAGATAATCGGACTTTAATAGCAATAATGATATAATATATAAATGTAATTAACATGAGAAAAGCTCAGCAATCATAATTCAATTTGAATTCGAGTATTGAAACAATAAGCCAAAGCTGAGATATCAGTTTCTGTTTCCTTTAATTTGAGCGTTGGCAAAACTTTTGTGTGTAGCTTGAGGGGTAGGGGTAGGTGTTGGCTTAGCTTGGCTGAGGCAGGCAGTGTGTCACAGCTGTTGCATGCAGCGCGTTTACTCAACCACAAAACGCACACGTTCCGCACACGGTTACGCGTAGGATGAGCAGGGCAGCGGGCAGAGTGTTTCTGGGCTATAGGAACGAGTTTGCCAAAAAAAGAAGAAAAAAAAAAAAAAAAACGGGCATCATGGCCAAAAACGCGAGCGATCCAAAAAGCTGGCAAAAGTTTTCTACCAAAGTCCAACATATGTTACTGTTCATGCATGTTATCCCAGTAAGTCAGTCAGTGTGTGTGTGTGTGTGAATGTGTGTGTAAGGTTTCTAACTTAGTTTAGGGAAAATACAAATACACACACACAAACACACACACATGGACGTATGCATACGCACAGCTGGCTTTGAAGGCAGTGTAATTATAGCAAGTTTTCAAGGCATTTTGTATCTTGTTTTTTTTTTTTTTTTTTTTGTGTTAAAATACCTATTATTAGCAGACTTAAAGGGTTATATATATTGATATATAAATCTCGCCACTTATTTTAATCTATAATATGATATTATTCCATGTGGGCTATATAATTATAGCAATAGCAAGTAAGACTGTTCCAATTGCCATATCGATGAGATAGATAGGATATATGTATTATATATTCAAAATAAATATACAAAGGGTCTTAAAATAAGTCATAGAAATAACTTCTCTATTGTCATTATTACAGGGCATTTTGTAGTTGCATATTTTGAACGTGAAATGCTTTATGTGTTACTTGCCTTTTTTGGCGTCCCGTGTGTCTCTGCCTGACTCATTGCCCAAAAGAAGTTTTTGATAAGAAAGTTATGATGAGTTTTCTTCACACACTCGCACCAAAAAACACACACACTCGCACACACACACACACACTCGCACACACACACACACACAAACAGGCGCAGGCTGAGGCATTCACATGTATGCGCAGCTGCAGATTGTGGCCAAATTAGTGCAAACACGTCTTACTTTTTTTGTTACCTTTTTTAATTTTGTCTGAGCATGTGCACCTAATTTGCAGCTTCTTGGCAAAACAAATAAAATGGGGAAAAAACAGTTATTCTGGCATTTGCAGCTGGACACGCCTCTTTGCCAACTGATTCCCAGATCCCAAACTCCACTTTTCCGCTGACAAACTAATTTACATTTCCGACAGAGGTCCAAGTATGGGGGGGGGGGGGGATGTGTTGGTTGAAATCGTGAAGGGAATGGCAAGGTGGATCTCCTGCCCGTCTGTCTGCCGACTGTCAAAAGTTTATTTATTTGACACCAAAAAAAGTTGACACAGACACCGCTGTCAGGAACATGCAAAACGCAGGACTGTCGCTCGGTGGCTGCGCGGTGGGGCTAACTGGGGGGGAGACGGTTGGAGGCGTGCGGCTGTGGATGGGGTGGCGTCGCTTGTCACAATGAAATCCGATTTATATGCCTGCCCAAAAATTGGATTACAATTGAGTTGTAATTATGCGACAACAAAATATGGTTGTTCTTGTTGTGTTGTGGGTTGGGTGGGGGTTGGAGCGGGGTGGTGTTAAAATGCCAGTTTTCCAGGTTTTCAGTTTGGGTAGATTTCCACCTACCTCTGGCCAGCACGCCCCTCGTTCCTTGGTAGTCAGTCTGTTTTTCATGTTGTTGCGTCTAGCGACGTCTTTTGAAACTCGCATTTTGCATTAATTAAAACTGATTTAATTAATGCGCTGTCGTTTCGCTTTTAAGTTATTTCCTTGCTGCTATTTGTGAGGAACACAGGTTAGGCAGAATCTCCAGTATGATACAAACTGCTGTCGACTTGCTTGCCACCAAAAAATTACAAATGACATCCAATCAAAAGGCTGAAAGGTCCAATTTAATATGCATCAAATGTGTGCATTTTGATTAAGGTTAGCAAACTTGTCTCACCAAGAACAGGATGTGTCAGATACGTATATGCTGTCCATGGAGTAATAAAACATTGGTCGGCAAAGTGTTGCAAATCAATATTACAAAGCACATGAGTGTATCATGAATGTGTGTATGCTGTGGAAGTGTATCCCTTTCAAGTGGGATTGGGTCCGTGCTTGCTGCTCGTATTCCAAAATTGTTAACTGGATGACAAAAAGGTTCTCGTTGCTTGTGCCTCGGGAAGCGCAAAAAGAATAGAAATTGCAAATTTCAATAATAACAGCAAGTTTAAAAATGTTCTTAAAGGATTTCCATCTTTGAAGCTTATTGAGCCTTGTGCTAAAATCTCAATTTAAGGCATATTTTGCACAGAAATCACAGTGCGAATTCGATGAGTCACTCGTCACATTTGGAACGAATAAAATGATCGAAGTAAGCAGTAAGCAGTAAGTAAGATTTGAACTCAGTAACATTTCTGAATTTAGATACATTCAGATTTTTCTCGTAAATTTTTAGCAAAATATTTTTTCTTAATTAATTTTTTGAGCAAACTAACCACCAAATTCTAGTGCAGCAACAAATTCAAGTGAAATATTTCGAAGAAATACAAACAATCAAACCAAATATCCACGTTCCAGCTCCAATAATAGCGAAAAATAAACAATGAATCCACAACGGCCAGAGCAGACCAGACGACTATCCATATTTACATTGGAACATCGAATTGTGCCGGCCCTGCATCCATCACAATATTTTTTCATTATCAGTAGTATGGGCGATGGTCCGCACCAGTACCCCGGTCGTCATCGTCGCCGGATCATTCAGAATGCCGCCGGCAACAATGCTACTCATTGACATCGGATGCGACTGCGATTCGACTTAGCGTGGTAGCAACCAATCAAATGTTCTCAAAAAAAGATATCAACAAATTTCTGTGGACGTAAAACAAATGTTAATTGATCGATAGCCAGAATGGAGAAGTACCAATTAGCAGGTCTATCATCTGTCTATCGCTTGAAAACAAATACAAATAAATATATTGTTTCACATTACGTTTTGTTATTGTTATTATTATTAGCCTAAACCCAAAAATTCTGAAAGTTTAGCTTACCTTTCCTCCTGCACATTTCCACATTTCCACATTTGCACATTTCCACATTTCCACATCGAATGGTTGTCTATTTCTAGCTGAGCTGGGCAACGGTTGGGCAGTTTTGCCTCTCGATACGCATATAATAATTTCCTGTTCAATGAGCAATTACCGTAATAAAGATACATAACGGCTACTCGTATTATATACAGCGCACATCTATAACGGCATCCACGCAACAGGGTTGAGCTCTGCTTCCCGCCGCAGACAATGTTGTTATTCTCCAACCATTTTGATGATGATGACGCTGGCGAAGATGTCTTCGTCGTGCGTGGAGTATAATCCGACACAAAATGCAGAAACCAACAAAAGTTCAATATAGAATCTAGATTAAATGCGTTCAGTTGCAAGGGTAAACGGATATGTTGTTATTGCCAGATGTCTTCGACTAGGCCTAAAATGGTTCGTGACTAAAACGCAAGAAATAACAAAAAAAAAAAAAAATGAAACCATCAATTCAATCGATACTCCCCGCATTGGACATGTTGTAATTGTTTACGCCTAGCTGGGGGCGTGACTAAAGCAGTCACAAATTTTTTTCTATCTTTGTTGGGAGGGAGGCTTGGGGCTGAGGGTGATGGGATCGACCGTAATTGAACAAAAACAAAGGGCGGCTAATTGAGCTCCATTCAATGAGAGGAAGCACAAAGTTGACAAAAGTAAAAATTTATAGAAAAAATATTCCATGATTTTTGCTAGCAGCTAAAACAGATATAATTTAAAACAGACATTTAACTTATTAAACGTAGTTTGGTAGCAAATGCTTCCAGTCTGAATAAGGAAATCACGGAGAACATTCATCGGCGAAATATGAACAAAAAAGGAGATCTATCATAGGTACATCCAATATTCCATGCCCTTTTTCTAATTTTATTAATATGTTTCTGTTTCGACGACGCCTGTCTGTTAACTGAATATTCAATTTTTTCCGTTTACGCCAATCTCGACCGATTGCTATATATATAATATAATAATATAATTAGCCGATGCAGTCGCCTTTGATATCTTGAGTCTGATAAAGATAGCTCATTAACTGAATACAATTAAGAAATACAATTAATGGAATCAGCGAGGTTCACTTATAAAATTGTAAAATAATAAATCTGTGCAACTAAAAATTATATATATTATAACTCAATATTCTTTACTTAATTAATACTCAAAAAAGTTATTGTTTTTTTTTTTAATTCTTATTCTGTTCCCTTCTTGGCGACATCTTTGTATAAGAAAAAGTATAATGCTTATTCTTATTATTTATTTAAGCATTTTATTTCAAGTGACGTAGTCTGGGAATTCATTGGTCCTAGAAGTATTTTGTTGGGCTATCTATAAACTAGAAAATGGCTTCCTTGTAGCATTTTGCGATAATTGGAAATGGAAATAAAAGTTGTTGACACAAAGAAAACTAATGTAATTATTATCGACTGCTTCAGTAGAAAGCGTATATGAACCAGCAGAAAAGGAAGAGAGAGAGAGAGATAGATATATATATATATATAGAGAGAGAAAGTGAGAGAGAGGTATAGAAAGAGTGCAGCTTTAAGGCTTCCTTTTGTATAATGAGACGAACTTTGGGTGTTTTGTGCTGAACACGTGATGGATGTAGCAGCAACAGCAACAGCAACAATCAGGAGAAATGATGCCGGAGCAGCGAGGTGGAGTGGGCATTAGATGGGGATGGGTTGTGATTCAATGCTCGACAGCTTTGCAGTTGCCATTAGCAGACAATGTCGAGCTGTCAGACAATTGAAGGCTCATCGGTGGGTGAAGTGGTTGTTGTGGGTGGGCTCGAATTGGGTGGATTGTGTTTTGGGTTTTTAGGTTTTCGGCTGTGATGCTTTGTGTGTTGTGGCAGTGCTTTTGTTTTGTTCATCAAGAGCACATTTTATTGCTTTATGAGTTTAATGAAGTGTTGCCAGAAATCCAACCGCCCTGCCCCATTCCCAACCAACCATCTGCTTCCCCAACGGGCGGCAACCCTTCGGTTTCACTTTTCGGCTTGGCAGGTTGCGGGTTGGTTGAGTGTGGCAACATATCAAATATTTCTGACAGCATCTAACTGACTGACTGACTGACTGACGAGTAGAGTGACTGACTGGCTGGTTGGTTGACTGATTGATTGACTGCATGACTGTGAAGTTTTTTTTCGCCTTCTCGTCTTTTGCTCGCATGTAATGCATAAGGAATGAAGCTTAAATAAAAGTTGGAAGATGAGAAATAGGATTAACTTGTCACACAATTGAATTTAATTTTCCATAGACACACACACACACACACACACACACACACAAACCCAGAAAAGAGACATCATAAAAACCACCCACTGCTTTTGAAGCCTCCAGTTGGGTGTTTTTTTGGGTTAGTCCTAGCATTCTCTATTACTTTCACATTGGGGAATTGAGGAATTGGATAATGTTCGTGACCCTCACTTGGCTCCTGCTGCCTTTGTGGTAGGGTTTTTTTTTTTTTTTTTTGTAAGGAAATTACAAGGCCCTCAGATTTGTCAAAGCAATCAATACTCCCATATTGAACTCTTCATTGAGTTTGCGTCTATTTGTGGATACTGCGACTAAGCTTCTGCTTCTGGTGATGATGCTGCCTGTTGCCTGCTGCCTCCTGTTGCCTACTGCCTCCAGCATCCTGCCTGTTGCCTGCTGCCTGGCAAATTGTTCTGGCAAATTGTTGAAGCAAGTTAACCTTTTCTGCTTCACTCACTTTAGACTTAGTCTGATTGATCCATTCCAGCAGTTTGAGCAAGGCCAACACAAAAATATATTATTTTGTGGCTTCTATATGTGCCACAATTGTGTGGCAGTTTTGTATACCAGTTTACCAATTTACTACCAACCCAATAATTTACCAGCTTGATCAGATATTTTACACTTTATTTTTTGGCATTTTGGTTAAATGTTTTCCATGATTTAAATACATAATCGATGAAAATCATTCAGCGCCTAAACGATGGAAGACTAAAGTAAAATTATTGAGTAATTAAACTGATATTTATATTGAACATATCTAAAAGACATATTTTTTAAAGAACATATCCAAAAGACATATTTTTTAAAAAAGTTTATAATATATTTTTATATATATTATATATATATTTTTTTAAATATTTATATTGTCTTTTATTAGTTATCTTAAGATTTTAATCTTTGAAACTGTCTCTAAAATATCTTTTAGTTAAATAAACGTATTTATTATATATATATATATATATAAATATATATTTTTTTTTTCAGGAAAGTAAAAGTGTAAAAGTGTAATTAACATGAAGATATAATTATTATATAGTTATACATTTTCAGCACTTAATACTTGAACATTCTTAATTAATTTCTCTCAGCTGCAGTTTGCCACCCTCTTGTTGGACTGACACTTTTCTGATTAACTCCACTTAAATCATCTATCAATGGACTGAATGCAATTTTGTAGCAGGCAGCAGCAGTCAGGAGCAATCAGCAGCAGCAGCAGTCAGCAGCAGGCAGCAGGCAACAGCAGTCGCCATCTTTCCGAACACTACTGGACCAAATCCGCTAGTCCAGTTCAGTCACATTGGCTATGCAGCTCACACGCCAGTTTGGGTTTTTGTATCCTTTGATTGGCGACATAATATAGCAGACGCGTCAAGAGAGGCGACAGAGAGGAGAGGGGAGTGGGAGGAGAGAGTGTGGATGCCATATGCCACAACTCAACACTGAGTGGGTGTCTAAGTTTGAGCTTAATTAAATAGTTGGCTCCATTTGTGACCAGAGATCTGCCGTCGAAATCCTTTTTGCCGTTCGCCCACCTTGCATTATTCGCCAATATTGCGTTACAGTTCGTTGGCATAATACTGTCTAATCCATTTGCCCGATACTTATGCACGCATGCACTCGGGGGATTAATAAGCGTATCTACCCCCGTGACCATCATCCAACCTCACTCCCCCACCCACACCATGCTATATTTTGGGCAGCCACCACCAAAATCAATTTCAACTGTCAACTGTCAATCAGGCAACAATTCAATCACACAACCAACGCTTGGGGATTTCCATTCCGGTCTTGCTCCTGCCGAGTTCAAAAAAGAAAAAGAACAAGAAATCAAGTAAATGAAGAGGAAGCCAAATCTTTTGTGGTCCAGCTTTAAAGCATTATAAATAATGTAAGAGATGTGGCAGTAAACCAAATATATGAAAAAAAAAACAAGGGTATAAAAAAGGCCCATGAAATCGGAACTTGCTCACTCTCTCTCTCTCTTTCTCTATATATATATCTCTATCTCTATCTTTCTCTCTCTCTCCCTCTCTTTCTCTTGCTTTATCTTGGCATTATTCATGTCGCAAGCATTTGTTCAAGAGATTTTTATGAATTACTCGCACAATCGTTCCGAATCGAGTTACGCCCTCATATTTCGGGGGCTGGCACAGATTTTTATTTTTATTTGTTATGTATACGAGCCGTAGCGTATTACCATTTATAACTCGGAGTGTGCACACCACCAAAAAACACACAAAACACAACACCCCTTCCTCCCTTCCCCTTTCATAGCTACGTCTATGGATATCACTGAGAAAGCAACCAACTGCGCAACGCAAAATTGCTTAAGTTTAGTGCCTCAGAACGGGGTGTAGGTGCTTTAGCGGTAGGGTTTCGGGGTGGTGGGGGAGGGGACAAGTGTTTTGGTGTTGGGGAATTTGGGGTAGCTCGTCAAGCCGCTTCTGCTGTTGCTTCTGTTGCGGGTCACAGCTTAAATTCACAGTCAAAACACATGTCACGTATTTTGCTCGTAATTATGGCAAACGTGAGAAATTTCGTTAAGATTTTCTTGGCACATTTTTTCATACACTAACCAAGTGTGTAAGTATAACACTTTTGTCTTGGCATTTGTGACATTATCTATTCCATATGTGCCAGTCAATTCTAGAGCACAAACATAATTTCTTTATTTCTGATTATAATCTTTTATCATAATTTCTATTCTAAATGAAAACAAATTGGGTTTTTTTAAATTAAATTTTTTATTTGTATATATTAATTATTTCTGTTGTGTTTTTTGTATGCATATGTATATACTCCATATGCTATGCTTTTCTTGATCTATTGATATCGTATTATCTTTTACAAGGGCATTCAGTATTCGGCTTCCATATATATTGAATTCCACCTCTTGTCCTTGCATACTTTGTGTTTTTTTTTGGCTCTGCCTTTTGCTTTTGCACTTGCCTTAAGGTATAATTTTTGGAATTTTCATTTCGCTTAACGCTTAGAACAACCCACTTCCCCCCCCCCCAACCCATCTACCTACTTCCTACTTCCTAGCTCCTACCTCCCACCACCCAATTCTATATCTGACTTTCAGCTTGTTAACATGGATATCCACTTGTATTATAATCTTTGCATGTATCTTGAAAATGCTTTCTAACAAATGAAAGCAAATATGGAGTGTGTGTGTGTGTGTGTGTGTGGCAAACGTGTGTTTGTATGAGTGGCTTGAAAATGTATTGACCTCTGACCTCTAACAGATGAACATCAATCATAGCCGTCGGCCGCTTAAGGCTTTTAGCTTGTTTATGCAAATCTTTCAGTTTATTTATTTATATTTAAATTATGCTGATGACAATTTAGTTAATGCTATTGTGGTTGCCACTGTTGTCGCCGTTCAGCTGCTGTAAGTCCTGTTTTAGCTTGGCTATAAGCTCATGCACTTGACTTATAAACGCATTGACAAGATTACGACCTGTTTTAGCAATTGTTGTTGCCGTTGTCGTTTGGGCCATGCTGCTGGCCAAGACTGCCAGCACTGTTTAAAGCAATCACAATTTAATTTCAATGTGGAAAAAGTATGTCGAATATAAACTTACAGGCGATCACTAAAATCCATATTGTGCATTTCTGCCACATTCTTGCTGGTCAGAAATAAAATGTGCAACTGAATCATTAAGCAAATGTTTCTTGCCCTAAATACCCCCAAAATGGACATTTCTACGTGCTAAATAGGGAATTGCGATGAGTGCTCTTGGAATTTGCATAATGTCGTTGGTTGTAAGTAAAGTAAAGTTTTAGCAAATAAAAATGTAATTTTATCACTAAGGCAACTAAAAGCGCAATTATCATTTTATCAATACTGCAACTTATTAAACTTAAAGTTATATGTAGACTTTGGGCAAACTAAGTGGATTCGGTTCGAATTACACAGATATTCCCTGTTGCAATTATTATTCGATTGTATTCGATAATATTCGATTATTTTGTTACCTTAGCTAACCATTTGCCCTTTTGAGCTGATAAAATAAATTTCTGTTTTTGAGAACCTTTTTGGTGGAAATAAGCTGGAATATTTGCAAAGCTTACAAAGTCTTTTTTTTTTTTTTTTGGGATTGCAAAATTGATTTATTTGATTAATAATGAAAGATAGATATAGGTTAGGTTGTATACAGTTTTACTTAAGCAGATGGCATTAAGTATTGATAAATGTGCCGATAATTTTTAGTTTTGTTTTGCTTTTCGGGCAATCCTTATTTGCCAACAACCGGAAGTTTACCAGTGATGCTACCCAATGGACCACCTGCGGCATCAGAAGCAAGGCCAGAAACTACTCCAGTAATCGTGCCCAATCCTGGGGTGCCTATTGGCAGTGAAGGTAGTGGTGGTAATCCGGGAATTGACGGTAGGCCGCCAATATCAGGGCGTGCCATTATAGCGCCAAAGTAGCAGGCTGCAAAATTGAAAGATAAGTTAGAATATACCTCAGTATATCCAGGCCAATCTTAGGTTACATACCACACAGGACGAGGGCCACGAGGAACGTTTTGTTGAACATGTTGGTAGAAGTTGTTAATCTGAACTGTCTACTTGTTGCTCAAAACTAACCGTCTTATATACAAAAACTGTTGATTACCTCAATTTATTATTTAGCACGTACTAACAATAAATGTCTCTTTTGTTAAGTGTTGTCTGTCTCAATCTCAAACTGACCTTTATCAATAAAATGAACAAATTGTTCAATATATGATTTTAAGCCACATGTTGTACACTTTTTTCTGTCATACTTATTAAAAAATAGCTATACATCATTTCAAGTGGAGCACCCTATTTGTTTCTGTTAGTTTTTGTGTTTAGATAATTTGCTGCTTTCCGTTTTAATAATATGCATGAACTTACTTTTGGTCACGTTTATTTCAAATAACTAAAATTGTAACAACCGTCGTGCAAAATTGTTTTCGTGTATATTCATAGCATGCACTATGCCCTGTCATCAGGCAGCAGAACAAGGCATATTCAAGTTTAGCAAAGAATTTATTGCACTCAGTAAAAAATAAATTATATTAAAATCACTTATTTATCTGGGTGCTTTAAAATGAATAATGTTCCAGCAAGTACAAAAAGAGATGAGGAAGGAGAGAAAAGGAATAAATAAAAATGAGAAGTGATAGAAATATTACAATTGCACATCATGAAAAAATACCGAAAGAATTAAAGAAATTTAGATTATTAAATTATATAGACAAAAGGTAATGATTGCTCTAATTTTCCGCATAATGCAGATGTTAACAATATGAAGCCGCTGTTTGTGTCTTTTCGCATATCAAATGATTGCCAGCTGTTGGCCAAGTTTACGTGACTGTTGACCAAGTTGAAAGAGCAGCAACGACCCTCAAAAAAAAAACAGCAAGCCAAATAGCCAAGATGAACATTTGGTCACAATGGCCTCCGATTATTAAAGTTGGGTGTGACCCAACAACACGTGGTAATATTTCCGGTATCAAGATGAAATCGACAAGCAACAGCAGCAGCAGAAGCGGCAACAGCAGCAGCAGAAGCAGCAACAGAAGCAGCAACAGAAAACAACAGCAACAATTGTTCTACATGTGATTGTTATCTGACAAATGTCAGATGGCAGATAATATATAACAGATAACAGATAAGTAAATAACAAAACTCACGTACATTCGACACGTTTCCGTGCGACGTGTAATATAAAACTGCATCTGATGAGAACTTTGCAAATCAGTTCAATTAACCAAATTTGTTTAGCTACAGCAACAGCAGCATCAAAAAGCACCCGGAGGCTAATTAAGGAATTACTAGGATGACAACAGCAACAACAACAACAACAACTATGGCAACCAACAAAATGTCAAATCGGATAATGTTGCTGCCAATTTTGCAAGCACGTTGTCATTTAATTGCAATCGTTGTGGTAACAGCATTAGGTAATTAGTTTGCCATGTGGTTGTCATGTGGTAGCCAGTGGGACTCTGTTCTCATCCGGCCTTTTATTAATTCACTAGACTAACTATTGATGATTTTCAGCTGTCTGCTGTCAGACGTCTATGGCGCAGAACTCAGAGACGTTCGTAGCAACAATTGCCAGCTCAAATAATTCAATGCAATCTTTGAATGAGACGAGACGCAATGAGACAATCACAATTAATATAAGCGAGATTATTGCTGCTGCTGCTGCTGCGTCAGAAAACAATACAACAACAACACCAACAAGCACGACATCGTCAATTTTAAGCAGCACCACAACAATAGCATCTACAACAACAGCAGCAACAGTTATAACACCAGCAGCAAGTTCCACAACAATAGCGGCAACAGTGACGACACCAGCAGCAACTTCCACAACAATAGCAGCAACAGTGACGACACCAGCAGCAAGTTCCACAACAACAGCAGCAACAGTGACGACACCAGCAGCAACTTCCACAACAATAGCAGCTACAGTTACGACACCAGCAGCAAGTTCCACTACAACAGCAGCAACAGTGACGACACCAGCAGCAAGTTCCACTACAACAGCAGCAACAGTGACGACACCAGCAGCAAGTTCCACAACAATAGCAGCAACAGTGACGACACCAGCAGCAAGTTCCACAACAACAGCAGCAACAGTTACGACACCAGCAGCAAGTTCCACTACAACAGCAGCAACAGTTACGACACCAGCAGCAAGTTCCACAACAACAGCAGCAACAGTGACGACACCAGCAGCAAGTTCCACAACAATAGCAGCAACAGTGACGACACCAGCAGCAAGTTCCACAACAATAGCAGCTACAGTGCCGACACCAGCAGCAAGTTCCACAACAATAGCAGCTACAGTGCCGACACCAGCAGCAAGTTCCACAACAACAGCAGCAACAGTGACGACACCAGCAGCAAGTTCCACAACAACATCAGAAATAATTACGACACCAGCAGCAAGTTCCACAACAACAGCAGCAACATCGACAACAGCAACATCGACAACAACAGCAGCAACATCGACATCAACAGCATCATCAACACCAACATCAACACCAGAATTGAGCACCTTAACTACTACAGCAACTCTCACAACACCAGCAAGAGCAACGCCAGACTTGAGCAACTCTACTACAACAGCAGCAGCAGCAGCAGCAACAGAGTCGACAAGGTCTACAAGAACAGCAACAGCAGCAACAACCGAGCCAACAGGCTCCACAACAACACCAGCAACATCAACAGTAACGACAACAACACAAGCAAATACGGCAGCAACAATAATTATTGCTGAGAATGCTACAACTGAGTTGATAATTACAACAACAACACCAATTTTAACAACAGTTGTTGACAGCAGCAACACAGAAACAACGACAACAATGCAGCCCTATCCAATGGCGCCTTATCCAACTGTTTTTGGACAGTTGGCAACCCTCAGCTTAGCCAAACAGATGCTCCAACAGAAAAAGGAACGCTTGGTGGGCAAGGGACGCAAAGGACGCAAGGGTCGTAGGATGCGTAGACGCACCACAACAACAACCACAGCAACAACAACAACAACCGAAGCACCAACAGCAACGACACCAATAACAACATCAACATCGCCTGGCGATAATGATAATAATGATGATAATGCCAATAATACTAGCGAGTTCGATGATCCGTCCCTATTGGAACCACTGCCAGAGTTGCCACTTGATTTGGGCAACATCGACAATCAGCGAATTATGCCATAATAATATTTATTCTTACTAAACAATTACTATATATATAATTATGAATTTGACTAGCAAATGTTATCATTAGCTAAACAAACTATTTTATTTATTTTATTTATTTATTTTATTTTATTTATTTTATTTATATTATTTATTTAATTTATTTTATTTATTTTATATATTTTATTTATTTATTTTATTTATTTTATTGATTTTATTTATTTTATTTATATTATTTATTTAATTTATTTTATATATTTTATTTATTTATTTTATTGATTTTATTTATTTTATTTATTTTATTTATTTTATTTATTTTATTTATTTTATTTAATTTGTTTATTTTATTTATTTATTGCTTTTTTGTATTTTTATTAAATATAACTGACTTAATAATAAAGCAAACGTGATTTTTGCATATACAATTTAATGCTTATGCTGATTTTTCTTTATTATGTCATCAGCAAAATATATATAAAAAAAAAATGGCAAACACAACAAAATAATTAAACAATTCATTAACAAGCTGCTGAAAGCAGAAAAACGAAAACTAAAATAATTCGAGGCTGATAATATCAGCAAAAGTACAAAACTAGAGAAGAAAACTCAACTAGGCAATTAAATTAGCAGTTTAACACAAAACTGTTTACGTGAAAAGATATAGTAAATAGATATGTTAACAAACTATAACAGGGAAGTTCAAGATTGACATTGAATTATAATGCTGCGTAGAAGCGATTAAATAACGTTAATTGCCCAAATGTAGTATTAAGTTTTGTAACACACAATTAGTTAATGGAAATTTACAGCTATTATTTAATATGATATTATATAGTAAATGAATCTTTAAAGAATTTGTCAAACGATCAAGCCAAAAAATATTTAAATATTTTATTGGATTTAATATTTTTGGCAACTTAATTAAACTCTATGAAATTATAATTAATATGACAAATTCATCTGACTATTTACAAGCAATTAAATAAAACATCGCAACTAAATGTAATTGTTTTCGTTTTATATAAATCATTTTTTTATACGAACGAAAAAAGAAATTTATAGCGAATATTCCGAAAATGGTCAAAAGCTATTTTAATTTCAAATATGTAAAATACACCAAATGTAATTAATTACTGAAAGAAAGTTCACATTTATTTATTTTATTTGCGCAATTGGTTTCTAATTGGAATTTCTTATTTTACTACAAGCAACATTCGTAATAGCTGAATTTAAGTTTAGCTGGAAAGTTGTTGAAAGTTTTGAAATATTTGTATGAATTTATTTTACCCATTCGCAGTTAGTTTTTGGAAAATGTTCTTTTCTGTTTTTCAAGCAAAAAAGTGCTGAATTGGTTGTAGTATTTGCAGTGCACATCCGCTGTGCAGTGTTATGTTTAGGTAAAAACAACATTGCTGGCAGAAACAAGAACTCACACACAGGCACACACACACACATCGATATACCCATACACCCATACACACACTGGCAAACAACAGTTGGTGTGCAATTAATTTAGCAAATTGTTTGCTCAGCACAAATAGCCATACAAAACAAGCCAACAACAAACACATGCACGGACACACACTACACACACACACACACGCACGTGAGGCTGCCACATGTGGCAAAAATATATTTGCTTGAGTTGGAGTTGCAAGCAGGCGCACATTTCTCCAACCGCCCCCCCCTCCCCCCATTCAGCAACCGGCCGCTGTGGCTTGTGCAGGCGCACTAAACAAATACAATTTAACTTCCACTTTCAACACATCAACTCCAACACCCTCTTCCCCACCCCTCCTCCTCCTCCACATCCTTCACATGCTCTGCGCCACACGTTACCCCATAAGCTGATAATGGCCTGCCGCCAAGTCAATTAGCGATGCCGCTCCCCATTATCAGAGCTGGGTTCAGGGTGCATTCAATTAAACTTCCAACATGAGGGAAACAAAAAGATTCCCTCACAACACTTGGCAAGTTAGTTTCGTGCAACGAATTATTGCAAGAGACACAGAAAATACTTTGTCTTACCGTAAACTTATCAAACTGACGACTGATCAAGAGGGTGGCATAGATATGGATAGAAAGTCCAGTTTTGTAATCAATCTTTACTTTTCGAAAGTGCCAAGTGCATTGAACTGTATGCAGCAGAGAGAGAGAGAGAGAGAGGGGAAGGAGGTGGGTGGTTAGCTGAACAGGTGTGGTCTTTCTATCAATAAGCCACAAGCCACAGCCAAGTGACAACGATAAGACACATAAGCAAATATATTCTGCATGCCACAATATGAATGCACACGTGCTAATCAGCTGGAGTGCAACACGTGCTCCGGCTCACCTTAGAGCTGAGCCAAGCTGTTGGGACTTTTGGCTTAAAAGCAGCTGGCGGAGCAGAGGTAGAGACAGAGACAGAGACAAACAGTTAGGAGTCAGACACCCAACGGACAAGCAAAAATGCGAAGCACCACAATGAGGCAACAATTAATACTGCTGCTGACTGCCGCAATGGGTAAGTGGCTTAAAGTGGCTTAAATGGCTCGAAATTTGACCAATCTGCAAATTACAGCAATGCAACTATCTCAAGCCTGGCTGCTGAAGCTGCCCAAGTTGGAAGCTCTGACGGAGAAGGAGGTGCTCAAAAAATTGGACTTCCTTAATCTGTTCGAGGAGAAGAAAGAAATTGAATTTGAGAAGATCAAAAAGTTTTTCGAAGACAAGAAGATCAAGGAACTCGAATTCTTTGAGGGCATCAAGGAAAAGGAGGCGGCAAAACTCGAGGAAAAGATCACCAAGTTGAAAACCAAGAAGCATAAGCACAAAAAAACCACCGATTGCTACACCGATGATTACACCCCAAAACCGACCTATGTCGAACGAGCGTACAAGAAGCCATACGAAGTGGAGGAAGAGGAGGAGGAGGAGGAGGTGGAGGAAGAAGAGTACCAGTATCCGAAAAAAATAGTCAAGGAGAAACCATGCGCCTGCCACGAGAAGAAAGGCTACAGTGCCTACAATGGGTATGTGCCCACTGCGTACGATGTGCGCGAGGATTACGATGCGGGTATTCGCTATTTTTCATAGATCCCTGGACACTTTTCAATATGCATAGTTAATAATTTATTTGTGAAAATGTGTTAAGTCAATAAAAATAATAAATAATAAATAAATAATAAATAAATAATAAATAAATAATAAATAAATAATAAATAAATAATAAATAAATAATAAATAAATAATAAATAAATAATAAATAAATAATAAATAAATAATAAATAAATAATAAATAAATAATAAATAAATAATAAATAAATAATAAATAATAAATAATAAATAATAAATAATAAATAAATAATAAATAAATAATAAATAAATAATAAATAAATAATAAATAATAAATAATAAATAATAAATAAATAATAAATAAATAATAAATAAATAATAAATAAATAATAAATAATAAATAATAAATAAATGAATAATAAATAAATAATAAATAAATAATAAATAAATAATAAATAAATAATAAATAAATAATAAATAAATAATAAATAAATAATAAATAAATAATAAATAAATAATAAATAAATAATAAATAAATAATAAATAAATAATAAATAATAAATAATAAATAATAAATAATAAATAATAAATAATAAATAATAAATAATAAATAATAAATAATAAATAATAAATAATAAATAATAAATAATAAATAATAAATAAATAATAAATAAATAATAAATAATAAATAATAAATAATAAATAAATAATAAATAAATAATAAATAAATAATAAATAAATAATAAATAAATAATAAATAATAAATAATAAATAAATGAATAATAAATAAATAATAAATAAATAATAAATAAATAATAAATAAATAATAAATAAATAATAAATAAATAATAAATAAATAATAAATAAATAATAAATAAATAATAAATAAATAATAAATAAATAATAAATAAATAATAAATAAATAATAAATAAATAATAAATAATAAATAAATAATAAATAAATAATAAATAAATAATAAATAAATAATAAATAAATAATAAATATATAATAATACAATTTTCCTTTTTTGTTTTAAGCTATTTAAATATTTTTCTAATTTCAGGCCATCTTTAAGCTTAAATGAAATTCTAAACTAAACTTCAGAGAAGCACCAAATTGGAATTGCATACATATATATATACATATATATATATGTATATATATATATATATATAGAGCTCACAGCATCAACTCCACATCTGCTTTACCAATTTGTTATAAACATAGAAATTTGGGGGTGCTGCTGCCTCAATTTAAATAACCTCACATGTTGCATAATTATATATATTTTTTTTAATAAATATATTTTGAAAATACTTACGCATAACCAGAATGTGTGTGTGTGTGTGGGTGTAGAACACACTTCTATTTGGTATTTGTCTTGATGGCTGCATATGATTTGCATATAAATTGAATTCCCAGGTTTTACCAGTTGCGATGCCCCATTCCAGCCATTTATGTGACAGCCAATATTTTACACATTTTATGTCAGGCAGTGTTCCCCGCTCATCTTCTGATTCAACACACACACACACACACACACACACACACCAAACATATCCAATCATACACTTAGATAAAAACGCTGCTCAATTTGTTAATTAGTTAATTATTTTAATTGAATATTTTATCAGAATTGAATTAAGAATTTAATTGGAATTTCATACTTTTTAAAGAATATAACAATATGCATAATCAAACTAACATATATATATATTGTATATATTGTAGCCATTTAATTTCTCTTAGTGTAGAGCTGCTACCCCAGAGTCATCTGCGACGGTTCTGTCAACGCGACACTTCATCAAAGTTGTCAGCGTCGGCAATGACACATTGTGCCCATTTTTTGCATAAAATAAGAAAATTCCACTCAGCCATCCACTCAACCTACAACAGTATCTCTCTTTCTCTCTCTCTCTCTATCTCTCTCTCTCTCTCTCTCTCTCTTTCCCTTGTGTGTGTGTGATTGTGTCCTTCTCGGAGCACATATCACAACGCCGCAAAGTGGTTTATCCTGTCGTTAGGACAGATAACTGCAAATAATACTTACATTATAACAGAAAAAAGCTGACAAAATCGAAGCAAGTTTGAAAGACGACTCCAAAATGCACTTTTATGGCAACGCTTCGATTGTTATTTAAAATTCTTTGATTTTATTCATATAACAAAAGTGAAATCAACTGAAAAATAATTGTAAAACAAATGCATTTTATTAGTTTATACATATATATATAAAGATATTCAGGCTATTGATCGGCATAGAATTAATAGTCTGGCATTTAAAAGCTGCGATGCAAAATCAATAAGATTCATTATTGGTTTTTATGGGCAGCAATTATAGGGCAGTTCCACAGCTAAGGCAACGCATTGAATGGTGCCGAGGGGTGGTTGGGTGGAATGGGAATGCGTGCTGCTATTAGCTTATTTCGCACATTGTAAGTAGATTAGCTGCAACTGGCCAAAAGGCGCCCTTGATGCGCCCCAAGCGACTGTTTGCAGTCCCCAACATAATCAGAGTTTTTTTTTTTTCCGCCAAACTATGATTATTTTCCAATTGTGTTGTGTGCCATGTGGGAGGGGCGGGGTAGGTGGTCGAGGCAGGAAATAAGCTGGCCAGGGTGATGCGGATGTGGGTGAGCGGGTGGTTGTGTGTCGAAGTACAGGGCTGAATACCTCGTCATTCCAGTCAAATGCTGCTCAAAAACTTTGCAAAAACTTTAAGCCCCAAGCGGATGTCGGCAAGAAAATGGACAACAGACTGGCTATATGACTACGAGTCGAACAAATACTGATGCCAACTCTCGACAGTTGGCTGACTAATTAATACCCTGCAGAAGTGTAGAAATTAAGCAGATGAATTATATATAAAAAATTGAACAACACTTAAAAGCGATTTTTTTACACTTAACTTGAATAAATTTAACTTAATTAATTCACTTTATTTGTTAAAAAATTTAATTTAGGCTGGCAGAGCATAACCAGCTAGCTAACAATTTACAGGGTATGCGAATGGTTGCCCTTTTGCAAGAGTTGGTCAAACTTTTGTGCAGCTTTTTGATAGCCCAATTTCTTTCATTGCCTGGCCACACTTTTTGTTGTTGTTGCTGTTGTTATTGTTGTTGTTGTTTGTTTTCTTCGTGTTCCACGTTTGAGGGAAAGGGATCCAATCTTGTTAATTTCGAGTACCGGCGTACGGATTGGGGAAACGTCTAGAGCTTTCCGTTCAGTGCGTCTGCCTTTTGGGGGTTTCTAAGCCAACCCCCAAAACTCTAATTTCACCCCCGCTCCCACCCCCTGGCGCTATCTATGCTATCAATCCCAGTTTCTCTATCTATTTATCTAACTGTCCGATTGTCTGGCTGTCTGTTTGTCTGTCTGCCTGTTTTGGGTTACAAACACGCATGGTTTGCATGGGAATGGGAATGGGAATGGGAATGGGAATAGGAATGGGGAGAGGTGGGTGGAAGAGGCAGTTGGATGTTGGGGAGTATTCGATGTCCCGTAATCGCAATTAAGATAATCAAAAAAGTTTTGACTGTCGACTGTCGAAACGGTGTTTTTACTTTCGTCTGAAACTTGCGATTTTTTTTCCTTCAAACTTTTCTCCTCTTTTTTCTTTTTTTTTTTTTTTTAAGTGAGGACAGTGAGTTAAGGTTGTTGGTGGAGGGAAAAATACGGTATACCGCAGCGTATGCTATAAGTTTTTCTTGCAATGCACCAAAAAAAAAAAAAAAAACTGTCGTCTTATTTTAAGTCGTTGCTGCCAAAGATGAGCTTGTGGCTTGGCTTGAATTTAATGATGGCATCCAAAAACAAAAGACATTACTGCTGTGGAGGTTCCCTGTAAAAAGGGGGGTAAAAAAAAGTCTAAGTTTATTAAATATGTGGCTAATTGGGCAAAAGTTGAATCACATGAAAATAAGATTTGACAAACTTAACGCAGAGAAGTTGGACAAAGTAAAGTCGACTGCGACAATGGAAAGACTGAGTAATATATTAATTAGACTAACTGACACGTTAACTTTAAGGAGCAACATAATTATGGACATTTCGATACCTCGTCTGGACATTCGTTCGTCTACAGAGTATGCCTACTAGCGGAAGACAAAACTTGGTCCGGCCAAGGATGTTGTCAAGAATTTTTGTAGGTCTTTTTTTCTGCTTGTTATTGCATACTTTGCGGCCATTACGAGCTGGACTCGACTTAAGTTTGAAGTTTTATTATTTTAAGAGCAACCAAAGCTGAAACAATAACCAAAATATAAAAAAGGAAAGCAGTTTTTCTAGCGTACATGCTAAAAATAACTTGCCAATTACCATTTGTGGTAAGGGTGTATAGTGGTTGCAACTAAACAGGAAAACATTTGGGTTTGGGGCAACATGGAAACAACTAATCAGTAAATCAGACTGAGATTTGTACCAACTTACTCAAGAGGCAACGAATTCAATTCGAATCAAATCAAGCAACGCATATATTACAGTCGTTCAGGTGAAAGTTGGACAACAACACACACGCACACATATACAACAACCATTACACACACACACACACACACACACACACATGCGCACACACATGCATCTAACGGATGCAGCGTTTAGCAGCTTCCGTAGCAAATGAAATGAAAAGCTCCAAACGAAAGTTGGACTTGGACCCAACTCAAAGAAAATGCGAATCGACAGGCGACGAGACAGCGCACAGACGCAATATTATACACCCCGTTGCCCCCAGTCACCAACCCCCCCCCCCCCTCCACCACCCTTTGCATGCCGTTCGCTTCACCATGGGTCAGACAAAGCGTTGGCAGAAAAAGAAGCTGAACAAGTGAAAAGCAGCCGAAGAAGAGTTGCACAAAGTGGCTAAGGGTTGCCGACTGTCGGTCGATTGCCGATAATCAAAAGGGCCAAAAATAACAACAAACACACAAAACAAGAGCGGGCCAAAGGGGAAAGCAATTGCGCACAGGGTTGGTTACTTGGCAGGATATTGCAATAATTTATATATATATATATATATATATATATATGTATATATAAAAAAAATAAGTAGTCAATTTTCACTTTTACATTTGTGCAGTCTGCGTTCTCATTTTCACTTATTTGTTAAATATGTTTTTGCTTTCAGCACAGTCTGCAGATTTTTATACAAAGTAAACAAATAAATCCCGCAGAGTAAAGTTTTTTTTTATAAACATCCCCAGACAAATGCCGAATATGCAGTTGAATAAATTTGCTCTTATTAAAGACTTGAATTTCATCTAACACTAATTATTATATAGTTTATTCAGTTTATTCATAATTGGTTAAGACACTTAATAATTTTCCAGTTCAACTTGACAAACATTTGTTTATCAGACAAACTATTTTCTTTACTATTTCAAGCAAACTTTGCGTTTGTTAAACAAGCAAATTATAATAGCAAAATATAAATGAGTAAAATTGCAACTCATTTATTGTGTGATAAATTGTAATTAACAATTTATTCCTGTAGTTAGTTTATTTCAGCACCAGCAGCACTTGAATGGCACACAAAAACAAGGTACTTGCTACTTGATATTATTTATGGTAGCTCTTTGGTCCAAGAGAGTCGAAAAAAAAGAGAAGAAAAATGAATCAGCAGCAATCATAATTGCAATTAACGAAAGGAACCCTTCATACACACACACACACACACTTAGACACACTCACACTAACGCAAAAGTAAACAAAATCCCCAAGCCAATTGAGCCACAAAAATCGCTTCGGTCAACAGAATTTTGAGCATTCGCCTTTATCGCGCTGAGTGCAACTTTCACTTTAGCCCCATTTTTGCTATTTTCACCCCCCCATCTACCACCCATCCCTCTCGGACGGAGGGTTAAAGCTATTGAAGCAAATGCAAAGTAAACAAATTAAATAATGTTAATAACGAAATCTTGCTTTCAACATAAACAGTAAATATGCAAATGTCTTTATAAGATGAAAACCTGCTGAGAGCTGCTCGTTGCCAATTACAAGAGGCTTCGTGCGGAAGGGGAGTGATTGCGTGAGGGGGTGGGTGAGGGGGGGGGGTGCTAGTTAGGTAAGTCTCTACTAACTGATTTCGATTTTCAGATTTTCACTGGACACTCAGTACACGTGCCAGCTATGTAAACACAATGGGTTCAACACAGACTGCAGCCAAAGGAGATGTAAGCAATAAGATGATGTAGATTATTTCATGTTGTTTTTGTTGTTTTTGCTGTTGTTTTTGTTGTTCTTGTTAAATCAAAGCCAAACGAAAATGCTGTCAGTCAATTTGCATAGATTTGCTTGGCAATCCACCAAGAATATCGTTTCACACAGCTGAATGAGCGATGTAGTCAACATGTAGCTACCAAATAAAACCAGACAAATTTAAGTCTTTTACAAAAAGCTGAAGAAAAAATGCTATAAAAAAAAAATCAAATATAAAAGCAGAAAGTATTTTTCAAAATGTATAAAATTCTTGTCAGAGTTGGGAATGTAATAAATACCAATAACTCAGGCAGACTGCAATCATTATGTCAACACAGCTTTGATAGAAATTTATGGATATTCAAAATTATTTGTGAAGTTAAGGTATATATGATCAGCATTTACTAGCACAACCGATATGTTTTTATTTCTTTGCAAACTAGTCGCTCAAGCTTTAAACTTAATTTGATGGAACTCGACAAATATATAGTAACAATCCGTCGTTAAAAGTGTTTTTGTATGAATTCCATATTTGTTATACAAGTCATCCGTACCAACATAGCCAGATATGAATGACATTGGATTACTATATACTCATAGAGCTCATCAAACTTCTTGGTTTTATTTACTGTAAAATTAAAATTTCGTCAATTATCATTAACACTCAGATTCAAATTCCATGTTACTGATAGCTGAATTTAAGTTGTTATCTACTAATTTATTTATATACAACGGAAGTTGAATTCATGCTTAAATACAAAAATGCAATAGGTAAATTTAGATACATATTTTTATGCTAGTTAAAAATGTGTATATTAGCTTATAAAAATGCCAAGTTGTGAGCAGGACCGACATAACATTTTCATCAGTTGCCGCGTCACCAAAAATGTTTTGAGACATTTCTTTGTGTCATTATTTATGCCTCGTGTGCTGCGGCAGTTGCAATCTATTGCATTTTGTTGAGTGCTTTTGTGCTTTTGACGAGCGACTCGTAAAATCCACATTTTATATGGCAGCGAACTGCATTTTGATATTAAGTTTATTTATATGGACACACACAGACATATTACCTGCTCTAATCCTTGACACACAGGACAGGCACTGTGGCCAGGGACTGGCCCGGATTGGGTTCTCTTTCTGCTGCGCGTCAGTCAGTCAAGTGTAAAATTAAAAAATATCAACAGAAAATTCCATTGACGTCGCTCGACTTTTTGGTATTGTCGCTTACAATTATTAGGTATTAAAGCTACACTAAGAAAATACAAATAGTTCAGAAAATTTGTATATATTTGAAACTTGTTGCTTTAAAATAAAAAAATGCAAAATGTTTACTTATATTTTTTTTTTGTTCTTAGTAAAATTCATATCATAACTATAGAAACAATGTTTATGGAACAAATAAAGTTAGAGGACAAATATTTTGTTGAGTGTATAACCATCTTTGGTTAAATATTCAATGCGTTCGCCTCAAAACACATTCAGACGCACTCATACGCAGCTGGTCATAAAACCACGCTGGACAGGTAAACCATAAAAAGCCGTGAAGCCGGCGAGGCAACAAATGCGGCACAAAAAATCCGTCCGTGAAGCGAGTTTCGGCTATTTCTCAGGTTTTTTTTTTTTAGTTGGCATGACAAATCGCAAGAGTCACTAAAAAAAAAAATTACAATACATAAAGGTAGGGCCGGGAAGCTGTGCGGGGGGGAGAGAGAGGAGTAAGCGGAAATGACAGCATCTCAACTAACGTCAAAATTCAATTGGAATTGACAATACTTGCTCGAAAGGCAAACAAAAACAAATAGAAAATAATATTATGCAAATTCAGAAAGTCAGAGGCAAAGTGGACCATAGAATTCCGAGAGAAAACTGAGAGACTACTGAGAACTACGCAAGGGGTGTTTGGCGGGGGGTTTGGGCGGTCTAACTGAATTGAGGGTTGCTATACACTAACAAAATTTGTGCATAAATAATTTTCTAAATGAAATTTTGATTTCAATTATAATATCAAAGAAACGATTAAGTTGCAATCGGGTTTTACTTTTTCAACTATTCAATGCAAAATAAAATTCAAATTAATTGCAATTCCAATTTTGTTTTAGTTTTAGCTTGTATATATTGTTGCTTTGTACTAAACTTTCGTACAGTGTATGTTTTGATTTTGAATGTTTTTTTTTATTTTTTTGGGTGGGTTTCTTTGCATTCTTATCACATTACGTAACAGGCCGCAGACTTGAGTTCGAATAACATACCAAAACTAGAGGGTGGCCCCTTTATATGTGCGCCGTTGGGGGTTGTGAGTCTGTGACGAAGGCAGGGAGGGGGTTGAGGGTTTGCGTTTCGCATTCAATTGCTGGCGGGGGGGTTGCGAATGCGGATACACGCATCAACATTCATTTAGTTTGCAAAAGATGCGGCTTTCCGATGGCAGATAGCTGCAGAAGCACTTTCATTGTTTTCTCCACATTTTAATGTCATTCTATAATTTTCAAAAAAAAAAAAAAAAAAAAATGATTTAAAAATGCAAATTTCCTTGGCAGATAATCAATAGAGGATATGACTTTAAGACTAAGGCTTTACAAAATTGCAGAGCTTAAAATATAGTTAGGAGAAATACTGGAGAAGTACGGTTTGGTGGAGCTGAAGCCAAGGAAGGAGAGAAGCGTTTACATTTCATATGGTAATTTGTCAGATAAGAAGATATATATTGAATTCAATGATCATCACAATAATATTTCGCTTTTTTACTTGTAATCTTTTTGTTACTATTTTTTTTTATTATTTTTATAGTCGGACGTCTGTCTGCTTCAATGCAAACTACTTATTCTGATCAAGCATAAATTGTGTTGGAGGCAAACGGATCGTATCGATATCCATATCAAAAACTGGAACCATTTTACCTCAGATAACCCTTCAGTTGTTTGTATCATTATTTTTCCAACATGCAGACAAGATATTTAAAAATAGGAATACTATATATATATATAGCTTTTATAAATCAGTTAATTATTTTGTTCACTAATATCATATAAAATTTGCTGCTTGCTTTTCGTTCCTCGCTTCAGTACTTCAACTCTTTACTTCTTCTTCTTCTCATTTACGAATAGACTCTTCCAATAGATTTTGTCGATTCTCCTCACTTAATTTTCTTCTTTCGGTTAACATGCCGAAACATGCTTAATCTTATTTGCCGCTTGGTTTTCTTCCTGGTCTTGCAATGCTTCTATCGAAATGCTTCTCTTCACTTGCTCTTAATGCTTTCCAGACGCTTGGTTATTAACCCCTTGTGTGCGTTTAACCCTCTTGTGTATTATGTTTTGTAATCCAGTGTTGACCATAAAACATAAATGAATTTCCCCGCCAAGCGCTGTGTCATAATTTTCAATTTGTATACCCAATATTAATATCGATTGTGGCCGACAATAAACTGAATAAACAGCATCTCCGACCACAACAAACAAGTAGGGGGGAAAACGAAATAACAATAAAAATTTTTACGCTTTAACCCTTTTAGATGTGGAGTACAAGAAATTCAACGGTGGGGTGAGGATGTGATGGGGAGCAGAATTTTAGCAAAAGCCACAACTACCCCCAATGTACGCGCCCCCCTTTTTTTGTCCCTTGTCACTTTAGACACAATTTAAGTAAGCGTAAAACTGCAAATTGCTGCTGGGCAGCTCCACAAGTCCGTCGCACCCGCCGCACCCCACGGAACCCTTTCAGACATGACGCGACAGGAGACCGACGGCAACTTTCGGATCTCAGCCACAATAAATTCAACTAGCACGCGTCCCGCACTGAAATGCACTGGGCAACAGGAAGTGCACAGAGAGAAAAAAAAGAATATTTTTCTAAAATTATGAAATTTCTTAAATTGCCACTTTTTTCGTCATCAATTAAGATTGCGCAATTTTTTATTAGTTTAGTATTGGGCAACTCATCAGTTTGATATTCAAACCTCGGTTTTCCGACTCTTAAAATGTATTTTTGTAATTCTAGAAAGTAAACATTTTTGAAGACTTCTTCTGGTCATTTTAAGTAAGTAAGTAAATCATGCTTGCAAACAATTTTATTTAAGATCTACTCATATTTTTCTGGCTGTGTGGTAATGTATAAACGGAAGCAGAAGCAACTTGAAATTTTTGGACATTGTCTCATTGTCACGCTTCTTTCTGGCCCAAACGCTCTGCATAATGAGATGACAACCCTCGACGACTCTCGACCAAAAGTCAAGTTTCCCCAGACGCAAATCAATTCATCATAATTTAACATAAATTTATGCGATTTAAAGTGCAGATTGTGAGAAGCAAGAGAAGATTCTTCTCTGTTCAACTTGTAATCGCATTAGTTGCACAATTTATTGTTTTGACATGATGTCAGGTGGTTGTTGTTGGCAGGTGCTTGTTTGTTGGCCACATCTACAAATGGACCATAAAGAAGAAGAAGAAGAAGAACTGTGTTGACATGTGTTCGTGCCAGATGTAAGAATCATGCTTGTCATCCTGTAATAGCTACAACAAGATGACGCTTGCCTCTTGCAGCGATAATAGGCTTACAGCTTGTGTGTGTGTGTGCGTGCCAGGGTGTAGGTGTGTGTATGTGTGTGTGGGTGTGTATTTGTGTGTGCGTCTGTGGCCATAGCAACTGGTAATGACCATAGTTCACTGCCAGAACGCTTGTGTTGAGCTATTACCACAAATAAATATATAACAATTTTTTTTATGTGCATTTGCATAAATGGAATTTTATTGGCTTATATGAAATGTCAATCATTTTGTTCCCCAAAGAATTTAATTATCATATATAGCAATTAACGGTCCTCTACCCAAGAGAACCCGAGTCATAACATACAATTGATGTGGCAAAAATAACCAAAAAGCACATTAAAAAAATTGTATATTATAAATGACACTAAATTATTATAATCTTTAACTTTAATTGTTGAAAAATCACAATTTGTGCCAATAAAGTTAAAGTTGAAACTTCTAAAAATAATTCTTAATCAATTCCAATTTGTGGTACACATCTGACAACGACTTGACTAGCTAACAATCCGGAAAACGGAGCTTATATTTGGATCTGTAATATGCAGCACACACTCCCCCACCAATGCACTTCCCCTCCCCAAGAGCCTTTCTCTCATTCTCTGTGTCTGTCTGCCTGAGCAGGTTATTGGATGATTGTCCCCGCAAATTTTCGACTTTATAGCTTTGGCTTGGTTTCAAATTGTTGCCACCACAGACACAGACAGACGCCCTTTGATTGATGCGTTTTAACTTCGCGTAAAATTGCACACCAACTTAAACCGAAAAGCATTTTATATTTTGGGGGCAACGCAGCAGCAACTTGTGTCAGCGCCGAAACAGAGCCAAATTGGAAATAACAACTTAGTTTGGGGCACGCTGAATATTATCTACACTTGCAGACAGTTATGGTAATTTGAATTAACTGATATAAATATGTTTTTTTTTTAGACCTAGACCTGGCTATATCAAATAATATAATTCATTCACTTTGGCAAGTGTAGAGTCACCGAGTCTGAATACAAACTGAAGGAAGCACTCAGCGAAGCTGAACGACAGCTTTAAAAATAGAAAATTAAAATTCCAATAATAGCATGACCCGAGTTTCTAGCTGTGTGTGGGCTTATGTGTGGATGTGTGTGTGTGTGTGTGTGTGTAGCCACTAAGTATGCTTTAACTTTTGTCGTTCTCGCCCTAGGTCTATCTCTCTCTCTCTCTCTCTCTCTCGCTCTATCTCTCTGTGTCTGCCTTTTCTATCGCTATAAAAATAAATTAAGCCACAAATTGCAATTTAATTTAAGGTTTACTTCTGCCGACGACCCTAAGCGACTCCCTTCTCGCCTCGCCTCTTTTTGGCACACACCCCGCACCCTTGGCCATATTAAAATATCTTGCCACATATTTTGGGTTGCCGTAACTGCTGCGTAGGTGTCGCTGCTGCTGCTTCTGCTGCTGTCCGCTTTACACATGCTAAACACCCCCCTAACCCCTCCACTATCATCAACAGTGCTTTCACTTCGCCGTTTGTTGCATACCTCTGAGCAAACTTGCGGCTGCTGAGGCACACAGTGTGTATTTGTGTGTTTGTGTTGAAAATTTATGGCATTGCGATTGCAAATATAATTAAAATTTTGAGCTAGCTGCGCAGCGCACTTTTATTTAATTTTATGTCTTTGCTCCATGCTTAATTTCAACTACCTCTATGTTCCGCACACATATTTGACAATAATTTATTACAATATTTAACCCATAATTCGAATTGTAAGCTCGCCTTAAAATTCGCCAACAGTAACTTTTATTATAATATTTAACCCATAATTCGAATTGTAAGCTCGCCTTAAAATTCGCCAACAGTCATTTTTCGCCTCCAACAGGAGCGCAAACTAAAAAATAAAAAAAAGTGTTGCATACTTTTAAGCTGAGCCATTTTTAAAATTGAAATTCAAAAGAGAAGCTTGTTTCCGCAAGTATTGAAGCTATGCATACCAGATTAGGATAGATGTGAATCGCATATTTTTATGAAGTTTTTTTGTGCACCAGTATAACTGTATCTGTGAGAACGAATTCCATTTTGTTTCGCGTTTACTGTTGCATTTTCTGCTGTTTTAGTTACTGTTGCTCGAATCCAAAGATAATGTACATGATTTCAACGCTAAATAAACTTGTTTCCGCTAGCTTGCGTGTGTGTGTGTGTGTGTGGTGTAGAGTTGTTATTGTTGTTGTTGTTGTGATTGTTGCTGCTCTTTGACTTTGGTGCTTTTTGCTTTCAACTTAGCAATTTTATGCTTCAATTTCCGTTTTGTAAAGCGCGCAACACTCACAACCAACAGGAAAAGCGTCATTGCCAATTGAGTCGCCAGACAAACAGACATTGAGGCAACGCAGACAGTCACAGAGAAATACAGAGAGAGAGATGGAAAGATAGAGAGAGATGGCAAACGAGACATTCGAGAAGCAACACTGCAATTCTATATTAAGCTAAATTTCTTGTTGTTGTTCGTTTGTATCCCTTCTTTGAGGTGGTTCGACTGCTGCTGCTGGTGGTTGTGGCAACTGCTTACCTGTGTGTGTCAGTATGTTTATAGTGTGTGTGTGTGTGAGTGTGTGTGTGTTTGTGTGTGTAACACATTCAACCGCACCATAAAATCGTAGAATGTCAAAGCCGCGTTTTTGTTTAGTTTTTACAACTGTCGTCCTCAGTGACGTTTGACATTTGACATTTGATATGCTTTAATCAAGTATAAGAGCATACGAACATGTCTTAAATAAAAGTCAGGAGTGCCGCATGGAATAGGGAAGTAAGTCCCGCACATAAAAAAAAAAGTCATGCAACTTGCAACGGCAGTAACAAACAGCAACATGTGGATATGAAATTGACGGCAAACTTGCTAAATAAATAATGCACACTATTCGCAAATGGTCGTAAAACCAACGCACCACCAACGTGGTGCACCATCTGCAGCTAAACATTTGTGGCGACTCCCTCCTTCTCTCTCTCTCTCTATCTCTCTCATTCTCTTTCTATATCTCTCTTTCGGCCCTTAGCCACATGTGCTAAGTCTCTTCGGTATTTGGCTAACTCAATCAGTCGTCCATGACCAAACATCGATTTAGGGGGGCCTTTTTTTTTTGTACGTGGCACGGCTTTGGGGCAGCTAGCAAGTTAAGCGGCAATCATCATTCGAACGACATGTTTTCCATTTATTTTTCTCGGAATTCTTGTTGCTGGCCCATGCAATCAACTTTGTTGCTGTTAACTACACTTTGCCGAACTAGTTATAAATATATATATATATATATATATATATATATATACAAAAATATATAGTTGTGTAATTATTATAATTCTTGTTTTTGTGTGTTTGCATTTGATAAATTGTTTCAGGCATTTGATTTAACGAATTTTGTTCTCAAACACAAAAATACATTTTGTAGCTTAATAAATTTCATGATATATTTATAAATATCGTTATTACAATATTTTGGCTATAAGTACCAGCAAAAAAAATAAATATATATTTATACATATATATATAAATTGTACTAACTAAAATGTGAATTTTACTTAATAATTTACGGTTATAGTAAAGCAAAAATAAGATTTTAATTTCAGCAAATGTTCTTAAAATGAAATTCAACATTTATTGACGATATGCCAAATAATATTATTTAACAGACACATTTAAAAAAATTACTTAAATCACCATCAGAATATGTAATTATTTAAATAGCTTCACGCAAATATCTGGTTTGGGTTCTGTGTTCAGGTTCGGTTTGGTTCGTCGGACGCAAGATTGCACAACTGACGCTGTGTCAGAAGGCACAGGCTGGAAACTGAAGACTGAGGCTGACAGCGCACGGCATTCAAGTGTGGGGGGGGGATTGGGATTGGGTGACTTGGATGGTGATGCGGTGTTCAATGTGCCCCGGCCT
This sequence comes from Drosophila longiperda, assembly GCA_035042125.1. Taxonomy (NCBI): domain Eukaryota; kingdom Metazoa; phylum Arthropoda; class Insecta; order Diptera; family Drosophilidae; genus Drosophila; species Drosophila longiperda. The sequence goes on from JAWNLV010000120.1 coordinate 2,861,803, forward strand.
GGTGGTGACTTTTCCATACGATAATTAATGAAATCAGACAGTGTACGCATAACAGACGGCACAAACAATGTGTCCACTGTCCATACACTCAGAAAAAAAAAATAGTTGCATAAATTATTAATGCATTTTGTTTTGAATTTTCGTTAACAAAAATTCTTGAAAACATATAAAAATAAGTTTTATTTAATGTTGCGCAGTTTACAACTTTTTTTTTCTTAGTGCAGTTCTAGGCAAATGCTATAATGGGCAAGTTGACCGATCTGTGTGTGTGTGTGTGTGTGTGTGTGCTATGCTGTGTGGTGAGGTGCGCTGTGTGTATCGATGAGTGGCGCTGAATGCTCTTAACGAGAAACCGTTTTAATTGAGTTTGCATGTTTATGGCTGCTCTTACACTTGAGCAGTGGCAGCTGAGGGCTGTGGCTGTGGCTGTGGCTGTGACTGTGGCTGCGGCAAATGTTGTTGCACTTTTTTTTTTTTGATTTTTTTTTTATCAACACCCCATGCCCAACCCCTCCCCCCATCCACTACTGTCAGACTATCAACGTCACCAGTTCCGCCTTTTTAGCTGCCCCTTGCACAAGTGCTTCATATGCGCAATTACTTTGAAAGCAACTCGTCGGCCCCAAACTTTGCAGCTGCTTCAACACAGAGATAGGTGAGCGGTGGGTGGGGGGGGGGGGGGGTGAGCTGGAAGGATATTGGGGAAATTAAGGTTCAGCCACATATTGTCATGTACAATAGCATCATTTGTGGCCTGAGGAGGTGTCGCCTCGTCTGCCACAACCACCAATTTTGGGGGCAAGGACAACATCAAATGTAACCGCATGCTGCTTCTGCTTGCTTGATGAGGGTCAATGGTCCATTAGTGTGTGTGTATGTGTGTGTGTGTGTGTGTGTGTGTGTGTTTGTGTGTGCAATGTGTGTGTGTTTTGTTTCTAGAAGCGAGCCGCATGTGGCGCCGTGTTGCCCTGGCAACTTTTTGCCTTACAACAACAGCTGTGCGAGCTGCTGTTTTGGCAGCACACACAGAAAAATAAATTCAGAATAGATATGAAAAATTCGAACGAGATGTTTTTGAAATAGTTTCACCAACAATATTCAATTTATTCGATGTGCTTAGTTCAAAACAATTCGTTTAATTTACACAGCGCCAAAAGCATATTTGCAAAATTAACGAAATTATTTTACGAATTTTTTTTCAGTGCACGCTGGCAACGTTGACTCAACTGGCAACAGCTGGTGCATAATTATTTGTTGATTATGTAAATTTCAGGCCGAGCTTCGAAAACTCTATTAATAGTTGCCCCAAGTCGAGAGCTATACATATATTAATAATATGTGTGGCAGGCAATACACCTACCACAAAGTGTTGCAGTCAAAAGCAGACTTTAAGCTAAGGCAAAGAAAGGGTGCACAAAGAGACGTGGCTGTGGCACGGGGAGGGGGGGGGGGAATGCTCTGATGTGTTTGTGCAACAATGCAAATTGCTATAATCCATTTTGCAGGCACATCAGCTGCTACTGATGCTGTTGCGTCTACGTCTGCATCTGCATCTGCATATTCTTTTACGTGTGGCATGGTAGCTGCCACTGCTTGTTGCAAGCTGCTGTTTGTTATCAAATAAAATGGATTTTTATTAGATTTTGCCTGTGAAAGGCGAAGATTTAAATTTATTTTATGTTTTTTTTTTTTTTTTGGCATCTTTGTTCACGAATTTATTTTTTGCGATGCGCCATTTTTATTTATTTATATATTTTTTTTTTTTATTACTTTATCTGTTTTTATTCCATGCTTTGCGCTTGGCTCCGCTTTGTATCCAAGATTAATGAGTACAAAAAGGAAAATCCGACGGAAAAAATAAGTAAAAACACTATAAAAATAGAGGAGAGTTGAGTAACGACTTTCCCCATCCCCCAAACCCCTCCCCGACGTCCATCATCGCTCAACGTAATTCCGCTCCCGGCTCAGGGAATTCAACGGTTTGCGCTCTTCCCCACAGACAATTGGGGCCAATCATTTATTTACGACTATAAACAGTAGGAAATATATAATTTATAAAGTTCTGAGCTTTATTGCGAAAAATTTCAATTAAAAAAATATCAATATTTATATAGGAATTAAAAAAAAAAATGCTAGAAGCCGACTTAATGTTATTGTAGTTTTTTTTATTAGGAGCATAATAAAAATGAATAATTCACCAAATTGATTTTCGTATAATATTCAGATTTTCATTACGATGGCTTCAGAAATGTGCGATTAGCTTATATATAAATATATATTGTATAAAATGTCTTCTTCAATGCGTTAAAAGAACATTTTTATAAACCTATTTAATTTATATACTTATCTTCTTCAATATAGATTCCGTCGAGCATGCAAAACTTGGTTCGATTGACAGTTTGGTATTTGTGTGAATTTCGAAAAATGTGTATTGGATATTTGTTGTTGTACATTTTGGTTTAAAACAAAGTGAAATAAGTTAACGCTGGAACATTAGCAGATATCTCAATGTCAAATGGCCAGGCCAAAGGCACTGTGGATGTAGCAGGAAGGGGGCGAAAACCAAAAACTTTTGGCGTCAAAAGAGGAAGCACGGTCTGTAACCACACACACACACACATACACACACACACACACACACACACACACACACACACACACACACACACACACACACACACACACACACACACACACACACACACACAGGCACACACACACACGTACAGAGGCACTGAGGTTGTGGCAGCCATGTGGACAACGCCGTCGACTGTGACACCTTTGTGGCATATCAAACGGAACTATGCGGAACGAACACGTGAAAACACGCATTCAACAACAGCAACAACAGTGGCAACAACAAAACATGCCAGAGACAATAACTTCATCTGGCAAACGTGTCGCACCACACTAAGAAAAATCAACAACAACAAAAAAATCCAAAAAAAATCACAAAATAAAAAGATTGTAAAAATTGCACTTAACTTAATTTAAAACGTTTTCGACAAACCTAGCAAAATTTGCATATATTACCCTTGATTAAAATGAATTTTCCTTAACTTAATTTTTCTAGATTAGTAAAATTCTTTCTTTAAATATTTTTAAATATTTGTTTTAATAAAGCACTCGAATATTTGTCTATAATTTTTGCTCTTCAATACTAGTTTATCGTTCGGGTTGAATTCATTTCATTTGCTTACTGCATATTTTCTCTGAGTGCAGCGAGCGAAAAGGAGCTGGAAAAAAGCAGAGAGCAGGACGAACAGGAGGTAGCTGGAGTAGAACGAGGATTTTGTAATTTGATGCCAGGATGCCGAAGTTGCGGCGGCTGTTTTGGGGGATGAGGTGTCGGGGTTGGGGTTGGGATTGGGATTGGAGTTGGGGATTGGTAAGGCATAATAGGCGTAAACCGGAAGTTAAGTGTAAAAATAATAATAAAGGTGTGTGTGTGTGTCTATGTCTAAATCCTGTTGTTATTGTTGCTGTTGCAATTGCCGTGCGCCCCTGTATTGTTGGATCACCCCAACCAACGTACTGCCCCATCCCGTACAGCTTACACCTTATACCTTAAGTCCCTCCTTGCCTGTATGGCCCGCAGTTTTGACTTTTGCTTTTCGCCGCTTGCTATTGAAATTTATATACATGCCTTACTTGTGTGTGTATGTGTCTGTGTGTGTGTGTGTGTGGTTGTGTGTGCCTTCGTTTAGGGTAAATGTCTCCCCAAGGATAATTCGGGCATGAAATTACAATCGAAGTGATGCAAAAGTGTTGGCGCCTTTTGTCTACCATTGTTGCGACCCGCAGCAGCAGCACCAGCAGCAGCAGCAGCCCCAACAGCAACAACATTGCAACAACAATGGCCATTAAGTTGAGCAACAAAAAAAAACCGTAACAGAAAACGAAAAATAAAAAAAAAACAAGAAAAACAGTAAATGGAACAATGGCACACCAAAAAAAAAATTCATAGAAGTCTTTGCCTTTTTTTTTATTCTTAGTCAGGAATTGAGTTCCTGTGGAGGGAGGGTATGGGAGGGGTGGCATTGTCACGCCCACAGGTAAGCGTAGCGGCACTTGAGCAGAGTCAGGCTCAGTCTCATTTCTATATCTTTCTATTTTATCATTCGTCTCGAAGCGTACAAAAAATGCCGTAAATAAATACCGTTCGTTGTTGCTAAATTTTTATTTCTTTTTTGTCAGCATTGCCGGACTTTTTGTGACTAAATCTGGGCTGGGGATTATTTCAGGAATCCCAAATGTCTTGATGTTAATATCTCTTTCTTTCTCTATCTCTTATTATAGTTTGACGTTGCATTTCTTTTTGTGCAGTATTCTTCTGTTTACCAAAAATGGATGTGCAGAAAGAGAAAAATACGAAAATCAATAAAGCCTTTTCAAAAAAAAAAAAAATAGATTCAGCTCCAACTTAGAATATATATATAGGATTGTCAAGCATCTATACCACAGTTATTTGGAAACTGTAAGATTTTCAAGCCCCCCAAAAATATGGATAGAGCTCTACTCGAGTGCGGAAAATTGCAATTTGCTTAACGCTTTTTAATTTTTGCTTTATTGTGCGCAAGTTATTGTCGCAATCCACGTGACTGCGGGTCACAAGCCGACCATGAATCATCCCCATATTGCGCACCTTACCAGGTCCCCTGCCGCCAACCCGACGCATGTAATTTTTTTATTATTTGTGTTCATTTTCTTCCCTGTCTCCTCTCATTCCAATTCGCAGCAGTTTCCGTGACGTACGGGTTTTCCCCCAATTTTCTTTCGCTTCGTTTTCAGCTATTGTTGTTGTTGCTTTTTTTAATATATTTATACGCTCATATTTCTGTGTGTTTTCTTTTATTTTAACATTTACAGTATAAACCATCTATCTTGGCAACATACATGATTCGGGGTATTAACGCATCTCTTCCCAGGTGGCAAAACCCGAACGAATGCCTAAAGTCCTGCAATGAATCTTTGTATTCTGACAACCTTGGATAACCTTATTCGATTCGCCCATATATGCGCGATATAATCGTTAAAAAAAAGTCAGATATAAATTATAATTATAGTATACATTATAATAGAAAAGTCAGATATAAATATAATAGAAGAATTATAATAATCATAATAATATGATATAAGTATAATAATTGTAATAATCACAAAAGTGAAAAAAAAAAATTATTAATAACAATTAGAAAATCGAGTATAATAATTTCTTCTTTCTGTGTTTAAAAAAATGATTTTTCTTAAATTAAGGGCCTCCACTTGAAAATTTCCAAATGTTTTCTTTATAATAGCAAAAAACGTACGATTTTTTTTTCATTACCACTTTAGGACAAGCTTTTTTAAATTTAAAAAAAAAAATACATTTTCAAATATATATAAATATTTATAATGAAATTTAAATAAAAGATAATATTTTTGGAAATTCAAACGTAAAATGAAATGTTCGTTTGAAACGTGGAATGCCTTTAAAAATATACGCGTGAATAATTTTAGTGACTCATCAATGGCACATGTGACCTAGTACGAAAGAACATATATATATATATATATTTGTATATATATATTTATATATATAATCACACATGAACACAAAAACCAAATTACGACCCATTTTTCGGTTTTGCCAAAGCACCACCACGCCAAAGCCCCTCCTCCTCTGTGGACAGCTTCAGATACAAAGGAATATGTATCTAAAAGTATATATAAAGCCGTGTTGGCTATCAACCCCCCCAGTTGCACTAGGTTTTAGAGCTACCCGGGCCCCCACTGATGCACATATATAAGAAATACACACACTTACACACGCGCACACACACACACACACACACGCACGCGTAGCGAAAGTCTATAAAAATCCACAAATAAAATGTCATTTGCCTGGTACGTGACTGGCATCTACTTAGAAACTAAATTAAGGATAACATTTGAAAAATTTGCACAAAATAAAATCAAATCGGGCAGGGGGCCCACATAGATCCTCCCTGCTGTTCACTCTACCTCCGCTCCCTCCCCTGCCACTCACCCTTCGTTAGGCAAGGCTTAAGGCACGAAGACTAGACTAGAAGCATCAGAGGCAAGACACGAACCGCGACACGATGTCCTGAATGCTTAAGTATCCAAAATCTAGAAGGAAAGCCAGATGCGGAGCTGGTTCTTAGTATGCAAAGTGCCGCCTTTGCATTTCTTTTTTGTTGCTAGTTTTTCGGCCAGTGCTTTTGGCTTTTCCTTTTCATTTTCTCTCGGCCGGCGCATTGAAAAGAATTGGATAATAAAGTCTGGGTCATTTACATGCCCCCGTCTGCACCCATCCGTCCATCCACCATGCAAATGGACCACAGGCGGCAGGCGCCAGTCACCAGTCGCCATTCGCCAGTCGCCGAGCGTATGAGTAATGAGGTCTGCCAGTCTGCAAGTCTGTCTGTCGAGTCCGTCTGCCAAAACTGCGACAGTCTCCGGCATTCCATCACAGTAATAGCTACCAGGCAACCGACTTATCATCAGTTATATACACAATCTGTAAGCCAACTTGAATTAAATGGCATAATCTCTTTGACTTTTCGCAGCGAATGCGATTCACTCGCTGAACTTTGAGTTATTTTCTCGCTAATGCCTACTCGTTATAATATTTCTCTTATTATCTGGCAAATTGAATTAATGTTTGATTTGCATAGTTTCAAAATATCAACACATTATTCAAAAAGTAAACTCCTTAACCATGTTTTGCTTGCTTTCTAAAACTTATAGTTCGCCAAGAATTACTCGTTGATTATTTACTCGTCGCTTTCAATGCAACAACTGCTGTTATTTTCGCCAAACACAATTGACAGTTGAATTAAATATGCAAAAACTTAGGATATGAACAAGAATTGTTGAGCAAATTCGCACAGCGGACGTTGCCAGACAGGACTAAATTGGGTGTGTGTCTGTGTGTGTGTGTGTGCATGAGCTGGTCGATGCAATTGATGATTTGTACATATGAACACGAGTACAAAGGGCTGCTGTAAGTCATGCATACAAAGTTCATTAACCGCTTTGAATAACAAACTCGCTCCTTCAACAAGCGAGTGAGTGAGAGAGTGAGAGAGCGGGAGAGTGAGAAACTAAGATAGAGAGATAGTCAGATTTGAGATTATCTTAAGACTTGTAAATGGTCGATTAAAAGCTGCTGACTCATCGCAAAAAGTGGCTGACACTGGTGCCAAACTGAGGCAGTCTTAACTCGTCCGATTTTAATACAAGCAGCAAACAACATCAACAAAGATGTTAACACGTATCCCTGCCCTGTGCTAAATATTTTAACAGGATTTGCAGAGTCAGTAACGTACTACTTAGTAGATACAAACACACACACACACCACACACCAAACACACCAAACACACCAAACACCCACACCCTCACATTTGCACTGCATTTAAAAAACATTTGTGGTTTTTATGCTCAATCATCATCAGGATGATGATCATGTGGATTCTTGAAATTCCCAGCACGCTTGTATATATTAATAAAATGCATTAGTTCACATTTATTTTTGGACACAAAACGTGTTAAAGTAAGCAAACTCAACATCCCTTCCCACACCCGCCGCCGCCAAGCAGCGTGCTACTTCCCGGGGGGCAGCTTGAATCGACAAAAAATCAAGAAGAAAAATACTCTGGAGCAGATTTGATGCGGAGAGGAAACCATCGGTTGTGGTGCGAATTTTAGCTCTCAACTCATTTAAAGCATTTTGTAACTTTTACTTTCGCTCGGAACGCTTGAAAGCAAAATAATGTACATGACAACGGTTCACTCCCCCTTTGCAACATGCCCTCCTGCTCTGATGAGCGAGCGGAGACAATATATAACTAGTGTCATGTGGCCAGAAAAACCACCCATCGGCAGAGGCAGCAATCACCCATCCCATGCGACCTGTGTGCACTTTCGCTCTCGCTCGTAAATTTTAGATATTCGTAGCACGTGCAAATTATGTACAATAATAAAAACAAAATAACATTGGGATGCATAGATAAAAAGAGAGCAAAGCGAAAGCAACTTGATGACAGCTGAGAAAAAGCAGTGTATCTTCTGGATTACAATCTCAACTCGGACATCCTACAACTTGAACAACCCTTCGACTAACCTCCACTGGAAACTAAGACAATTAAAATTCATTACTCTGTTTTTTTTTGTGAGTTTCAAATACGAATATACTCATCCAATACTCATTTTAGCATGTGTTACACATAGTGTGGCAAAATCATAATACCCTTCAGCGAGGGTATATGAATGGGCCCAAAAGAAATGAAAGAAAGAAGAGAAAAGAAAAAAAAGAAAACAGAATCTTGCAGATGGATGTACTACAACACAAGTACAACCTGAGTTCAGGATACGGGCCATGGAATTGCAGAAAAACAAACATAAAAAACAGGGTCGCAGACAGATGGGCAAACAGACAAACGGAAAGACAGATCGACAGACAGACCGGCAGCTGAGAAAGGTAGGGGGGGGCGGAGGGGGTATGGCTGTGTAAGTTGCGGAACTTGTCTGCTTCGCTGTCAGACAAACACATAAACATGTCTGCGCCTAAAAGTCTGTTGCATTTTTATATGCTCCCCTCTAAAACACATACAAAGCATCGCATAAAAAACTTTCGCCACATTATTGATTTAAATAAGCAAATTTGAACTTTAGTCAAAAATAAAAAAAAAAAAAAAATTATTCAAGACTGCAGAATTCCATATCTTTGATGAACTTCATTATACATAGATTTCTATAACTCTAGATGCTTTAATTTGTGTCATTACTTTTATCTATCTAAAGTTAGTTTACCTCTCTAAATATGGCTAAAGATTAACTTGATGTGCTTTTTGGATAAAGCAGACGATATACTAAGAAAAGTCAAGGGTCCCATCAAAATAATTTATTTATCATTTATCTAAATATTTTATTTATTTTTATTTTATATTCATTAAATTACAAAATTCTTTATTAGATTAAAGACACGAATAAAATCATTCGTCAATATTATAAATATAAAGTCTACTCAAATGATTTATTAAATGACATACTTGCAGAATTAAATAGTCATTTAAGTTAGTTGCGATATAACAAAATGTTGATAACTTAAAACAAATTTAAATTTACAAGCTGTAAAAAAAAAGGTGAAAAATATGTTTGCCAAGTGTTGAATTCGCCGCCTTTGGGTAATCATTATGAATTTTTTGAGCATACTGAATGGAACAAATTGTGTCCCAGAGGTGTCGCATAATATTTAACACCCAGTGAAGTTCACGCTTATCGCTTATCATTAGCAGCTTGCCAACATCATCATCATTGCCTTGGAAACACCACACACATAGCGAGAGAGAGAGAGAGAGAGAGAGAGAGAGAGAGAGAGAGAGAGATAGCGATAGATACAAACCCACAAGCTGTTGGCCAAAAAATTTATAATTGCTCTCCACATTTTGTATTTCCGTATTTTAGGTATATTCTTCCGCCCGGCGTTTGTTTCACGTTTCATAACCATAACAAATTATCTCAGGTCATCAATTATGGCTGCGAGACGGCAAACTGAAGAGTGTCTGCTCTGTTTTGTACAATTCTGTTACGGTTGGTACTTGTTTTCAGTGTTTTTTATTTTATTTATTTGGGTTTTTGCTGTTTTTGGCTGTTGAGCAACTTTCGTGATATTTTTATTGCTTTCATTATGATTTTATGTGGCGTGAGCACGTTCTACATTCCAATTTTGTGGGTGGGTCGGTGGGGTCAGAGGTGAGCTTGACAAAGCGTAACTTTTCCGTATTGAGTCAACGGTGACGCCCATTTGTCTAACTGACAACTGGGTGTGCTTCGCAAGGTTCTTCGTTGTTAATAATGTTATCTTTTATTTATGCCGAGTTGCCCACTTTTGCCTTCCCCCCTCCCCCCTCCCCACCACTGTTTTTACTACCTAAACTTTTGTGTTTTGAATGTAATTGCATTTGGTGTACCATTTATACCGTGCTATAAAATATTATGTGCAAATAGGGTATAATTAATTTGAAGGCAAGTATTTTTGTCCATTAAATGATCAACAAGTGCAATAATAGCGAGCAAATCGGTTTTGCATTAGTGGAGTGAGTTAATTTAGCCAAGTGACGAGTGACGAGTAAAGAAGATATTGTAACGAGTGGCGAGTGTGAATAGGTTAAGTGAAACAAGTGAGTAGTGCTCAAGAATTTGTATCGAATGATGAGATGAGTTGTGAATAGCAATTAAAAAAATATATAAATATTATGTTTAACAATAAGCAACTGGTTTGTAAAAGGTATCTCCCAGTCGGACACTTGTCCAAACTCTTACATTTTAGACAGACTTTATTCGTTGGCTTTGCGAACATGACTTAAATTTTTAAATCCCTCGTGTCCTTAGAGGAACCAATGCGAGAGTCACCTTTTCTCCGCCCAAAATGAAAACTTTTCATTTTATAATAAATAATTCAGATGTATTTCAATCCATCAAGCAAACAAGTTCACTTAGTATAGTTAAATAAATAGGTGCAAGCCTTACGGTATTACATAACAGGTGATTGGGAAGAGAGATAAATGAGAGTATATCGACGCGTTTTCCCACGAACTCACGTCAGACTTCACCTGAAGTCCTTGGGATTTAGGGTCGGTAGACATACGGATGGCCGCAGTAATGTTGGCACATATAATTGGGACGAGTTCGCCACTTGCGACAGTAGCGACGATAGCACTTATTGGGATTGGGGGTTGTTGGAGTGGGAGTTGGAGTGGGTGGAGTTGGAGTAGGTGGCCCATCGGTTGGTGGCCCATCAGTTGGTGGCCCATCGGTTGGTGGCCCATCGGTTGGTGGCCCATCCGTTGGGGGTTCGCTAGTCGTCGGATCCGGACAATCATTGCCCACTTCTCCAATAATCGTATTCAGTGCACTCAAACTGGCCAAAACACTCAGATCGAGATTCAACACGGTCACAATCGTATTCTCATTACCTTCTATCAAACTGTCCGGTCCAGCTGCAAACAAGTTTCAATCACATTAGGCATTCCTAGGATACCATCGGGAAATTATTACTCACTCTTCAACTCGTTGCCAAACTTATTGGCGATGCCATTGCAGGCGCCACTGCTGCCTCTGATGGCATTAGCCAGATTTATGTTAGCCAGCGCATTCACATCCAAATTGATTAGCTTCAAAATTTTATTGCCGTTGCCAATAACGACTTTTTTGGGACCGCCTACAATAAATGATGATGAAGTAGATTTAGTTTATGCAAGCTGAGGCCATGCATTCGGTTAACATACTTTGAATGTTTTGAGACAGGTCGTTGCCAATAGAGCCGCTTGCACTATCATCCTTGATCCTCATGAGTAGGTTGTCGTGTTGATCAACCACTTGAATGTCATTTGCAGACCCACCTCTTCCAGTGACAGTGCTAACAACGCCGCCTAAAAGGCCACCGACACCGCCAGTAGCACCGCCCAAAACACCACCTCCGCCGCCCAAAAGTCCTCCGACAGTGCCAGTAACGCCGCCTAAAAGGCCACCAACACCACCAGTAGCACCGCCCAAAACACCACCTCCGCCGCTCAAAAGTCCTCCGACAGTGCCGGTAACACCACCTACAACACCACCGACTGTACCAACAACACCGCCCAAAACACCATTAGTGGCACCGCCCAAAAGACCACCAGTAACACCGCCCAAAGGACCACTAGCCCCAGAGCCACCCGAACTTCCTGACTTGCCCTTAACCACACCTGTCACTGAATCAAGAATGCTAACACCAGCCGCAACAGGAACAGCAGCATCAACTACCTTAACCACGGTATTGTCGTTTCCTTTGATGAACTCTCTTGGACCCACTGTAATTGAAATAATATAATAGTAAAGACCAAACTTTGAATTATATTAAGGGTACTTACGTCCGATGGCATTGCCACCTTGGTTAGCAATAGCACCCCTAGTGCCACCTCGGGTACCACCTCCGGAACCACCTTTAGAGCCACCTCCAGATCCACCTTTGGAGCCGCCAGAAACTATGCCTGTCACTGAATCAAGAATGCTAACACCAGCCGCAACAGGAACAGCAGCATCAACTACCTTAACCACGGTATTGTCGTTTCCTTTGATGAACTCTCTTGGACCCACTGTAATTGAAATAATATAATAGTAAAGACCAAATTTTGAATTATATTAAGGGTACTTACGTCCGATGGCATTGCCACCTTGGTTAGCAATAGCACCCCTAGTGCCACCTCCGGAACCACCTCTAGAGCCAACTCCAGATCCGCCTTTGGAGCCGCCAGAAACCAAGCCTGTCACTGAATCAAGAATGCTAACACCAGCCGCAACAGGAACAGCAGCATCAACTACCTTAACCACGGTATTGTCGTTTCCTTGGATGAACTCTCTTGGACCCACTGTAATTGAAATAATATAATAGTAAAGACCAAACTTTGAATTATATTAAGGGTACTTACGTCCGATGACATTGCCACCTTGGTTAGCAATAGCACCCCTAGTGCCACCTCGGGTACCACCTCCGGAACCACCTTTAGAGCCACCTCCAGATCCACCTTTGGAGCCGCCAGAAACCAAGCCTGTCACTGAATCGAGAATGCTAACACCAGCTGCAATAGGAACAGCAGCATCAACTACCTTAACCACGGTATTGTCGTTTCCTTTGATGAACTCGCTTGGACCCACTGTAATTGAAATAATATAATAGTAAAGACCAAACTTTGAATTATATTAAGGGTACTTACATCCGATGGCATTGCCACCTTGGTTAGCAATAGCACCCCTAGTGCCACCTCGGGTACCACCTCCGGAACCACCTCCGGAACCACCTCCAGATCCACCTTTGGAGCCGCCAGAAACTATGCCTGTCACTGAATCAAGAATGCTAACACCAGCCGCAACAGGAACAGCAGCATCAACTACCTTAACCACGGTATTGTCGTTTCCTTGGATGAACTCTCTTGGACCCACTGTAATTGAAATAATATAATAGTAAAGACCAAACTTTGAATTATATTAAGGGTACTTACGTCCGATGGCATTGCCACCTTGGTTAGCAATAGCACCTCTAGTGCCACCTCGGGTACCACCTCCGGAACCACCTCCGGAACCAGCTCCAGATCCACCTTTGGAGCCGCCAGAAACCAAGCCTGTCACTGAATCAAGAATGCTAACACCAGCCGCAACAGGAACAGCAGCATCAACTACCTTAACCACGGTATTGTCGTTTCCTTGGATGAACTCTCTTGGACCCACTGTAATTGAAATAATATAATAGTAAAGACCAAACTTTGAATTATATTAAGGGTACTTACGTCCGATGACATTGCCACCTTGGTTAGCAATAGCACCCCTAGTGCCACCTCGGGTACCACCTCCGGAACCACCTTTAGAGCCACCTCCAGATCCACCTTTGGAGCCGCCAGAAACCAAGCCTGTCACTGAATCGAGAATGCTAACACCAGCTGCAATAGGAACAGCAGCATCAACTACCTTAACCACGGTATTGTCGTTTCCTTTGATGAACTCGCTTGGACCCACTGTAATTGAAATAATATAATAGTAAAGACCAAACTTTGAATTATATTAAGGGTACTTACATCCGATGGCATTGCCACCTTGGTTAGCAATAGCACCCCTAGTGCCACCTCGGGTACCACCTCCGGAACCACCTCCGGAACCACCTCCGGAACCACCTCCAGATCCACCTTTGGAGCCGCCAGAAACTATGCCTGTCACTGAATCAAGAATGCTAACACCAGCCGCAACAGGAACAGCAGCATCAACTACCTTAACCACGGTATTGTCGTTTCCTTTGATGAACTCGCTTGGACCCACTGTAATTGAAATAAGATAATTGTAAAGACCAAACTTTGAATTATATTAAGGGTACTTACGTCCGATGGCATTGCCACCTTGGTTAGCAATAGCACCCCTTGAGCCACCTCCGGAGCCACCTCCGAGACCGCTAACTGAGCCGAAGGTTTTGGTCAATGCTGAAACACCAGCTGCCACGGGAACATTAGCACTAAGAAGTTTTGTGATGGCATTGTTATTGCCGTCAATGATACTTTGGGGACCAGCTAAAAGAGAAATGCGAATCGAATGCTTAATGGATTATCCAAAAATCTGTATCTGCAATTGAGACTCACATGTAATTTCATTGCCTCCAAGGTTGGCAATATTGGGGAGGAGTCCACTGGCACGTTTTGATGTGAATGAGCCCTTGTCAAGTGGCACATCGGCGTCCACCAAATTGGCGAAAGCGTTGCCTTTCTCTGTAAATAATTTTGATTATTAGTTATAAGTTTATACGTTGGGTAACTTATTACTTACGTAGGAGCGAGTTGGGCAAGGAAGGCAGCGATCTATCGAGGGCCGTCATCAAACCCATAATAATCACTTTGGCGACACCCATGTCTATCAGCCGTACAATCCAACTGTCAGGTGTGGCTGCACAGAAGCCACTCTTGTTGCCATGGGCAATTGAGGTGAGGCTGTCCATCAGCGAGGTAATCAGAGTGCTGAAGCCATTGATCTGCAACACGCTGATGCCATTCATTTCGTTGCTATCCATGGGACCCACTAAAAATATGAATATACATTTGCAGTTTAGATACAATTTTTTGATGTGAAACTAGTCAAAAATCACACTTGCTACAAAAACACTCGTAAATTGTTACTAGTCACTCGCTAATCCAGTGGAACTTTGGTTGTTATGAAGTGACTTGAAACTTGTAACGAGTAACTCACTCGCTACTCTTATAACTTGCGGCATTAGCCGGATTTGTTACACTCCATTTGAGTTTGGTACTTACTTTCTATCAGATTCTGCACAATACTCTGTGTCTCCACACTGGATGCACCGCACACCTGCAAAAGTGTGCTCAAAATGGCTTTCAGCTCGTACAAATTGCGTGCCCGCAGGAAATTGACCACCGAATCCCGATCATCTCTGATTCCAATTGCTTTCGCCGCCGGTCCAAAGGCCGTTCGCGTTATACGATTACCCATTGCCATGTCTGATTCGGTCTGCTTGGATGCCGTCGCACTTTTGATAATTTGCACCACTTGCTGCTGTGAGCAGTCGATGCTGTTGAAGGTGCACAGGGCCAGAAAGGATTTTAAGCTAAGCGACAAACTATTCTTATCCTGTGATTGCTCAATGTTCTCGATGACACGATCGCAGCTGGCAAATGCATTGCTACCGATGAGCACATCTATGATGAAATTCATGCCCAGTTGCATCAATACGACACCATTCTGCAGCTCAGTCGATTCCATGTCGTGCAGAGACTTCACCGCCAACTCCTGTTTCGATGTCAACTTCATGCCACGCGCCTGCATGCTGGCCATAAGCAGATCAGCCAGATCCTTGGAAGCCAAACGTCCAATGTGATTGGACAATCGTGCTTCTGTTGCAATTCCTGTTGTTGTTGTTGTTGGCGTTGAGCGAGTGATGGTTGTCGGCTTTGCCTCAAGAGGTATGAGGAAGCAAGTGGATAATATGAGGAACAGCTGTAGTCGCCACATATTGTGTCCTTGTCAATGCCACTTGTGTGTGTGTGTTTTGTGTTGTGCAACCTCTGCCCGAGAAGTGTCTCGATGATCGCAAATTGTGTGATTGATATTTCCATAGTTGCTGCCACAAGCTTTTATTCAGATTCGATGTCTTTGTCTTAGTCTTAATACACCGCTGATAAGAGACAAACCCAAGCGAGATTCGTGTCTTTTGTGGTTCATGATTGGTATGCCGGAAACGTGCTCCCAAATCGCCAAACGCAATCGTTTCAGATAATTGTTTAATTGTTGTTGGTTATTTTTATTCAATTCGCATTCTACTCTTAACATTCTTTGTCTGTGTTCCAATAAAAAAAACTTGTCTTGTTAATCTTTTTTGTATGAGTATTGAAAAGTGAACAGAACTAAATTAATTTTGATTTCATTTGCAAATTATTTAAATTTTTATATATGTTAAAAATTGATCATGCTTTGTAGTATTTATATTTTCTTAATAAAGTTTTATTTCCTTTCTTTTTTTTAATTATTTTGAAAATGCAGTTAGTTATTTGAAACTTTACATTTAGTTTGACTCAACGAATAAAACAAGTATTGAATTTTAAAGTATTTACTTTGGAAATAATTTTAAAAAAATATTTTATTCTTAGGGCTGAAGTTATTTTCAAATTGAGAAAAATTTTTATATTTTCTTTTATTCCACAAATACAAAACTATTTAAAAAAATAATTTCATTCAAATTGTAAGCTGTTTAAAATCCATTTGGGGCACATATGCAAAATAAATAAAAATGGGAACAGCTAAGTAAATTATTCTAATGAACATTTCATTTAAGAAATAATACAAAAATTTTCAATAAAAAGTTGAATGTAGATGAGAAACGAAGCTGGAAGACTTCTAGTAAAGATCTTTTAATTACTTATTAAAAGTTAAGTAAATTGGTTATCTATTTGACTTATCTTTTTGGGCTTAATCTTCTAAAAATATTGCGATATTAACAGTTCTGTTTTGGTATAAAAAAGCGTATTATACAAATAATAATCATAAATATTCTCATGCGCTGCATTCATTCAGTAGTCAATCTGCAATTTAGAATATTTACTGATTAAAAACTTAACCCAACCTGCACATTGATAGCCAACGCTGAGGCCAGAGGCAAATTAGAAGCTGACCCAGATTTTTGGCATGGTCAAGACATAATCTGTTAGCACAGATCGTGCACGTTCCCTCAGTTTTGGACGGTTCCCGATTTCCGCATAGAGATATCAGATAGCGGATGGTTGTATAAATGCATATATCACGACTTGTTGGCAGCCAGTTAGATAGAAGATTTGGCTAACAAACCAAGAAATCAATCTAGGAAAAAAATGCCAGACCTGAGCAAGGATCAACGGTTTGTGGTGCTGCTACTCCTAGCGGTGGCTAGCGGTGCTTGGCTAAGTTGTGGCACCAATGCGCAGACCTTAACACCTGAGGATCGGGGTTCGGTACTGAAATTTATGGATATACTATTGAACTTACTCGTTGCTGAGGTGGTGGATAATACGACCAGCACCGAGAGTCCCAACAATGCCAGCACAACAACAGCCACAACAATCGACGATGGGAATGGCAATTCGACAGAAACGGAGTCCACAACAGAAAGCAGCAGCAGCAGCAGTAGCAGCAGCAGCGACAGCAATGAAGTGTCCACTGAGAGCACCACATTGATAGCCAGTGAAACAACCACTCCGAGCAGCTTGAGCAGCACCACAGAAGTCGGAGCTGCACCACTTCGCATTTGCTTTAAGCGTGTTTGCTATAAGTTTGCGGCTGACAAGGGCTACATTGTTTAAGTAAAATAAAATAAAATAAAATAAAAAAAAATTAAGAAATATAGAAATTAATTGCTATCTTGCTAAAAAAAATGCTCCACTGCTAAATGGGTATCTAATTAGCTACACTCGTCAAATATCAAATTGTGCATTATCTGCATAGTTTTTAGTTGGCTCGTTAGTTGATTATTTGAATAATGGCAGAGGATTTTAGAATGCTTAAAAGCAATTTACACTCAGTGTCAATTTGTTAAACACTGGCTGTAAATGGAAAATAAATAACCAAAGTTTTTGCAGTCTAAAGTTGGTTTTGTATCAGTACAAAAAGAAAAGAAAAAACACAAATTATTTCAATTAAAAGTTTTGGAGCACACAGTTCTTAATGCTGTCAACTTTGTCGCTTATATGCCCAAGTCTTAATTGTGGCAAGCAAACACGCAAGCACACAATACACACACACACACACACACACACATACACAATTTTGACCAACAAGCAAACTGACTGACAAAAGCCATTGGCAAAAGCTTTGTGGCTTTTCAATTAGTCGTCAACAAATGCAATTTTATTTGTTAAAAGACTTTGCCAAATTTATTGTGCAACTTTATATTCAGCCAACGCCAACATGTGGCGCCCCATCAAAGAGAATTGCATGAATATGCCTACGAGTCAACTATAGCTGATTGTGTGCGTGTGTGTGTGTGTGTGTGTGTGTGTGTGTGTGTGCGTGTGTGTGTAATTAATAAACACAAATATGAACGCAATTTTATTATTTATTATTTATTATTTTATTTATTTTAACGTGCACTATTAAAATGTCCACAAAAGATTTTAATAAATGACAATTTTTGATTGAACTTTAAGTAAATAATGAAAGCATATTAAATAAAAATGTAAACTGACAATTAAAATTAAACAAATGGTATAATTAAGAGAACGTGTAACAAATTAATATTGAGCACAAAACTCAATTAAACCGCTTGAATAAAAGTGAAAATTATACAGCAAGTAATTATAATAATCGAATAATTGCCAATAATCGATTTAACTGAAACCAGTAACCGGAAACTTACAAAATTTAAAGTGTGTTTCGGATCATGCCAGAGATGCCATTTCATAACTCAAAACTCAACTATGACTTTTAATGAATGAAATTTGAACTTTTGGCCCTTTCACATGGGTTCGGTTGGAGGGAGTTGGTGGGGCACGTGTCAGTGGTATTTAATTATTATCAGCTTATTGTTATTGCTGTCCCGTATGCGACAACAATAACAATAACAAAAAAAAAACACAAACTTAACAAAGTTATCACAAACAGTGCGTCGGATTAGTCGAACGCCGCGTGAAGTACTTTAAATTAGTTTCGTTGCATAAACAACGCATCCCATGTAACTGACAGGGGGGGGTGGGTGGAGTGCGGAAGCGGATGCTGGGTGTGTGTTATGGAAACGCGTGTATTCAGCTTTAAAGACAAGCACGCTTTTTGAAAAGACAACCCCAACTCCACACTAAGAACAATATCAACCAACCCCGCACCCCAAATGAGCCACTCAGCCACGTGTTAGCAAGAGTGACATCAAATGAAGGCGACATTAGCGGGGGTGGCGGCAGTTGACGGTTGGAGACGCCACGCTGTTTGCTTGCGGTCGATGGCCGCATATCAAAAAAAAATATCCAATTACAATTTAATTAAGTTGCTTTTTAATTCTTTCACATTTCGAATGTGCTGAAAATTCAAGTTTCAACATTTTCCTAGCATACTTTTCAGCGGTCGACTGAATGATTTGATGATGCCCAAATATTGCAGTCCATTTGTGCTACATACTTTTGGGCGAAACAAGAAAATACCAAAAATCCAATTGGATGAAAGTGTTGGCTTGGTTTGCATTTATTTATTCAAATTTGAATTTATCTCTTTACTAGCACTTCATATGATCTGCATATATTGAAAACAAAATCAAATTATATTAATAAATTTCTTTTAATTGATTTAATTATGTGCTTTATATTTAAACTCGACCATTTGCTTATTTTGATTACTATAAATTGATGTATATTTTTTGAGTATATCAAAATTCCAAACGCCGTAGTTTATATACCCTTTACACCCAGATTCAACGCATTTGGGTTGAATAATTTTATTTACGATTTCGCAATACAGACACATTAATTTGTATATGCCCCACACACACACACACACCCGCACACACGCATACCCTTTTCGCAGGCGTTGCAAATTTAATAATTTTCGGTGTGCCACTGCTGTGTTTTATGAGGCCACGCGCTGCTGCGGCTGTTGTTGTTGTTGTTGTTGTTGTTGTTGTAGTCGTCCTGTGCAGGACATGCGCATAAAATCGCCATTTTGCTTGGCCAAATGAGCCGCATCATTATCGACAACAAAATCGATGACATATCCATAAAAGTGCTCAATGTGATTGTTGCTGTTTATATTTTTCCTTTGTACACATAAAAAAAAAAAAAAAATATATAAATCAGATTAAAAATTGTATTGAAATTTGTTTAATTGAATTTAATTGTTTATTTACTTTTTAAAAAAGCAATCAATTCAATCGGGAAAAAAACTGATTGTTCAATTAAAAAAAACACTTTCTTAATATACACAAAAAACTATTTAAAAACAAATAAAATTTTCTTAAAACATTACAAATAAATTTGCAAAAAATTTTATTGTAGAAAACTTAAACTTAACCTGACTTATTCCAACTGTAGATAATTTTTTAAAAATTGTTGCAATTGAATATATTTATTGATCATGCTTTGTTTTTTTCAGTGTACGCTTGTTTTACTACTCCTTTTTTTATGTCCGCGCTGCTCGCGTTTAAGTTTTATGAGCAGTTCACTTGGTGAGGTTGGAGGAAGGGGCAAAGGGGGAGTCGAAATGATACGCTTAACGACAAAAGCAGCTGCTACTTCGCTTTCTCCTGCCTCATCCTTGTTGTGTGTGTGTGTGAGTAGCTTGGAGCGTACTGTACTTATTTTAGTGTAAACGTAATTTTTGCCTAATTTGCATGGCTGAAGGCATTTTGAAGTTGCAACCAAGTTGCACTTGAGACAGACGCAACTTGCCCCCAAATGTTTTTGGTCGACGGCATATCTGAGTGCCACTCTCTCATAATTGTGTGTAACAAGCTGACCCAGCGAGAAAGACAGAGAGAGAGCGAGAGAGAGAGCAAAAGTGAGGATTATTCTGGTGTGAGTGGCAATCGAAAGACTTAAGTAAAAAACTTGACCAAATGAACGATAAAAATTTAATCAGAATCGCATTAAAATAATCTCAATCAAATCCGCATTTTAATGTAATGGATGACACACACACACACACACAACCAAACACACACACACACGAACTCACACAGGAACTCTTGAATTTTTGTTACAAGGATTACAAGCTGCAAATCCATTTGGCGCATGACGCGCGCGCCCTTCCCCTCCTCTAAAACACTGCCCCTGCCCATGCCCCTGCAACTGCCACTTTACCCACTACTTGCCAACGCCACCTGCGACGCATTGTTATATCCCTTGCCCTTTTTTGTGCTTCTCGCATCGGTCTCATTGTTGTCAGTGGTTGAATTTGGCGCATTGCATCTCTCTCTCTGTGTGTGTGTGTGTGTGTGAATGTGTGTGTTTTTTTTTTGTTTTTTCTTAGCCCGTTGCTATTGCCTGCTCGTCCTTCATTGTCCTTTACACGCTGCTGTAACCTAATCCGCTTACCACCTCTTCCACAGTCTCTTCTCTCACTCTGGCCATGCAACGGTGCTGCTTTCCTCCAATTGAACACTTGCCAACCTGTATCCTGGACGGTGTGAGCATTATCATCAGACACAAGTGTTTGATGAGTTTGAAGAGTTTCGCCAATGAAATTGATTGATCGATCGCTCGATCTTCACAGCTGACAACAGAGAGAAACGACCAGCAGCACCATCAGCCAACATTTCATGTCAGCTCTGAAAGCCAAATTTCACAGAACCAAAACGGCTTAAGGTAAATATTAAAATATCATATTTACAGTTCAGTTGACTTACGCATTGAATATATATATATATTTCATTACGTAATAATCACTGATAGTTATGCGCAGCTCGATAACATTATTCACTTCTCGCTATTCGCAAATTATTCTTTTCATTTATTTGGCTGAAATCAATCTGCATTTTGTTCCATGTTTTTTTTTTTTTTTTGTTCAGTTATAAGCTTATTTTGAGCAGAGTTTATTGCACGGAACCGAAATGAAATTTGTATTGGGAATTGCAATAGCATCTCTCACTGAGTCAACATGGACTTTTTTGTGTGTGTGGCTCCCACGGCCAAACAATTTTACCATATCCGATTATCGGAAACGGAAGAGCACAAAACTGTGAAGTGCTGGCAAACAATGACGGGTATCGAGTGTGCGTGTGTGTGTGTGTGTGTTGTTGGTTTGTTGTGGTGCAAGCAAATAGTCGTCAATGCCGCTTGCCTGCTGATATCGAGTGCGATTGCAACTACGTCTTTATTTCGGCATTGGACATTATATAATCAACAGCAGAGCGGCTTTTGTTTTTCTTTCGCATCTATATATACATATAAATATATATATATATATATATATATTTTTTATGGCCTGACAAAGGAAAAGCCGCAACGAGCCATCGAACCCCGAGGATTTCTCGGCTATATATGTAACACAACCAGAATGAACCACAAAGCACAAAGCCGACGCCGCCTGCTGCCTCGAAAAAAAAAGGAAATTTCGCTAGAAAACGCACAAAAAGAAACGCCACGCGGTAATGACAAATATTGACATTTCCTTTAGATTCAGAGAGAGCATGATATATACACATAAATATATATATATATATATTTACTTACACTTGCGCTGTTCTTGCACTCAAAAAAAAAAAAAAAAATTTTGTAAAATTTAATTAGCTTCCGAAAATGATTTACAGCTAAAAATTTGTTGCTCAATTTTGTAAACATAATTCATAAATTATATTATCAAAATTAATTATTAAATAATTATTATTATTATCATTGTATGAAAAGTATAAATATTATTAATACTTTTTCTATTGAACAACAGATATTTATTTTTAGATCATTTTCGAACAATTTTCTATATTGTAGTACATAATTTTTTTTTGAGTGTACCTGCTCGGTTCGTGAGTAAAGTGAAGGTAATTTTATACCATTTTTTTTTTTTTTGGGCTACATTCACAAAAGCCACGCATTGTGAACCGTTGCTGCCTATCAATAAATAGGACAAAACACATTTTATACGCTCGGCGATGGATTTCCATTGTTTCTCTTACCAGATCGCATTAGTTTGTTGGGCTTGTGAATTAACGTTACTGGGGGAGTGGAGTGGGGGGGGGGAGGAAGGGAGGGAGTTCGCTAAAAGCTATCAAATTACTTAGCCAGCATTTCACACGCAGTTCGTCTATCTTCATTTTATCTACTCGTTGTGTGGAATTGTTTTGGTAATTGGGCTGGTCAGCTGGTCAGCTGGTCAACAATTGATTAACGCTTAACAAACAAAAAATAATGTTCAAAGAATTAGTGCAAGTTAAATACACATCACTTTATAGCTTTTACAAATGCAGGCAAATTTAATTAAGAGCATAAACATCAATCTAGACAACTATCCATCCAATCATATCATATATCTATTTGAGCTGATCTCAGAGAGCGTTTTTCCAGCTACCTGAATTACCCATATAAAAAAAATAGAAATTAAATCTGAGCTACTGGGAAATTCTACCTGAAGATTGTGTAAAATGTTTATGACAATTCACTTTATCAATTAAATTGCGTTCAGAGAAACCCATAAAAACAAATTTCTTCTTGAGTTTCCCAGATGCAGCTGAGTTTTTGTGCTTGGTACGGATTGCAGATTGAAAAAAATCTAACTCTTTAGCAATAATTACAGACTAAGAAAAACTCTAACTTACACATCATATTTTGGGGATATAATTTTAATCAAAATATATAATCAGTTATTCCAAATTTAAATGCAGTAAAAAACAATAATCAAATTTTGATTGTGAAATGTTTTATCCCATGTTTACCAATACTTTTAGTGGGTACAAATAGAATTTATATCGAAAATTATTTCTTAATATGAAAGAACATTTCTAATATAATATTATAGATCTAATGTAACTTTACAAATTATAAGAATTAACTCAGTATTTATGATATTAAATTGAAGTATACAAATTATATGTTTTTTAATCAACTAATTTTTGAAAGCAAAAGAAAAAAACAAATATTTTCGCAGTTAATTTCTGTAAGTATGCGCAGGTTTTGCGAATTTATAACCACATGTTTTCACATACAAAAGAACACATTTATGTTGGAGTACATCATCCTGTCCTGTGATGACCACAACAAAGCGATTTGCCACACAGATACCAGGCAAAGGACTAACTCGATTGCCAGGGTGCACACGGATTTCAGGGAGGCGCGTTTGTAATCTAGACAAGTCGTTGCCACAGCTACCCAAAAGCTAATAATTATAACATAACTGACCAAGCCCGTGGTTGCGACTACTCCCCCACACAGCTACCCCTTTCACTCTCCAACACTCCGTCATCACTCCTGGATAGCCTTATTATGTGTTTAATGGCGTCGCATTATCCACACATTGCCCGCTGAAGCCCTAAATTTTCAAAGCTCAACCTTCAGCGAGTTGCCATGAAAATATTTTGATACTTTGACTCCGAAATTCTCATAGTATATTGGCTATGTTTTTGAAAGTCTGTCTTGAAACTTGGAAAATATACTGCAAAGACCAAATGGAGACAGACACTAAAAGACTAAGAAATCGATAAATTTAATAGTTGTAAATTGATAAAGATATATATATATATATATTACAGTTAAGTTAATAAGGTTAATATCACTAAATTTGGTTAATCGGCTGTTTGCGATGAGCTCCGATAACAATGATATTTTGAAAAGTGTAAGTCGATCAATCAGCATATCTAACACAATTTTAAAGATATAGTCACCCAACTTGCTTGTAAGCTTCTTCAAAGTTCTTTATATAGTAATTATAATTTTCATGAATTTCGATCCTATAAATCTATCACAATTTTTAAGATGGCGTCACGAATGTTTCCAATAACTCCTCTAATACATCGATAAGTACATCGGTACATCTTCTAAATAAATCCATAAAACCAGAGATTTTTCTCAATTTGCAAGCTAGTTTTATTGAATTTAAAATATATATTTGATCGCACCATCTCTAGCTTCCAAAAACGATAAAAGCTCATTTCTCCCGCAATTCAAGAACTTTATTTCGAAACTGAATGTAAATTCAGCTTTCTACATATTTATATATATATATATATATATATATATATTTATTCATTTAGCAGATTGAGGAGAAATAATTTTTTTACATATTCCTCTTTTATCTTATCTTATTATAATTCTTAATATTAATTTTAATTTAACTTTTTTTATAACTTTCAGCATCACATAATTTTATAAAGGAGGCAAATTATTTGTCTCATATTAAACAACATTTTATATTGTTCCGTTTGGAAATAATTAATTATAATATTAATAATATAATGTTAATAATAATAGAATATTAATAAATACAAATAATACAAATACAATAAATTTTACAAGCTATGAACTTGTTTGCGCTTTTATCTGACATTATTTTTTTTTGTTTTCCAACTCATTTCAAACGAGGGGTGAAGGCTTCACAGCTGGGGCAAACGAGAGGTGCACCAATTGGAGGACAGCATTTGGATCATACAAAACTATGTAAATGATTGCGAACGCAATCTGGCCGCTTGCCACAAGCAACTCACCGATTTGAATCGGTTGGTGGACTACCTGCCACAAATCATTGGATGCAGATGCCCCAGCCACAAATGCCCCAGCAATGTAGGCCCCAGTCATAGATGCCTCCAGCACAGATGACCACGGCTACTATGCAATCAAATCAGTTTGGCTTCATGCAGTTTGATCCAAAGCAACGGGATGGGATAAAATGCCTCACACAATTTTCAACTTGGGCGGTTCACTGCCGACTCTCGTGGAGCACAGCCGCAAGGCTCATGGAGAGCAAACTGATGAGCACCAGCGAGCATGAACTGGCGTTGTTGTCCACGTTTTGTCCAACTCCAAGGTGCAGCTGTACCTTCCCTTTGATCCACTCATGTTTTATATTATATATTATCACTGCGTGTTCAAAAGTTGACTTGTACAAAGTATTTTACAGTCGGTATATCAATCGCGGGTTTCTTCATTTTCTTTTAACTAAAGAGTATGTGTGTGTGTGTGTGTGTGTGCGTGTATGGAGATGTGTGTTTGCTCCTGCTTCATGCGGACATGACCACATGACAAAATGACTGTGTCCTGTAGAGGAAATGCACCCAGCAGGTAGGTGTGGGTGTCTATATATATATGTGTGTGTGTGTGTGTGTGTGTGTATGCGTTTGTGAACTGGTGTGGCATGCTGGCTAGCAGGATGTTTGCGGTTGGTCAACATAAATAGCCCGTTTCATTTGAATGTCCTTGCGAAGTCCTTTCTCATCACATTAACACGTGACTGATTTATTGATCAAAATTATTGACACCTTGCCTCATTTTTATGTATGTATTTTAAAGCTGTGTTGCAAAAGGAATTTGTGTTGCTAATGAAAGTGAAAGATAGTTGATCCCATAATGCATATCATAGAACAATAAATCTTAAAGAAATTTAGTTGTCTCTTAGGATAAGGCATATTTTTTTTAAGCAGTCGCAAAATATTACCAAAAAAATTCAGCAAAACATTAATTTTTTCGTCTTTAATAAATAAACATAAAACAAACAAAATAGTTGTTTTTAAGTGTGTTAAGGATGATTTTTGGGCAGAATAATTAGTTAAATGGATAAACAAAATTTGTTAAAAAAAAAGGCAATTTATTTTTAAGTTAAAAATAATAGTATAACAAAACTAAAAACAACTAGTGAATTTCATTAAATCAAATGCATTTTAAATATTTAATATATATACATTTTTTTTTTTTCTGTGAAAGTTAATTTGTATACAAACTAAATCTTTGAGAGCCATTTTAAAAAATGTAATATTAAAAATTCTGATAAAAGTTGCCTAACTTTTTCAGTGTGTAGTTTTTGTGTAGTTAAACAGACAAAATCAGCAGACGAATTCTTAAAAAGTTCTTCAATTTCTAAGAGTAACAAAGGAATTTGGATTGAAATGCGTTAAGCAGGATGTTATCCAGGATGAAGTGCACCTTTGACTTGACCTACGAGATGACTCGATGATTCGCTGAGTGCAGAATGTGCGGAATGCTCCTACTTATGGTAAGCATGACAAGCATGAGTCCATCTCTGTTGGAATTTTAAGTTTCACTTTTAATCGAGCCACTGACTTTTGGCCAAAATTTTACTTTCGCTCTTCAAGCGAAAGCTGTACACAAAATATACAAAACAAAATACAACATAAAATTCCCTGTGTGAAAATGTGTGTTAAAAAAAAAAATACACCCAATTTGTGGGGTTGGGTTGACTGTGTGTTTGTGTGTGTGTGCCTGTGTGTGTGTGTATTTGTGTGTGTGGTTTTAGGTCTCTTGGTTCGGTTTTTGGTTTTGGTGTTGGTTCCGTTTCAGTGTCTGGTCGCATGTGCGTCCATTGTTTGCTGTTTTTGGTCTGGTCTCAAATTGCACAACAACCACAGCAACAACCAAACCGAACAAGGACAATTACAATAACTACACTCACAAAAAAAAAATTTGAACTTTTGCAGTTTATATAAATAAAGCAACATTTATATAAACTGGAATTGTTTACATTTCATTTCTGGATTTTAGCATTCTGTCATTTTAAAAAGCTTTTTTAAATAATATAAAATATAAAAAAATGACAAAACTGCAAAATAAACACATATATATATATATATACCTCAGATTATCATGTCGTTCCTTTCAAAATATGATCAATAGCAGAATTCGTTATCCATTATAATTTGGGTATTTCTTACCCGATTTTTCTGATTGCATTCAGTTGATTAATAATATGACAATTTAAATAATTTGGCAATAGCTGCTAAGATAATTAATAACCAAAAAGTGTTTGTATTTTTTTATATTAGATTTGAATTTGCTGAGAAGAAAAAGTAATTTATAAAGTTTTAAAAAATATTAAAAATCAATTTAAAGAAAGAATTGAGAAGTTTTGCAAAAAAGAAATCGAACATTAAATAATTCCAACTTGCAAAAAAAGGGAATTAAATATGGTTTTTAAGAAGATTTTTTTATGTGGGGGTGCATCTATTTTTTTTTTTTTTTGAGTGTAGTGGAACCCAAACAAAAGTTGCAGCGCGATAGCGAATAACGCGCAGGAGGAACAGAAAAACATTGCCGAGCCGGATTAGTGGTAGATGACGTCCTTTTGGTCTTAGGGACAACAACTTTTGGGACAACATTATTTGTGCAGCGAAAAGTTAATTAAGGGTTTCACAGTTTATGGAAAATGTCAACCAAAATAAAGTAAAACCGGGTCTTATGCAATTGAGGCACACACACACACACACACACACACAGAACAAACAGGACAATGTCTCGTTGCCAACACCACAACACTCCACACACCGCACACCACAGACTCGCCCACAGCATAAGTCGCAACAACAACAAAAACAAAAAATGACCAGAAAATTCACCTCTGAGAACCACCCGCAGTTTGGCCATAATTAGTTGCGCCCAGCTCTAATTATACTTTACCTAGACACAGCTGTGAATCGTCCTTCTCTCCCTTGCCACAACCCTCCCCCCCCTCCCCCAACAGATTTTTTGCGTACAAGCTATAACTTTTCGCGTGGCAAAATTTGTCTAAATTCTTTCGACTGATTGGCAAATAAAATATTTGCCCAAGTTGCCAAATTTCCTTGGCTGGAACTCAATTTCCCAGAATTTATATATATAAAAAAATTAATATAAAAAAAATTAATATATTAATAATTGAAAGTAATACATTTTTAATTATGTTTTTAATATCTTGTCTTGTGTTTTTAGTTACTTTAAGTATAATCAATAATAATTTCCACATTTTTGTATTTGAGTTATCATTTTCTTCAAATATATGTTTATAATTCAGTTGTTGTTAAAAAAACTTTGAATATTTTAGCAATTTGACAGAATTTCCTTTACTTGTGGATATAATTCCAAATTGCACTTTCTCTCTTTTGATGGGGTTATTCGATAAGAAAGTTATGCATCAATTTGGTAAAAATAATTTGCTCTCCTAAAATGTCATTATTTTCCCTACAATTCCCTATTTAATAGTAATTTCTACCTGAATATAAAAATAAGATTAAATAAGAATATTATAGAAATTTCTGTACTTATTTTTTATAAGCAAAAACTGTATTATAATCCGGCTTACAAGATTTATTTAAGCCTCATCTTGCCTCAGATAGCGAATCTTTATTATTTTAAAATGTAAAATAAATAATGAATTCTGGTGTTCAATTTTTGGATTTAAAGTGGATTTAAAATGGATTGCTTTTTGCGATATAGTAATTAAGTGCTTGCAGCATGAAAAAAAATGAGGGGTTTTATTTAATTTAATGATTTCTAGTTTCAACCGACATTAAAACTTTTGCTTAGTTTAAAACTTAAAGTGCACAGTTCAATTGCACTCAATTGAAATTTTGGGAGACAGGAAATTTCCTGGCTTTGTGTGGCATATGAATTCCATCCCCCTTTTTTAAAAACGACTGCCAACGCCCACAAAATCAACAGCAAAGGAACAACAATAAATGTTGGCAATTTAATTGAAAACTAGTCGCAAAATGTGAAAATGAGCAGTCAGTTTAACTGACTGTTTGGACTGGAACCCATTTATGTATTATGCGGCAATTATTTATGGAAAACAATAAGGGTGCTCCCAACACTGGTAGGGGTTATGAGGGGTGAAGCATTTTTGCAGGGGTTGCAGTCACGCGTGCGCATCCCGATTTGACCACCCGCCGAGACGCAAATGAAAATGAAAATGAAAATAAGCAAAATCCAACAAATGGAAACAGACACGCGACAAAGCCAAAAAGGTCAACGATGGCAAAGGGCAATCCACAAACACATACACATATATATATATTTATATATATATATATATATTTGTGTATGTATTTGACCCACTATGTTTTCAGTTTGTGCACAATTAACAATCAGAACTATGGTTATCAAAATATAAATAAAATATCAACCGATTTATTATTTATTTTTTATTTTATAAGTTTTAATAATTTGTAGAGTTTGTCATACAAGAGCTCAGTGATTGGTTCGTACAAATTGGCCTACAAAAAATGCAGTCTTAAAAAATATGAATGCGATTCGAGCGGATCCAAATATGAACTGTCTGCATTAAAAGATTACAAAGAAATTCATTACAAAATATATATATAAGATCAAAAACGTCTCCAACTCCGCGATAAAATACTCTTCTATAAAGATTTCTTTTATTTTCCTCAACTTAATATAATGCACTGATATTTTTTTTAAAATTTAAATGAATAAAAACAATATCTCAGCAGGCAAGACGATAACTCATTATATACAAATAATACTAAAATTGAAATCTAAACTAAGTTTTCCCATGCCTCTGGTCAATCAAAGGAATTGTTCCCCTTTAAGAAGTAATCAACTTTCAAAACGCATAGTTAAATATCAATTTATAAAATTTGTTGAGGATAATGTTTTTTTTTTTTTTTGGTGTTGTTGTTGTTGCTGTTTTAGCCAGATATCATTTGTTCTTTTGTGTATTTGGTAAATTTGAAAACAATAATTCATCATTTTTTTTTGCTTGAATGAAGCGCTTTTTTGCTTCTTCTTCTTCTTACAGTTATTGTTCTTGTTCTTCTTCTAATCTGCTGACATCATTAGTCAGTTAGACGTAGATACATTGTATATATATATATATATATATAGATCTGGTGCAATGCTGGCGGGAATTAAGAGTTGCTTGCAGACAAAACCTGTCAGTCGATGGCTTTGTGGCAACATAAAAAAGGAAGATACAAAAGAAATAAAGAGAGTGTGAGAGATAGAGAGAGAGAGAGAGAGAGAGAGATAGGGTGAGTGAGAGAGGGAGACCAGGTACATGTTATGCCCCCTTAATTGCTTATAGAGTTATTAACCATTTTATAATCATTAGTAATTTGAGAGAAATTTGTCTGCTCTTTTGGATTCATCTTCCTAATGAAGTTCTGGCTGTCAATGATGATAATGAAGTTGCTGCAATGGCTGCAGGTGTCTCAGCCTCACAATAATAATGTAATACACACACTCACACACACACACCTAAACACACAGCTAGGGGGTTAATCAATTTAGTTACGGACCACCCATAGAAATCAAATTTTTAGATAGCTTTATTACACGGCAAAATGTTTTTTTATTGTTGCTTGGTTTTAATTCAATTATTAACTTTAATATGTTATTAATTTTAATTAAAATAAATAACCAAATAGTTGCTTTTATTTTTAATATTTTTATTTATTTATCAACTTTCTTATCTTATTTAATTCTTATCGAATTGTAATTTAACTTTTGTATAACTTTCAGCTCCAGATAAGTTACAAATAGTTCCTCTCATATTAAAGAATATTTTATATCATATATTGTTATTATAATTAATTATAATGTATTCATAAATTAATAAATTCATAAATAATTAAATTGTAAGCGAACAAATTAGTTATAAGTCAAAATGTTTTTGTTGTTGTTTGGCTTTAATTGAAATATATTAAAATAATTAAGTTACTTAATTAAGTTATTTATTTAAATTAAAATAAATACCCAAGGATTTGCTTTGTTTTGTTAAATTGTTTTTTGAAATTGAATGCCACTCAAATAGTGCACAAATTTAAAAAATTAAAATGTTCTCCTTTCTTGCAGTGTATGGCTCAAAGGAATCGCCTGTGGCGACCAATTGCATTGCACGAAACTCCTTAAAAATTAAATTAAATTGAAAATTAAGCTAAAGGTAACGTAACGAAGAAGATCAGGGGGGTGGGGGAGAAGGCTAAAGAGTGAAAAATGGAAATAAAATTAACACACTTCAAATCGGTTTTGGGGTGCAATAAATAAAACGCGTTTGCAGCAAGTGCGACATCAACGACAAAATAACAATGCAATAAATCACTTATTGCCAAACCGGCAATGGAAAGGGGGCGACGGGTGTTGCCAATTGGTGGGGTTGGTCGGTTTTGCTGATGGTGGCTTCTGCTGATAAATTACCAGGCATTGCCAAATAACAACAATAACAACAACAACAACCACAACAAACTGCAAATGCAGTCGTCAGCAGATAGCAGCAGCCAAAATGCTCTAATTCGTATCTGCGAATCGCATTCGGGCTCAGATTCGCATCTGTTAGATACGCAGATTCGCAGTTGCATTTAGCAAATTGCCAGCACAACCAAAACAACAACAACAACAAAAAAAAACGTCCACTTTCCTCCCCAAAACTGGTCATTTTGATTTTCATTTTCTTATTTTCTTTTTATTATTATTTTTATTTTTTGTTGTAATTAAGAGTTATATACAAAATGACTTCGTTCGATGCTTGCTGACTTTTCCAAATTCACATAATATATATATTTATATATATATTTTTACATAGGCTTGTCCGTCTTTCCGTATGTTTGCTAGATATCCCATTAGCTTTGAATCTATCATGATTAATTATGTATTCAAAATAAATTCGACTTATTTTTTTTTTCCAAATTCTTTAAAATTATAATACTTTCTTACAAGTAGTTCACATATATATTGCCCCGCGTTCAACTTTGTATTTAACAATATTTTATGGAGTCGTGAAGCAGTGTGCAAGCGATCTGCACTGCATGATTGTTGCTAGCCGTGGCTGTGCCGCAACATGCTGCATGCAGTGTGCATAATGTTGCGCTACACTCCAAGATGGGCAACAAGTGGCCGGCATTCAATGTTGCCGGCTCCATGAAGATATCAAAAGTTTACAATACAGTTGAAATATATGGAAAATTAGCTAAACTATAAGCATACAAATACAGATACATATATACACATTAATATATGTTTTTTTTTTCCTTTAAAATATGCAGCACCATTCGCCAGCAAAAATTGCTAACGGCAATTGTTTTTGTTGCCTTTGATGCTAAGCTAACGCGCGCTCTCGCAACATTTTGCGTCTGGCAACAAAACGTCGCCATGGCAATCAGCAACACTTGCGACGCCATGTCCGTTACTAAATTCATACAGCAATGTTGCTGTGTGTATATGTGTGCGGTTGTGTGTATGGCAGCATGTTGCTGCCGTAAAGTTGCCAAGCGTCGCGCCAGTAACGAGCCGTTAGCCAGCCAGCGTTTAGCTATGCCAGAGAGAGAGAGCGCGCGTTCGATTCATTCTGATTTCGTTTGTCGTGGCGAGCGGACGTTGCCTGTTATTTTTGTCGTAAGCCGTTTGCCGTTTGCCGTCGTGTGTTGGCGTTGAACCAAAACTCGTAAATTAGTTAACTGTGGTAACAAACAGTAGGCCGCGAGTTCTTAACGTTTATCGCATAAAGTACGTACGCTTATTTATCTCTCTCTCTCTCTCTGTGTGTGTGTGTGTACGCTTTTTCTTCCACTCTTTCTCTCTCTTTCAATGAGATATTGGTAACACTCATATTTTAGTTTGTCTGTTTTTTATTTTTTGTTTTGTGTATGTTTTTATATTTTGTTTAAGTGCACGCATATTTCAATAAAAATAGCTTGCGCCATTTAAAAATAAACCAGAGACTACAAAAAAAAAAAAACACGCAGCGCAAAAGCATCAAAATATGAAGATCATTTTGTTTTGCGATCGCTTAACTGTAGTTTTTGTTCCGTTTTGTCGGTTGGTATTTTACAGTTATTTCCTATAACTGTGAGTCATGTGTGCCAATTAAAACTATTGAAGCTAAATGAAATAACGCAAGAAAAAAGTTAAACATGCATATAAAAAATGTGTCTTACCAACAACAACAACAACAACAACAGCTCTAAAGTGCAACACGAATTCTTTGTTTAAGGCGAGAAAAACCAACTCGAAAATATAATAACAAAAAAAAATAAAAACAACAGCGCAAAGCAAAGAAAAACTAAACGATATGAAAAACAGGTTTTTTTTTTGTTGAACCGTTCGTGGAATGACGCCCAGTTGTTGTTGTTGCTGTGCGTTATTAAAGTGTTAATACACTCACGCACACAGATATATACACACACGTTCACAGTGAGCGCTAAAAATGCTCATAAGTAATTTTATGAAGTTAAACTGGACAATTAAATTAGATCAAAAAAAAGTTATGAAAACTTTTTCGGCCAATTCAATTCTAATTTTTATTTTTAGTTTTATAAATACAAAAATAAATTGCGGTTCGATTTATTTATTTTGCGTTTATATAAAAAAAAGTGGAATATATGAATATCTGTCCAACTACAGGGACCAATTTCGAACTTTCAAGAAGATTACTGAGAAATTTAATATAATTATGCTTAAGTGTGTTGAGACAGTTTCAAAACTAAGTCCAATTTCACATTTCATTATTTTATGGACCAAAAAAATAAATAAAACCAATTTTGAAATTGTTCAATTTTGTTCCCTATTTTTTTGTTGTTGTCTAAATACAACTTTCAAAAAGTTTTCAAGCAATGAGCAAAAGAAAAAACTGTCGTGAAAAATAATTATTTTGGAATTATGCAATTACAATTACCGAGTGTTAAAAACCCGTTGGCCAGTTGGAAAGCAAGCGTCTTGTTAGAGCCGCATTTGTTTCGCCACTTTGTGATTCTTTTCCCCGGCTTCATTTGGCTAATTCGTTTGACACCACTTTCCGAGCGCTCTGTTACAACAGCCATTAACCTGGTTCGCATATTTTCTTTAATAGCTGAAA
Organism: Drosophila longiperda; assembly: GCA_035042125.1. Taxonomy (NCBI): domain Eukaryota; kingdom Metazoa; phylum Arthropoda; class Insecta; order Diptera; family Drosophilidae; genus Drosophila; species Drosophila longiperda. Next base: position 2,896,064 of record JAWNLV010000120.1, read on the forward strand.
GTTATTTCACCTTAAAAAATTTCTCTCGCTTACATTACGACTGTAAATATAATGAAAATTGAAGGGTTTTAGAGCGCGGTAAATATTGATTAATTGTACATGACGACTACCCCTAATGCAACAAATTCAAGTTGTTGTTATTGGCCGCGTTGCCAGGCTGCCACCACTTGAAGAAGATGCCTAAAGAGGGGCGAGAAACGAGGAGCTGGCTGAACCTGTTGCAGTTCAAGGACATTTACACATGCAATGACATGCAATTTAGCTTTGTCACACGTGTGTGTGTGTGTGTGTGTGTGTGTGTGTTTGTGTGTGTGTGTGTGTCAGTGAGTCAGTTCAACTGCTTATCGTGCGCCAGTTTTCAAATGTCATAAAAAAAAAAAACAGTAACAACAAACGAATACCAAACCAAGTTAAATGCGCGCTTTTAAGTACTCTGCCTCTCTTCCTTCTCTCTCTCTTTCTGACTGTCTCTTTGTGTTTTGCTGTTCTCTTGTCGCTTGTGATAAATGAACCGCTCGCAAGCCGCTTTGACCGCCCACCCACACACACACAGACACGCAGACAGTTAGAACTCTTGCGGCTACCAGCACGATAAGCATCAGCCGTAAAATTATTATTGGAAATCAAGCAGCAAATTTATATATATATACAATACAATAAATAAATTATATATGTTTGTGGCATGGTTTGCTATTTAAGTATGCGTTGCGCATTGTTGCCCTCTCCCCCCCTCTCTTGCTGTGTGTTGCTCATTTATTATCTGTAACTGCATCTGTATCGGTGAGCAGTCGACGTGTTCAGACTGCAGACAGCGCTGCAATTTCCGTTACAAAAAACTGGCCATGCAGCGCCGCATTTCAGTGCTGTCATTTTAGCATTTTTATTTTGTTGTTTCAATTGATCTGCGCTGTTAGCATCCAGATGCTATTCGAATAATTTATTATGTAGATTGGGTTAACAATCTGGATGTGCGAATCATTCATTTTTTTTTTCCTCTCTTTTTGGTAGGCTGCAGTTTGGTATATTTTTTCATTAATTTGTGATTTTTAATTTTTCAAATATCAATGAAAACTTGAATTTGAAAATTATCTTGCACAATTTTCTCATTTCAAGCTTATTGCACATTCGATTAAAATTTATCATTAAAGTGTTGTTGAAAATGTTGCATTTTTTTCTGATCAGTTGCTTCGTAAGTTGTTGGCAACACTGGTGGTGGCAACATGTGCGTCGCCAGAGCAGGTTTGCTTATGCTTCCAACTTAAGAATGCAATGAGACAGAAGACAATGCGCAAATGTTATACACACGCTTGATCTATCTCTCTCTCTCTCTCTCTTTTTCTCTGTATCTGCTTCTCGTTCTCTTTCTCTCTGTTTCTTACTTAAAATCGACAAGTTTTTCGCTGCTGCCGGTTTTAGTCAGCGTTTTAGCCAACAAAATCGCTCGTGTGTGACGCAGAAACAGCAGCAACAGCAGCAGCAACGGCGTTTTTAACGTTCTTTATTGTTGAGTCAGTCAACTGACTGAGCAGCAAAAAGTAAAGGCCAACATTTGGCATTTTATTTGAACGCCAAATTCAATTGTCGAGACACAGGCAGAACAGAAAGCTGAGTTTCTTTCAGCTTTTGTCCACTTCAAAAAAGTTTAGAATTTAATTCGTTATACGATTTTGGCAACTCGTTGCAAACCACTCGTTTTATGTCGTTACACAAACTATCTGCGGCTCTATTTGATGTTTGAAATTACATTTTGTCTGCAGTTCTTTTTGTCACTTTTTTATGAAAGTTGGCTAAGCTTATTCGTTAGTATTTTACTTGCTACTCGTCGCGACAAATGGTCTTCCCGTCTTAGTCTATTTAGTTGGGTTTAGTTGGCAGTTCAGTTGCCGCAGCAAATTCAATTGTCTTTGCCACAATTTTTCACTTTTAAAGTTGGCTAAGCTCATTCGCTTGTCTGTTGCCACTCGTTAGCTAATTTAGCTCTAAACTCAGCTGTCGGAGTTCTTTGGATTGTTCTTTTCAGAGCTTTGTTTGCTAATAGTTCCAAACGATAACTTAATTGTTGATTAGTTCGGACATCAGCTTGACACTTTTAAATTGTTCAATTGTATTCCTAAATTGCTTGCTTTCGTTTTATTTAATAAACTGAGTTGTGTTTGCAGTTCATTTTTAGCTCTGTCTGAAGTTGTTAAATTACTCTGTTAGTCGCTAAATGTAAATCTTTTTAGAATCTTAGTTTAAGCTCAACTCTACAGAATTAAGCTCTTTTGTTACTATATCTACTCCTTGACTCGATACTCTTTTCTTTTTGTAAATTAAAGCTCAATTTATTCAATTACAAAGTTATCATTTAAAGTAGTTAAACCAAATTATTTCAATTGAAAACAAATACATATTTTTAATTTTTTTTTCTTCTCTTTTTTAGATACCACAGAACGCATGATAAACTAGATATCGATATAACTTTAGAGTGGCTCATCAGCAGCAGCGCCAATCGCTAATTGCCAACGGCGAGTGTGCGTGTGTGTGCCAGAAAATAGTGCACAAATTATAAAATTAAAATTAACTGCAAATTTTTTATGCATTTTTTTTTCCTGTGTGCCGTAACAAAAGAAAAACCAATAACAACAACAAAGAAAAACACAAAAAACACACTCTAAATAAAGAAAGAAAATACAATTTAGCTCTTGTGCGAAAAGTGAACGACAAGAAAAGTAAACAACAACAAAAACAACAGCAAATAAAGCCAAATAAACAAACAACAAGAAGGAAAATGGGCCAACTGCAAAGGCAACGAGTGGCTCAACTCGCCACACTTCTCTATTTCGTGGTGATCTGCAGCTGCTTGACTATTGGTGAGTATCTCCACCTCACATATACCAATGCACATATGTATGCCTGTGTGTGTGTGTGTGTGTGTGTGTGTTTGGCCAGTCGCAAATTGCAATTTGCAGTTGCAGTGTGCATTTTATAATTAGACACGTGCGGGCAATCAGAAATGAAGTTGTTCTCGTTCGAAGTGAAAAATTTGTAGTTTTGCTTAGATTTACAGTAGGCAATGAAAATGCTGTCGAATTTAGAAAAAACGCACAACGGTTTTTTCATTTTTAAAGTTTGATTTTGTATATCCAATTAAAGCGTGCAAATAATTTTATTGCTTTGATGTAATTTTCCTACTGCCAGCAGAATAAACATGTAGAATTAAGTATATTGCAACAGCAACCAGAACTTAACATAATAAACCATAATAAAATATAGCCCATTATCTCGACAAAAGATATGTGTAGGGAATTGCTTTTGGCTGGGGCATGGCTTGGCGGCTGTGTTACTACCTGAGACGGGAGACCCTGAAAACGCTCGTGTAAATATGGCCCAAAATCAACAAATGCCCAATTTCAGTTACAGTTTGAAATGCCCAGGCACCGTTTTCTTATCGCCGCTCGCTGCTCTTGCCGTGTCAATATTTACGCTTTGGCCTAGAAGAAGTCTGCGTATCGCGTTTTTTTTATCGCGCCCAACACAGAAACAGGCAACAGAGCAGGCAGCGAAAAAGATATAAACGTATTCGAGTTGAGCGTTAATGCAAATATTATAAATAGTTGTGCGATTAGCGACCCTCGAGGGAATTACAATTGTCGCATTTCGTTAAGTCATTGAATTCTCCACCTGACTGCTTTGCTCATCCATTGTCAACATTATAAACACATTTTGTGCGCAAATATTTGCGAGACATACAATGAAATTACCACAATCTTTCGTTGGTGATTTTTAATTTCAGCTTTTGTCACGAGTCTAATTTTTCCACGAATCTTCAGACACTCAATTATACAAATGAAATAATTAACTTACTTGCTCTTAGTACATTGTATTAATTTAAATTAGATTTACCCGGTTAGATCTCATTAGAAAATATAAAAGCAACTGCCAAAAATCTTTGGTTTGTAATATTAGCTAGCTGTTAGTGGACCATGAGAGATGCCCTCCGATTCTCGTCATTAGACATATGTTGTAGAATTCTTCGTTTCTGCTGGTATCCCAAAGCTGGGCATAGAAAACGGCAACCAATTACCACATCCGCTTCATTTGTAGAACCACTTTTCTTTCCGCCTTTATTATTATTATTTTTTTAATCGTCATCAGCTTCTGTGTGTTTTTTCTAACCTTTCTCTAAACGGTCAAACAGGGCAGGGGGCACTAAAGAGAAAGAGCCGTATCATTACTTGGTACGATGAACAACACCAGCCAGCAACACCGGATCTGACTCGACAGAGTTCTGTGAATACAGACTCAAAGTCGACTCAAATTTTAATGCCCTTGCAACGAGTTTTTCTTTAGCTAAAGTTTGAATTAAATATATTAATAAAACTGTGCAGCATAAAGCATAAATGCAATATAATTTTTGATATCGAATTTGGATTTACTTAAATCTTTCAATACAAAAATCTTTTTTTCAAAATGCTACAGACGACTATTTGTCGTTGTTGGATAAACAATTAAACATAGCAAAGTAGTTTGTCATCCCGATCATGAGTATGTATATATATATTATATATATATATTTAAATATACATGCCTGGGAAATGTCGGGTTTCAATGCGTTCCACATGTCATGACACACTCATAATGCCCCCAGCAAAGTGCTCGACAACTGAAATAAGAAAGAAAATAAAAAAAGTAAATGAAATTAATTAACGCAACTTTTTTTTCGTCAACATGTCCGACATTATTTTCTGTTGCTTAGCTGTTGCTGTAATTCTTTTATTTTTTATCACTTTTTTTTTTTGTTGTTGAGCGGATTTGATGAAACATGAAACACCAACATTAAAAGAACTCGTCATCATGCCGCATGCGCCTTCAATTGAATGTTGCAAGCACATTTAACCTAGGCTCAACTGCATTAAACTGGCTTGTCACTCGTATTTTGCTTTATGGCTGCCCCAAAAACCCGCTGATGACACTGTCTTCTTCTTCTTCTTCTTGTTGTTATTCTTTCTATCATTGTCCGACGTATCAAAATTTCATGTTTCATAATTAGCCGCGACTGGGAACGGGAACTAGCCTACTTAATTTTGGTAGCGAGCTTTCTCTCAAAGCCTGGGAAACACTGATTATGAATTTGCCAGAAATATAACATTAAATGTAATAATACAAAGCATCATTTAATCAAGCTAAAGAAATTAGTGAAACCGTTTAAAGCGCTTTAAGAGGATAATTATTAATCGTCAAATAAAAGATACTCTGTAAATAGATGTGCAAAAATTAGAATATATATATTCAGAAAAGTATGAAAAAAATATTCGATGCATATAGATATTAAATATTTTAGTATTTATTTCCTATCAAGTAGAGTTTAATATATATTCTCAGTTCGTAATTGTTTCCTTGAATTGTTACGGGGTTTACAAGAATTTTTATTTAAGGGGCACAACCCTTGAACTTAACAAAGTCAAAGACGATTTACTCACTACAAAAGTCGCTTTCTCCCTTTCTCCACTTCTCTTGGTCTCGCTCAGCTAAATCTCTCAATTTAATGCCAGCGACATATTTTAATTTCTTGGGAATCTCTCTTGTGAGGCAAAAACTCTTGACTACAGTTTTGATGAAGTCAGTTGTTCTTGTTGTTGTTGTTCTTGTGGTTGTTCTTGCTGTTGCATCCATTGTTGCTGTGCCTGTTTTGTTGTTCAGGCAGCTGATGATGGTCAAGCGCCGGCAGCGCAGTCGCTACTGCGTGCTTGCAACAAACGAAGGCAACTCTAAAGCCTGGTTCTTTTGTGGCACTTTGCTTGAAGTACGCTCGCTGTTCTGGGGGCAGGAAAAAGGAAATTCCAATTATGTTCCAAGTCTGGCCGTGCGTAGAAAAAAAAAAAAGTATTGTTACTACAGTCTTTTATGCAGCATGCCACACTCCAAACACACCCCACACACCACCTCTCCACTGCTTGTGTCGCCTGCAGGTTTTTCTGTCTCTTTCCGTCTTTGTTACTCTTGTTTTAATCTTAATCCGTTAAAAGCCATTTTTATAGCGCAGTTCTGACCCAATCCCGCCCCTTAAAAACCCCCACTGCCATCTCCTGACCATCCGACAATTGTCTTTTGTTGCGCGTTATTATTATTGTTGTTGCTTGCCTGAATTTTTTGGGCCGCTTTTGCTTTTTTTTTTTTTTCAGTTTTTTGCCATGGCAAAACTCTTGCCGCAATTTAAGCGAAGCATTTGCTTTAATTAAAATTCACAGCAAAATGTAAAAATAATCCGTTGTGGAACAAACTTAAAGTGCAGCTCTGAACTCACTTCATATTGTGGCACACATACAAAATTGCAATTGGAATATTATAATTGGCTGTAACTGATAATAAGAAAAATAACATTGTTTTAAGAATTAAAATTTTTCCAATCGAAATCCGAAAATTCTTTATCCTTTGAGTTCCACTACTAAAAAAATCTTTAAGAATGCGAATTAAATGTCAAAATAATAATCATATTAATCTACATATTTTCACTGAAAATGCATTAAAAATAATAAAATCCTCTCGACGGGAGATGTTCAAAAAGTACACTGTAGAAAATTGAAAAGAAGCTAGCTTGATTAAGTTAATAATGATTATAATCATGAACTGCATAATGTGCGCAATATGGAATGCATGGTGGATGCAGGGATGCCCGTCTGCTGGTGGTCTCCATGGCCAAGTATCCATCTATGTAACCATCCATACATATATACATATTATTTGCATAACTTTAGCTTGCCATCTGCACTTGACTTCCTTTTATATATTTTTTGTTTGTTTTTTTTTTGTTGGATTTTTTTGGGGGAAAAGAAAGGAGGATTTGGGGCGTGGAGTTGAATTGGAGGCAGTCTCTGGGAATAGCCTGTGCCACACTGACAGACAATTAGTTGAAGTTGATCCAAAAACTTGCGCATAATTAGCAACCATTGTTGCATGCCCCTTGCCGCCCGTCGTCAGTAAGCACAGCCAGGCCTGCCTCCCCTTTTATGCAGACCCATAAATTAACTGCAAATGAGCTGCGGCCATCCGCGCCCTACCCGATCCGCTCCTGGCACTCGATCTGGCTGTGTGTGGTGCCCAAAAATCGAGCTATGTGGGTGCTAATTATGAATAAGTAGCTGCAACAGCATCCATCCATATATATATATATATATATATATATATAAACCCATTTTATTCATATTTAATGAGCTGCGCTGAGAGAACAATTCAAGCACTTCGCTCGCTTTGGGCCTGAACCAAGACTTAAGCAACATTGCTTAGTAATTTCGCTAGTCTGCTAATAATGAGATATGTAAAAATAAATTACTGACTATGCTCTTTATTTTTCTCTCTGTGTATGCGCGCAGTTTTCCCACAACTTTATTGTCTTTGTTACTGCTTTCGCTCCATTTTTTTTTTGTTTTTTAATAATCGTCAAAACTTGAACAAACGAGCTACGCGGCCTTTATCGTTTTCAAGCTCAAGTGAATCAAAATTATCCATATACATATATATATAGACATGCCATATGGCATAATTACAAGTGCCTCTGAATTTGTGACTGGTAGCCAAATATGCGAAGCGATATTGCAGACATCAGTTGTTTGTGAAAACGAAAATGAGCTGAGAAAACCAATACACACAGAGATGTGAATTAATGCCTAAGAAATAGAAAAAAATGAAAATAAAATAAAGTAAAATAAACAAGACAACACAAGACAAGAAGAATATATAGCAATGTCTGTGTCAGTTTCAAGTGTATATTCCGCTTTTCACCTCGTCCCTTAAGTCTAACTTCAAGTGTAGCTTCTTTGGATGCCATTAAACAACTTTTTCTCAGTTGCATTGGCAATGCAGTCGAAAGGGATGGGGAAGGGGGTAGAGGAAGGCGCTTTTTACAGCGTGGTAAATGAATACCCGCATATAATGCCAGTGGAATTTAAAAAAAACAACACACACACACATACACACACAAACACATACAATAAGTAGCTAAACCCAAAACCAGCACAAACTTACAACAATATAACAAAATAAAAAAAATAAAATGAGAAAACCAGCAAAACAACAACAACAACAACAACAATGAGTTAAAAAATGAAATGAAAATACAAATGAAGGATTGCTTTGTTGTGTTGTTGTTGTTGTTGTTGTTGTATTGTTGTTGCCTTCCCCCCAACTGAATTTCCCTTTAACCCCTTAAGCTCAAAATGCGGTTGTCTGTTTCTTTTTTTTACTCCCATCTTTTTTTTTTTTTTTTTTACATTTTAAGTATGATGAATGAATTTTAAATAAGAAATTCAGTTGTTTTGCTCGTAAAATACCAGCTAACCAGAAAACCATAAAGAATAACGCAGCAAACTGAAGAATGTCTTGAGAAATTATAATAAATTATATATGTGGCATATGCGCAAATGAGAGAAACTCTTTTAAATATATATATCTCATATATGAGGTGCCTTTTGTCTGTTCAAAAAAGTATGCAAAATTATCGCTTGTCTTATTTATGTCCATCAAGGAAATAGACACAATTCGAGTCAACAATAAACATGACATGTGACTAGAAATGTATTTAAATGAAGTTAAGCCATATAAAGATAACTAAATACCTAAACAGTTCAAATAGAAGATATCCATGTGTTTTACAGACAGTTACCATAAAGTGTTGAGTCAATTATATATATAGTAAAATATGTGCCAATCTCCTGACTATTCACACTAACATACAAAAATAGTTTGCATTTTATTTTATGCATACCATAATTGAGAAAACTAAATTAGGGTTCTCTAAAATGCACACATGAAAAGCTAAAAAAAAAAAAAAAAAGAGTATATTTGTTAGAAATCTACGCAATTGCCCAGAGCCTTGTTAGAATGCATGTTGCAAGTTGGTTAGATATCTATATGTTAACTACTAGTTGGACACGCACTCGACACACGAACCGACATGCATATGGGCAGAGGAGGAGGAGGTGGACGGTGTGGAGGGGACGAGGAGGTGTCTAGTCCAGGCTAAAACAGGAAGCGCTAAGAAGACGTGCTGCATGCATGCCTTACAAGTGCGCCCCTGGCATACTTAATTGAGTTATTTAGTCGGCATCGGCATGCGTAATGCATTAGAACACACTCAGCCTAAACCTAAACCGTCGACTGCAACTGTGTTTGGGCGTGTGTATGTGTGAGTGTCTAGTTTTTGTTGGTCCGTCGTACCGAACCATACCGTGTACCGTACCATTTACAGACTACCTATTACCTATCTACTGAACCATCTAAAGAGGGTCCGATGCGCATATGTGCAGGCAGGTAACCTGACGACACAACTAATTGCTAATTGGATTATGTCTTACTCAAGCACACACACACACACAGCAAGACAGAGACAGATATATATATATATATATATATATAGAGATAGAAGAGAGAGAGAGAGTGAGGTGCTGGCGTGTGCCAAAAGGTCAATGATACGAGCACCACCGATGACACTTGGAGAAAAATGCAGTACACAATTCAAGTGCAATGAAATTTTTAGTTATTTTACAAATGATTCTTGATTTCGACATATATTTAAATCTGTGACACTTGTACAAAAAGTGCTGCATTCAATTCAAGTGCAATGAAATTTTCAATTATTATACAAATGATTTTTGAATATCAAATATTCTGTTGCAAACATTCAGTTTAGTTAAACAGCTTCGTTTCTAGAATTTGAACTGACTAGATTTAATTAAGAGTTTGATTTGACAACTGGTTTATTCAAAGTCTAAAAGAAAGCGTATGGAATTTATGAAATATTGCAAAGCCACAAGAAATCTGCATTTCATTTGCGTTCTCTAGGTTTTGTCCAAAGTGTAGCCAGTAGGTCTTTTGGCCCTAATCCAGCAGTTTAGACTGAGAACCATGGACTCCACAAAAGTGGTTGTAGCCATCCGTCTGCATTTTTAATTGACTCGCTTGCCGCTTGCAATTGCATAACAATGAGGCCGGAGCGCTATCCAAGTTCGATTTCGTTTTCAAGTTCCTTTTTGGCTTACTCCCCCCTTGGTGTTTTTTTTTTTTTTTTTGTTGAAACGATTTGCCGGGTTGCGGCCTCAATTGTCGTGGTCGTTGACGTTCGGCATTTTGTGTTGGTCGAATGGTATTCGTTTAACATTTGCATAGTATTGTTACCATTCCCCCAAACCCGCACTCCCCCCCCTATCCACCATCCGTTTACCCCCTCTTCCTGGTATCCTGGGTCTTCATTGAACATTGTGGCCTGGGACTCTGTGCGGGTAATTGTTAATGCAAAGTGCATAGAGCACAGGTCAAATCTCGTTGATGTTCCTAGTCATGTGTCCTGGTACCTTCTGTTGTCCGCTGTCTTCTTCTTCTCCTTCTCCTCTACCTATTTTTTTTCTATCTTTTTCGTTTTAGAATTGTAGTTGCTTCATCAATGCGATTCTGTTTCACATTTTTTAATTACTGCCACAATTGTTAGGACACTCGATTGTTTTCATTTGAGTTTTTATGTGCACCTAAATACGACGTATCCTAATGAGTTCTCCGTCAAAGCACTTGGCAATCTTTCAATCTCTCAGTCTCAAATTGCACTCCTTCAGTTTTTCAGTTCAGTTTTTATTTTGTATTCAACTTTGCATAATCCTAATCCACTTGCAGTAGTTGCTCCCTCTGTCCACTTATCTATTTATACTCTGCACATATTTAATAACGCATAGAATGATATTAGTTGGCATTGCAAAATATTAATTTATGAAAATAGTGTGCCTAAAACTGTCATTAAAATTATGTAAAATATTTAGAGGAGATATCTTTAGTTGTTTTTTGAGAATTTACATGTGATAAGTGTGTGAGTTAATTTAAATAAATATAATTATTTAATTTAATAATAGTTCTCTGGATATATAGCTGATTATATTATATACATTTTGTGCAAATCAAAGTGGATCACAACTATTTGGTATGCATACCATTTGTCTGCATATTGTCCATAAATTACAGGGTATCTCGATGGTAAGACAATCACTCTCATTTGCTTGTTGCTTAGGGCTTTCACTTGCTCATTTAAGTTGCTGGTATTGTTCCCACTCATTAAATTTCCCACACTCCAATTGGCTCAGCAGCTCCCACGCCCACCTCACGCCCCATTCGACTGTCGCTGTTGCTTCTTGCTCCCCGACTGCTGCTTCTTCTTCTTCCTCTTCTTCTACTTTTGCTGTATTTTCGTCTGCTCTTCTTCTGTTATGCTATGTGTTGCACTTTTTCCCACCATTAAGCTGCAAGCTATCAGCTGCAGCTCATCAACTCTGAGGAGAGGCCAACCAACAACAGCAACAACCACAAGTAAAAATGCTGTAGTCGAGTGAGCTCGACTACGATATACCCTATATATGCTAGAAATAAGATCAATATGCGAATATATCATAGCTTGGATGGTAATTATACGATCCTTTAGTTAATATGATTTTTAATATGCATATGAATTTTCTGCATTAATTTATATCGATAATTGAGAAATCGTAGGCAGTTATCGATAAAATAAAGCAAACTTGATTTGCGCGGGCTATACCAATTATTTGAGATCTCTATCTCCTCTAGTTTCTGAGATCCATGTGTTCTTACAGAGAGACGAACATCTACTCGGTTCCTGATCCTGATTCAGGAATATATATACTTTATGGGATCGAAGATGCTTCCTTCTACCTGTTACTTACATTTTCCCAAGACCATTTAACCCTTTTTACCCATTTTCAATGGATTCAAGCGAAAAAAAAAGAAGAAAAATAAAGAAAAAAGTGCATCCCCAGATTTGCCCTGCTAAATCGCTCGCTCCTCGACCCCCTTCTCTACTTAGAACCGTTTTATGTGCCTGGCTGTGCATTTTTACCAATTCTCAACATTTAACTAAATAAACCGCATTTCTTGCTTGCACTTCCTCTTCCACTTCCCGCCTCCCGGGCACACCGCTTAATACCCCTTAACTGAATTGCTCTTCGTTCACTTCCATCACAATCACATCATGCTTAGCTTAGCTCTCAGAACCTTCGAAGCGTCGGCGTCATTATCAGCCACTCCCCTCCCTTGGCCGCCAGTGCTTTGGCCACACATTCAACTCAATTTTGTAGCATTGTCGCTTTTTTTACGCTCTTTGCTGTTTCCCCCAACCGACTGATGACGAGAATTACCTTGACTGAAACGTTGCAACGTTTTGCCACATTGCAGTTTCTCAGCCAAGGGCGGCGGGTGTGCACAGGGGTTGGTGGAGCAGACCTTGAACAACTTTTGGTAAATAAGTGAAAAAATGTAAAATCGGGGTCAAAACTCACTTTGAATGAATTATGCGATAAATTTGATTTATATTGTAAATTGCTTGCTTCACCTTTTTTTTTGTAGATCAGTTTCTGAAATTTTAACAAATTGTGTATTAATTATTGTGGTTTATGTAGAATTGTTTAATATCTTTAGATAACTCCCTGTGACAGTCAATTAAGCCCCCTTTGATTATTTTTTGTGACTACGCCTCTGTTGCTGCATCTTTTTGTGACCTCAAAAACAGAAATATTAAAACATACGCAGAACTTTACCAACTGGCTGCGCGTCGTTGGCCAAGTTGGCGGCTGCATCAACAAGCCTTAACCCTTGGCAGTTTACCCTGGCCCTTTACGCTCGCCCTTCCCCCCCCGTTTGCCGTACAACGTTTAGAGTGAATTTTTTCATAATTTTATCGCCATTTTTCACATGGCTCTTAGTCGTTAGCATCAGCTGCAAGTCTTACCAATCTTGTAAAACGAAATGTTCTCTCTTCACCTTCTCCTGTCAATTCCCCTGTAAAACTCCCCCCTCCCCCACTCCCTGCTATTAATGCCCCTGGCTGAAGCTCTTTGTTTGCATTTTAGTCATGAGCCTTTAAACATTTGCTATGCATAATTTGCGCAACAAATGTATTGGAAAGAATTTTAAATTGATTGTTATTGTTGTTTGGAGCTTTTTTGTTTTGTCAGAGATGGGGCTGAAAAGAGAAGCAGTGGCGGGAGGTCTTGGGGAGGACAGTCAGACATCAGTGTCAGTGTCAATAATTAGCTTAACCCATTAATAACCAAGCAAAACAGGCAGGCAGGCAGATAGGACATTCAGACAGGCAGACAGACGCCTCCACATCCATCTCCACCTTCACAACTGAGTCACCAGACAGACGGTAAAACAAACAAAGGGTTGAGGTTAGGTTTTTTGGGGTTTGGGACCTGGGACCTGGGGCTCTTGATGCGGGTGCAAGATTAATGATGCAGTTCAAGTTGATACCTGCAGCTAAGTGTGATGCATCCATAATCCTAGCTTGTATCCCAAAACTGAAACCCTTCTCCGTCTGTCTGCGTAAAAGTAAAAGTTCATTCACATTCCGTTGTGCCCAGAGAGAGAGAGAGACAGAGAGAGAGAGAGAGAGAGAGAGAGAAAGAGACAGTGGCAGACAAAGAGAATGGAACGGACGGACAGACCCAACCGGGTTGGACAGTTGGGACAGCTGGACAGACAGGGCTTATGTTATATGTAACTTATGGTTTTATCTCGAGGTTCAGGTTGTGTCGCAAAAAGTTTTTTTGATATACCTTTTCCGGGCTTCCAGCGAAATCGGAGTTGACAAAACTCTTTACTCATCTCCAAAGTCTCATGACGTTTTTTTTTTTTTTTGCTCCATCCACATTTAAATATTCTTTTTTAAGCTCTGCAACAGTTCCAAGTAAAGCGCATATAACGTACAGAGTTACAGTTATACACACACACACACACACACACACAAATACACACATACACACAGATGAACAATGGGTCTGATGATTAAATTTTGCTGATTCAGTTTTTGCTCAGCTTTTGCGGATTTGTATCTTTTTGCCTTTGGGCACTGGCAATTTAGTTTAACATCTTCCATTTATGGATGGCTTCCTTTTCTTTCTCTGCCAGCTAGACAAATTGCTCTGTCGCTTTTGTGCCTCTAAGCGAGCCACCAATTAGTGTTGCATTAAAGGTTGGGGGCATTATTTTTAGACATCAAATCCAACTCGAACAAAAGCAAGCCCAAAATGTTCGCTCAAAGATTGGGTACAGCTTTGATTTGATTTTGTTAGAGGTGAGGGCAGCCAGTGTTAACTTCAATCAATTTGAAAGGCTTTAATTTGATTGGTCTCTGATTGCATTGAGATATATATATATATATATATATAAACAAAAGAAAATTCACCATGCACCATGGAAATATTTAATTTTTAACTTTGACTGAAACAACAGACATAAAATATGCCACAGTAACTTTTGCTGTTATTCTAAATATGACTCAAAAATTATACAAAATATTGCTGTTAATAGATGAAAACTGAAATCGATTTCAGCTGCAGCTAATCCGTAGAAAAAAATTTGTAACCAGAGCCTTTCACTGAAACAAAAGAAAAATTGTTTATAAATTTTGTGTTCGGCATAAAATATGCCTCAAAACCTTTTGCTTAAATTCTAAATATAACTTAGAAATTATACAAAATATTGTTGTTAATAGATGAAAACTTAAATCGATTTCAGCTGCAGCTAATCCGTAGAAAAAAAATGTAACCCGAGCCTGTCCAAGACAAAGACCCAATAAATATCTGCTACGCACACAGAGCCAGCTGGTTGTGGCAATTTGGCACAACAGCTAATAAAATTTGATGTACATTCGCTTGTTGTTGCAATAATTCTGCAACAGCAATTAGAGGGTGTACAAAGGGAGGGGAGTGGGCTGAGGAGGGGGGGGGGTAGAGGGTAAAGTAGAATGCTTGCAGTGTATTTTCAGAACAAAATTATTTCATAAATTGCCAAAGTGTGCACGCTTAAAAGGTGCCTAGGGATGACAGAGACAGAGTTGAACTCTAACTACCTACCCCCCCTCTCTCCTCTCACTCCTCTATCTCTCACTCTTCTCTGTCTCTGTCTCTAATCATCTATGTCTCCCTCTCTGTCTGTCTGTGTATTGGTTGACATTTGATTTCTGACGCGTGCCGCTTTAACTGCCTTTGGCTTTCTAACTAATGTCAGCCTCGTCATGCCGAGGGAGGAGGTGGTTGACTTGGGAGGGGTGGTCTGTTTTGGCATTAAGCATTTGACTCGATCCCGGGATCTAAGACCAAGGAGTGCCCACATCTTGGGCTCTCATCGTCATCGTCATCGTCTGGTTATTTTTATTTTTACGATTGTTTTCATTTTGTTTGATGCAAACAAATAGGCGGAAAATTTTGATGACTTCCCTTGGCAGAAAAATGCGTGTGTTGCAGTAAGGAAAAATCCAACCCCCCTCGCTGTCGCATTGTGCGCGTGTTGCGGCCTCATTAATTTTTTGATTTATTAATTATTCATTTGTTGAAACTATGCAAGGAGCGTGCAAAATGTATTTTTATTTTTTCCCCATGGCCACACTAGGAAACTAGTAATTGCCTGGCCTGGTCTGCAATTAGTTAACGAAAAAAGGACAATCCTTGGCCTTAACTTGGCCTGCGTTCAACTATTCCTGTTAGGCAGTCGTTAGTTATTAATTATTCAACGGGTTCCTCTTTCTGTTTTTTTTTGGCTTTGAGCCACTGTTTCGAAAATGCTTCTTTCTATGATTGTTTTGCGTATTTGGATACCCTTGTCAATATCTGAAACATTTCCAAATTTCCAAAAACCTAACAAAACTTGAAAAGAAACAACTTATTCCTCAATGATTAGCATCTAGATAAAAACTACTTGTAAATGGAACTTGTCTGTAAAATATTTATAAAATGTAAATAAAAATGTTGTTTGTTGAACTTTTCAATGTTTGCTTTAGTTTGTTGTCATTTTGCAATAGTTTCTTGCTTATTCCCAGCGAAGAACTTGTGTCAACTCTTGGCTTCCTCTCTTGGCAAGTCATTAGTTATTCCTTTCGTTCGATTGTCAATTAAACCGTTATTAATCTAACAGTTCTTTATTTAGCTAGCTACAATCTGGCTAATTTACCTTTAACTGTATCATTTTGTCAACATTTGCTATCGGCCAAGTTTTTCTCTCAGCTGACAATTTGCTTGCAATATGACGTTTATATATATTTTCTGCAGATACTTTAAGAGCTGCTGCAACAGCAACATTCCGTTGCAACTTCCCTTCTTACTTTTTTGTTCGATTCCCTACTTCCTCTCTCTGTCTCTCTGTCTCTCTCCCTCTCTGTCTTTCTCTGTCTCACTCTGTATGCCAAACTTGTTCATCGATGTTGGCTGCCTAATGATGTTGAAATGACTTCCTTTGGGATCGTTGTGTGTGTGTGTGTGTGTGTGTGTGCGCATTTTATTTTTTTTCTCTCTGTTCCATCATTTTCAGCCAGCTGGCAATTTGTCAACAAAATAACTCTCAAACATGCTTGCAATCTCTCACCGGAGGCAAACACAAAAAAAAACGTTGAGAAAAAAAAATGAAAATATATATTGAAGACAATCGCCTGACGAGCGGCAGCAAATTCAATAATTTGGTTTTTTTTTTTTCGGTTTCGACCTGCTGCTGAAGTTGTACGACTGCTGACGACATTTTGCACTCAATGAATCATAAATGCGTTTGCCTTTTAAGCTTTCTCATTTTGTTTTTTTTTTTTTTTTAATTCAATTGTAGCTAACGAAGCGGCACATAAGGAAGCTCTGAACCCTCGCTAATACACAACAGGTGTTTTTGTGGCGCCTCTTGTTATTTTTTTTTATTATTATTATATATATATATTTTTTTTTCGTTTGCCCAGCGATGCATGAAAATGTGTGTGCTTGTTTTTTAGGCAGCCAATACGCGAAACCTGACTAATGACAAAAGACTTTTGGAAGCCCGAGGGCACGACTCAATGATACCCTGTTAAATTAGTGTTGCTTAACATTGATTAATAATAAACTTTAATTTGTATTGGCTGAAAAATGATGCAATTGCTTTGTTAATGTTCACCATTTGTTGTCTTTCTCGTGCAGGGTATTTTTTTATACAGAATTATCAGCCGAAAGGTTGAAGGTTAAAGTATTAAGTTCCACACAGGATGTTCAAGCTGATAATCATTTCTGAAACGTTTAAATATTAAAATTAATTTTGAGGTAGCAGACTTTTTCAAAGCTTAAAGAGAATATTACTTATATATAATTATTTGAATTTGTGTGTTATATTTGATAAGAAAAATGTATTTGAGCTCTACTTGCATTTAATATAAATGTATATTTTATTTCTTTTGTTTGTTTGACATTTTGAGGGTTCTCAGTTGTCTCTTGTGACTTATTAGGCTCGTATTTATCTCTCGTGCTTACATTCGCATTCACATTTACATTCGCATTCACATTTACATTCGCATTCACACGCGTATTCATATCTCATGTGCTTAACTAATTAAAATGATTTCCCACAGTCACCGAAGTTGCCGCTTTTGATATATTGTGGCAACTGCTTTTGGTCCACGAATCTTTTCGGGGGGGGTGCTGCATGCAGACTCTGAGGCAAACCACTTAAGTCAAGCAGCGGTGGCTGCTGTTGCACTCAAATATATACATACAAATATATGTATGTATGTAGCATGTTTGGCATTGGCTTGTTGGGGGATTTTCGGGACTTGCCACAGCGCCACTGCGGCAATATATAATTCCCATTTAGAAATAGAAATGCGGCAATGTGAGCGAGCTCCCGAGTGCTCCCCAGACGGCATTTAGTAGACAAAGCGCATCAACAAATAATGAGGCAATCCAACACTCACGCACACAGACACAGATACGGATACACTTTCGTAATGTATCTCTCACGGATACACGCAAACACGTTCCACGACAATTACTGCCACTCTTCGGCATCTTAAAGATGCCTAAAAATAGCTAAACGCGCAGAAACAGCCGCCATTGCCATGGCCATCAAATAGTGTCGGTCGCTAGGTGTCAACTATATAAACACATATATATAGTATAAATATATCCCCATATCATATCATAAAATACATATGTCTGCATCTACTCTACCAAGTCTATTTTAAGTAACTCCTCCTTTAGCGTTTACGTGTTTGTTTTGATTTCGCCGATATGTGGGGTGTTCCAGCTGACTGAGAGAGGAGCTTAAGGAGTTTCTCCCATCCACGAATTAGTATAATGTGTTGTCTTTACGGATTTCTGGTTTGCTTTAAAAACCAACAAATAACATGATTTTTGTACAAATTTAAAAATATTAACTCTAACTAAAAGTGGAGCTGGCAAATAAAAGTCATCAATAATTATCAAATTGCTACTTTAAACTGAACTAAGTTAATTTATAATAGTGCTCATTTGCTATATTCATTCATAAATATTCATTACCAAAGAACTTCAAATAAACCACTTGCGTTATGTGAAGAAAAGTTCGCTTCAGCTTTTTTGCCTCTTTCCCATATCAAAGAAAGACTTCTGAACATATATTCTGACATTAATTAGAAAAATTGATGCGTGTTTTTACAGTTGTAATCAACAGCAACCGCAACAGAAAAATCTTTCCAATTGTTTGTTATTCGAAAATACCCCAAAAATCATAAATTGTCACAAATGGATAATGGAAAATTGTATACAAATCGTATATTCCCAGAAACTGACTCTGTATCTCCCATCGCCAACACAAACATTTCTCTCGCAGTCCACTGCTTAATTATGCATGCCCCGAGAATATCAAACTCCAATTTATCAAATGCTGCATATGCATTTTAACCGAAACCCCGAAAACAAAACGATTCAAATAAAAATACCAGAAGCCAGCAGCAGCAGCAAATGCAGCAGCTGCATTTTATCAGTAGCTTTTGATCGGTATAAATGAGGAAAACAAAATTTCGTATTTCTATACGAAAATTGTCGAAAAACATAATTAGGCAAAGTAATGTTTTTGGGTAAGGGGAATTTCGGAATTTTAGCAATGCGTTGCATGCATTTTTATCAATATATAAAAATCGAAAGAGAGCCAAATGGAAAATGTACATAGGCCAACATATTTTTCCAATTAGAATTGTCTTTGCCGGCTGTCGCTTGTCAAAGGAGGAAGAAAAAAAAAAAAAAATATATAAAAATAATGGAAAAAATAGGAAAACTCCTAAACCGAAACCAGGCCGTCGAACCGAAGCACTTTAGCTTAACGGCTGTTCAAACACAGCTGTGCGTTTTCACAGCGAGGACATCGAAACGAAATGTTAACTATCCTGTTTACATAATATGTCAATTAAAGCGAGTGAAACGTTTGGCAAATTGAGGATGTTGGGATGTTGGGGTGTTTGGGTGGTTGGGTGGTTGGGATTCCCAGACTGCGGGGCAGCCAACAATGTCAACTCAATTTGCTGCAAAGTCAAAAGCATAAAGTAAATTTATGAACCAAAAAGCTATCGCTGCAGCACCCGCTGCGCCCGGATTCGGATTCGTATACCGCAGGGGTACAGAAATCTTGTCATAGTTTTTATGGTGCTACGCCTAGGCAAAAACCGAAACAACATTATCGCTTTTATGTGTGTGCAGGGTGCAAGACAACTGTAAATTGCTGTTAGATCTAAGGGTGTGCAAAAAAAAAAACAAAAAAACAAAGAAATAAAATAATTAAGTTTCTCTGCTATTAATATACCCTATAGTTAGTCAGAACTATTGCCAAAAATGTAGTTTTGAGACTTGAATAAACCAAGAATAAACTAAGAAAGGTAAAAGATAAAACTAGGCTAAAAAAAACATGACTCTGCCAGTTCAAATAAAATGTATACTACTTACAGGGTATATTCCGAGCATCAAAAAGTAGATACAGAAAAACTAAAATAATAATAATTTGATTTTTGCAGCCGCATAAATCAGTTGAGGCCCGACAAGTTAAGAAAATTTGTTGCGACGCCGAGGGTTGCTTTGGCGTCGCATTTGAAGATATATTTATTTCTACAATGTATCTTGAACGCTGTCATTGTATCTTTGTGTCTTTTTGGCATGCACTTTGCCAAATTGCAAATGTGATTTATGTAGGTCCATTTCCTTGGCAGCCTCTTAACACTTCATTTAAGCTGAAGTATGGCCAAAAACAAGACAACGCAACTCAATTCCACAAAAGAATAGAACACAAAAAAAAAACAAAAGCAAAAGCAACAAAAAAAAAAAAAAAAGATACAAGCCTCGAGCTGTATTTCATTCATTTCAATTAGCATTAATCTGTAAAGCCATAGCCCGATTCCACATTTTGGGGGGTTGTCTGTATTGCTGTGTTTTCACTGCGGTGGTTTTTTTTTTTTTTTTTTGGTGGTTGCCCAGAAAATCCGAAAATCTAATGCGCCCCTGAAGAGCGAGTATTAAACGCATTTGTTGTGCATTTTTGTCATCACTGGATTTAAAGTACCTTAATTGTTGTTTACAATTCAATTTCCCCGGTTTGTGGTGCCTCTTAAGTTGGCTTAAGAGCTTAACAAGTCATCCAATTGATTTGTATCTGAGCACAAGTATCTTATAATTGTGTAATGAGCACGTTCTACACATTTTTGGCTTGCCTCACCGAAAACACAAATGAGTTTTCTTGAAATTTCTCATAGCACAATTATATTAATAATAATGATTCAATTTAGTTTTAGACAGCTGCCAATTGACTGTTTTGCTATAGTTCTTAATGCAATTTTTATTTGATATATAATTGAACTTCTTTTTCTATATATGACACTAAAGTTTTTTATATATTTCAATTTTCTTTCTAGGTAAGTGCCACATGTTAATGACCCCATTGAAACGGGACGAATCAGTCAAAACACTCACTCAATGAATTCTACATTTGACGATGGCAAATCATAAATTTTGGAAATCGACACGTGAAATGTTTTTGTTTTGTTTTGTTTTGTTTTGTTTCTCGTTTTTAATGGCCTGTTTATGCTCTGTCTTCTGCCGGCAAGTCATTAAAGGTGACAATGCAATCTGACACATACATAAACATGCACACAAATACACAAACACCAAACCGACACAGACACAGACACAGACACAGACACAGACACATACTAATCGCATGTCATAAATTGTAAGCGACAGGCACTTGAAAACAAAACATGCAACAACAGGCAAAAAGCAAAGCAACACGCATAAATTTCCATATAGTGTAAAACTCAACTCAACTTGGCTTGGTTTTTGGGAGGAGGGTTCCTTTTGGTGAGTAGCATTTTCTTCATATTTGGCATAAAGTTGTCAGAGAATTTGTCAAAAATTGCTGCCGTTGATTTGAATGTATTTGTTATTATTGTTGTTGCAAGGTGTGAACAACAAAATGCAGCAACTAATTTTGACACGTGGTGTACAGTATGTGTGTGTGGTGTGCGTGCGTGTGTGTGGTGTGTGTGTGGTGTGTGTGTGTGTGTGTGCATTGTTGTGTGCGCCTGAGCTATTTTTGTTGTGTGTGCAACAGTTTGTCTTTGATGTTGTGGTTGTTGATGGCTCGTTTTTGTCAAACTAAACAGCTGCATTGACATTGAATGCATTTGAGTACCCAAACACACACACACACAAACACACTCTGGAAACACTCATAACACTCATGTTCATATTAGTTCAAAGGTCAATTGGCTTTGGGGCATGCAAACAATGATTTTAATTGCTTTGAAACTTGAAAATCAACCCATAAAACGAAATGCAAGCAATTTCAAAAGTATTTATGAATAAACTTGAAAGAAAATTGTAAGCACAATTTGAAGAATTTGGCTTATTTTCACAATCTTAACAATGTAAACACTCAATTATAATTCAGCCAACAACTTCTAATTATCGCTGTTATATGAGCTATCAATAAGCAAACTAAACTAATTAATTTGATTTCGATATGGATTTTACGGATTGTTGGACATTTATACAGATTAACTTTCAATACAATTAGAAATAAATGTAAATTACAAATTATAATAAAAATAGATTCAATATAATTTAATTATTGAATGATTAGTGAAATTGCTTACGATTCAGGCACAGTTCGCTTAATTTAGACCACAAAATCTATTATTCAATCAAAGCATTCATAAAAAAAAAAAAAAATACAAATTGCTTGACTAGTTTGGCTATTAAAAATACGTCGACGGTGGGGTTTTTTTTTTTGTGCTAGTTGTTTATTGACAGGAACAGAAATTCAATTAGCCTAAAACTAAAGCTAAACGTAAAACTTCAGCCGAATGCCAAAAGCCGAAACTGGGCTATCTCTTGTTGGCCTCAACTCACAGCGCGCTGACAGCCGCTATAAATAAAAATGGATCTAACGCACAGCCACAGGCATTTTGAAAAGGGTAGGGGAGTTTGGGGAGAGCGGGGACATGACACAAAAGGGCTGAGGAAACTACACCATATTTTGTGGCGCCTGCTGCAGCAGCAGCAGCAGCAACAACACCAACACCAACAAACAACAATAATAATATTTTTTATAGCTTTGTTTATGAAGACCAAACATGATTTGCTCTGCTATGTTCCGCTTTGGGAAGCACTGCCAACTAGCTTCGATTATTTATATATATATATATATATAAATATTTGTATATCTATATATATATATATATATATATATATATATATATATATATCTCCAAAGTGCTTTACGTCATCGTCATGGAATTGATTTTTTATGCTGTTCACTTTTCTTTTATCGGCAAAAAGTAAACTCTTAAAATATATATTTCCCAGCGTGAGAACACATGACGAAATGTGTCGCCAAAAAAAGAAGAAGATGCTAAAATAGCATTTCATACTTATTGTCGGCCATAAGTATCCAAAAGTATCTTCAACATGTGTATCTATAGCCATAACTCAATTGTGTGTATTTATATCATAATTTATGGGCGAGCGAAGCGATGCTAAATACTTTTCCCAGAGCAGCTGCATATTTCTGATTTCTGGGTCACACATCTCGCTTTCGCTCTGTCGCATGGGTCAGGCCAGGGAACATTTTTTGTTGTTTGTTTTTTTAGTCTACACATATATTTTTATAAGCTAAAGCACACAAGTGGTTTGGCATTGTACCGGTTTTCGTTAAATATCATTTATAAATATTAGCAATCGATTCTTAAATTTTAAAAATTCAATTAATAGCTCAATAGAAAAAGCTTTGAATGTTATCAGAGCAATCGTTTTTTTGCTGTTCTTAGGCTGAAAACTATAACTTTTAAAGATTTGCTTTCGAGTATTTGGTTTCAGTGAGTCATTCCCTTCTTCTGGCAGCAACCGCAACACATAAAAGACAATAATTCATGAGTGTTCCCGAAGCACGTCACGAGAACAACAAAAAAAAAAAGCCAGAGAGAGAGATAGATAGAGAGAGAGAGAGATAGAAGAAAAGAAAGAGAGAGAGGGAGGGAGCGAGTGAAATGTCCAGTGATATTTGTTCACCCAGGAGACAACTTTGTTGCAAAATACTAGCCAATTCTATTTGAAATATTTTTTTTTTTTTTTTTATATTTGTTTGTAAGCTTGCGAAAACCACTAGTATAAATCGCCAATTCATGTGAAAATGCAAGAAAAACTACTGCAAAAAAAAAAAAAAAAAAAACTGCCAAAAAATATGAAAAAAAAACTCCATACAAATAGAAATATAGCAAAACGCGCCGCGATTTTTGCAGGCCAGCATATCTAAATACCTAAACGGGGTTCTGTTAGTGGAAGAGTAGAGGAGGTGTAGGGTGTGTGTAGGGGTCGTAAGGGTTGTGTGGAGCGAATGTTAGGCCGGGCAAGCTAACAGCTACATGCAACGGATTTTATTAACAAATGTCCACAACAAACTGTGTGTCGATGCGGTCCAGCGATATATTCGCAGAGTTATAGCGCATGAAGGCTGTGGGGAGCAAGGATATCAAGGATAAAAAAAGCAAGTGCTTTTAGTCCAGCACGCGTCCCATTCAAACATTTACCATAGTTTCTATATAATTGCTAAAATAAAAAAAATAAAAATAATGATAAAAGAAGGAAAAAATTGCAATATTTTGTTAGCTGACGTTTAAAAAAACGGAATGAATAAAATCTGCTACACAAAAACAAAATCACTCGCTCAAAACTTTAGTTAACCACAATTTTTGTCTGATGCAAAAACAAACAACTTTTCGTTTCCCAAGTGGTGCTCTTGTTTATTAGTTCGGTAACATGCAACAGAAACAAAAAAAAAAAAAAAACAAAAAAATGAAAGAAAATAAATAAAAAAAGAGAGATTAAGTTTTTTTTCCTAGTACTGTCCGTTAAATGATGAAAACTTTGAACGTTTGTTATTGTTTCCAAGCGATGTGGCAATTATGATTAGCTTTCAACAACTGTCCGCAATATGCAACAACTGGCAATTGACAGCGTTTACGGGGTGGCATGGGGAGCATGGAGCTGTGGGGGGGGGGGGGCAGGATGTGACCGATTGTTATGACTCTGTTCAGCTAAAACAAAGAGTAGAAACCAATCAACCGCATTACTCAAATTGATTTGTAAACACAAACAGAGCAGATCAGAGCAGAGGAGAGTAGGGTAGGGGAGAGGAGAGGAGAGGAGAGCAGAAACTGAGTGGATTTCATTATGCGAACGCGGCAACAACAACAGATCCAACAATCAAAGCAAATCCAAAAGTAAACACGAAGCAAAATAACAACACAAACAGATCAGCTCGAAATGCAAAAGGATTGAAAATCAAATACAAAATACGCAACTCAATTCGGCAGAGAGCTGCTCTACTCATAAGCAGAGCCAACCACAACACACACAACACACGTACACCAAAAAAAAAAAAAAAACAAAAAAAAACATACACAAGAAAAACAATTGCAAAACTTGGTCCGGCAACAGATACTATTTGCCACATTCCCCCTCGGCATCTCCACCATTTGTTTGTTGTCCAAACAAAATGTCTCAGCATGCGAAAAAGTTATTAAAACTGTCGATGAAAATGCTTTTGACATTGATTGCACATGCGAATGACAACCAAGGGAACCAGTCGACTAGCAGAGGGTGGAGTAGGGGCTGCTGTTGCTGGAGGGGATGTGTGGAGGAGTAGTAGTAATATTGGGTCTATATATTATTGTTTGGATTTCCTTTCGTTTCGTTGCATATGCAATTCTCTCGTGGGGGGGCCCAAGTATGGCCAAAAAAAATTGACACATAAATTGCATTGTTTATGCAACAATTTTGTTTGTTTTTTTTGCCCCACTGTGTTATTTAATTTGAGCGAAATAAACAGTTTTTGTTTGGGCCAGTTGGGACTTAAGCTACAGTTATTGGGCAACTTGAAAACAAATTGGCAAAAAGTTGCCGCCAAACAAAGTTTAACTTTTGTGCAAAATATTTGATTGCATCTTAAATCAGATCCAAAATTTAACAGCTTAACTTATTTTTGCACATTATATTTGATATAATCAAAGGCCTTTTTCCAAGTGGAATTACTAAAATGTTTTTACCATTCAACAAACAAATGCGTTAATTAAAATATATCAAATTTATCGATGGCAATCATTTATTTTTATTATTAATTATTATTTTATTCATTTGTTTATTTACGCACAAACTTTTTTTTTTTTTTGGAAATTACTTTTCGAATTAATAAGCGACTTTTTCAAGAGCTGCGACTGAAGAACTTAAGATATGCCAATGTCAAGCCTTGACATTAACACTTGGGCTCTGTCTGTCTGTCTGCCCGTCTGCCCGTCAGCCTTGTCCATCCATTTGTCTCAAATGTTGCAGACGAGGCGCTTTAATGAAACATTTGCCCCATCGATCAACGGAGAGCTGCCAACCAAAAACTGAAAGCCAAAACTTTAGTAACCCCTCAGCTTCTCTACACTTTTTGCTCAAGTAAACAATATTTATATGCTATAATATTTCACACATAAAGAGGGAGAGAGAGAGGGAGTTAGAGAGAAAGAAAGAGAGAGAGAGAGTGAATAGATATAGAAGACAGACAGAGGACAGAAATGATGACAAACTCATGACTTGGTATATTTCATAATGATGCTGCCGCCCAGCAGCGAAATGTGCTGGTTTTGTTTATGCATATTAAATGTTATAAAGACGCAACGCCAGCAGCAGCAACATGCACGTCAGCAACATGCACATCAACAACATGGACATCAGCAACTGCCATATCATTGTTTCTCTGGCTTTTGCTGATGATGATGAAAAAACAACAACAACAACAACAACAACAAAAAATGTGTGTGAAATCAATTTGTCGGAATTGAGCACAGCCAAAGGGGGCGAGGAGCCAATGGCAATGGGCTGGGGTTGTTTGGGGACCATAGTTATGTGCCAACATGTCAGCATCGTTTAATATTTCATAAGGCGACAGTTAGCCAGAGCGAAGCCAACAGCCGCACTGACAGACAGACAGACAGACAGACTGACAGTCAGACAGATATGGACAGAAGCAAAACTCGACTCGAAATCGGTCATATGTTTCCATATAACTTATTGCCCCAAGAGAGCAAGACACAAATAGAGAAAGAGAGAAGAGAGAGGAAGAGGAAGAGGGTGACTCGAAGCATCTATCATTTATACGAGGCATGCCGCCTGGCGATTTTCATGGGAAAACTGTGTACTTGCATCCGCAGTGGAAAAAATACGTTAAACAACAAACCAAAAAAAAAAAATCTTTTAATTACTCAATTTTTAAAGGTTCAAAAAAACACCAAGAAAGAAACACATCAAATGCAATTTAAGCCACAAAAGACACATAAAAAGGTGCATTTGGCCTGCAATTGAGTTATTAAGGAGCTAACCCTTGCCCCTAATCGAAAAATGCAGGCATCTCAGTTAGTTGCACGTGGTACGCCCTTTTTTTTTTGTTGGACACGCCTTCTATGTTTCTTTATGACTTTGTTATTTGAGTTTGCCTATACACGATTTTCACTCTAATTGCATTTTAATTGCAATTTTGTTGCCCCGAAAAATACGTATCTCTTTCTCTGATGCAAGTATCTTTTGCTCTATGCAATTACTATTTCCTATCTATCCGCTCATCTTTCTCATTCTTTCTCACTCTCTCTCTCTCTCTCTCTCTCTCTCTCTCTCTCTCTCTGTCTCTCTTACCTGAAATGGTAACTACTAATTTGATTCAATTTAGTATCCATATTGCATTCGAAATTGTCAATTTTCTTCGCTTTACAAATTGGTTATGCAAATTTTGAATTGAAAAATTCCTTGCAAATCAATCTTCAAGCATCATCAAGTTTGACTTCTCCAAGTCAAGATGCATTCACATTTTACGTACTTTTATTGAAATCATATCATAGTTTCGGCAACTTTATGCAGCAGATTTTGTCAACTACAAAATTGATGCTGAATTGAGCTGAAGTTATCTTTCTTTGAAAAACGAGAATTTAAGTGTTTGGGCTTATTAGATTGTCGTAGTTGTGCCTCACAAGTCATCCAACTGGACATGGAAAACTATTTTTTTTTTTTTTTGTTGGCTGCAAATTTAACTACGTGCTGCATTTACATTTGCATTTGCATCTCTAACAGTATCTGCATCTGTGAGTTGCTACAAGTTGACATCTTCTCGGCAGCGCCTATTTCATGCAATTTTTTGCCCTTTGCCCGCTGCAGTAATTTTTTTTTTTTATTATTATTTTTTTTTGTTCACTTGTCTCCTGTCTTAGGCTTGAGCCGCAGCGCGTGCAAAATGTCAAGCGAGCTGAGCACAAAAAGGCAAAAAAATAACAGAAAAACACAAAATACGCTATGTACACTTAGAAAAAAAAATTAAAATTACCCAATTGTCAAAGGATAATTTGGGAGAAACATATTATTTTGTAGACTTAATATGAATAGTAGATATAATAGTTATTAAGTACAAAAGTATTTGCCGTACGTATTAATATTATTATTGCCTGAGCAATATATGCACATATATTTTTTTTAAGTGCAGCTGAGCTGTGCTTAAAGTCAGCTTCCACAGCGACATCTTTCTACTTTCTTCTTCGTGTGGATTTCAATCGTTGCTATGACATTTTGCACTCGCTCAAGAAACGAGCCTCGCACACAACAAAAAAACACACACACATTCGCGCTCTCTCTCTCTCTTTTTCGCTAGCCTTTATTTGTGGAATTTGTAGTTTCGTCTTAGCCTGCGCCTTTGTTTGCTTACTTTAGACTCTGTGCAAATGTCAAAATGTTCCACAAATTGAAGTTTGCCTACGAAGCGATGTGGATGACAATGCACCACAGTCATCTTCGCTGCCAACAAACCCCTCCTCCTCCCCCTCCCCCTCGCAGCACACCCACATTGCAATTCTTCACTCGTCCAGAGCAGGAAAAAAAAAGGCACAGAACTGACACGAGGTCAATTTGTGTTGGCGTTAATAATTAAGCAAATGAAACATATTTACATATATGTATATGTATATATAAATATAATTTTTATTAAAAAATATAAAAATAAAAATATTAAGTTGGTTTTGTTGAGCGCAAATATTTATTGTTTACTGCTGACGTTAATTGACAAATATTTTCGATCCAATTGGATTTTCAGCTGTGTTTTGCATAAACAAAGCATCTTTTTATTGTGCCACACTATTGTTTTTGGACTGGCGGCGGCTGCTGCGTTTGCATAATGCTGCTATGGCAAAAAGTCAAATCAAGCGCTCAATTTAATGGGCG
Organism: Drosophila longiperda; assembly: GCA_035042125.1. Lineage (NCBI taxonomy): Eukaryota > Metazoa > Arthropoda > Insecta > Diptera > Drosophilidae > Drosophila > Drosophila longiperda. The sequence goes on from JAWNLV010000120.1 coordinate 2,924,641, forward strand.
TGTCCGCCTTCGCCTCCGATCCCGATCCGGCCCCTGACCAATCTCGTTCGTTCGCTGACGCTGCACAAAGCCACGCACATTAAACAAACCAACAGGCAAAGTACTATAAACAAAAAAGCAAAGTATTTTGCCTAATTATTAATATTGCCCATAGCCATTTGAGTTGTGCATTTGTGCCTGGTAATATTGCTAAGTGGCTCTACTCACACCATCCTCCCCCTTTCCCGTCTCAGCTCACCAACGACTGGCATTTATACAAAGTATCAAAGATTCAGCAAATGTGCAAATTTAAACAAGGGAAAATGTTGCAGTCGACTGCAAAATACTTTGATATCATTACTAAAACTAGCTGTGTAGCCAAGAATTACCGTCCAAGTTTGCCTTGCAAATTTATATAGATATATGTATATAAGTATAAAAATATATAGTATCGGAATAGTTTGGGGGAGATATGTGGAGGACCAATTCTACTTCCTGTATTTTTTTTTTTTTTTTATTTACTAGGTCAGGCATTGCGCAAAACCAATATACTCTAAAAGTTTCTCAGTATCAAAGTATAATAATACAAATAAATAAATATTCTGGCGAATGAATCAAAACTTGTTTAATCAGCATCTTTGTATCCGCTGCACCCATTGAATGAAATCTCAGAATAAGGCAAATAAATCAAAGACAACAAATAAAAGTTGATGAAAAAAGAAAAACAAACAACAAAAAGCAATATTTTCAAGCCGAAATAGATGCGAGTTTTTTTTTGTTATTAAATTATTCTTTTCGTTGTTAAACTTCTAGAAATTTTAGGCACTTGAGAAGTACAGTTTATGTTGAGCAACTGTTGGGAAAACACTTAATTTTAATTATTTTTCTATTGGCTTTTAGTTTCACTTTGAGGTAAGGAAATTCAATCAGCAACTTTGCTGGTCAAAAACTGCACACTGGTTGCAATATAAATGGCTTGTTTTGAGGCCCATCAAGGAATAGCGCAAAAATGCTAATTAAAATACTCACTGTGTGTGTGTGTTTGTGTGTGTGTGTGTGTTTGTATATTTTGTATTGCTCAACTTTCTGGGCGAACTATGATGTAATTTCGTTTTTCTGAGTTTTCAAAGCGCATCCCGCATCAGCATAAAGCTATGCAACAAATTTTTAAAAGAGTTGCAACAAGGGTCAAGGGATGGCGGTGCTTTTGCTTAATAATCGTGACATTTGAATTTTGTTCAACGTTGCGAAAAACAGGGCCAACGAAACAGGGAATGTCAGACAGACAGCCGCCGGCAGAGACAGAGGCAATTTAGTGCAGTTCTGCTCAACTCAGTCCAGTCCAGTTCAGTTCAGTTCAGTTCAGTTCAGTTCAGTTCAGTTGGCTCACATCACTCACATTCCCAGCTTTTGAACAAAACACTAACCAATCTGAACCAACCAGGTGACTCCGCCTTTGCGATTAGATCACATTTGAGTAGAGAACATCTGAAGGACCCTCATCACCGATTCGGGATTCTGGCGTTACAAAATGTTTCGCATATTTGCGTTACGTTTATGGCAATTACAGCAAAATTTGCGAAATTTAGATAGAGAAAGTGCTGCGAAGAGCTCAAAATCGCTCTATTAAACGTGTATTTGTATTTTTATCTTGGGAAATGTTATAAATAGTTAATCGGAATTCCAAATTTGTATAAATTTAATTGTTAAAAAAAATCATTCATATTCATTTTATTTGCTGGGCTTATATTGAGTAAAACGTTTTTATAAAAATTTTATTTTCCGAAAACAGCAAATATTTGATTCGAAGTCGTACTGACTTTTCTCAGTGTATGATGAAGGCAGAAAAGTTCGCTGGCGTTCTAAAACTGTCACTGTCAAACAGTCAGCAGTCAGTTGAGCAAAAGCGGAAACCGGATACTGCCAGAGTTGCCAGCCGCTTACCGTTTCGCGTACTCTCTCTGTGTGTGGGATGTGTGTGTCAGGTGTGTGTGTGTATTTGGGTGGGTGCATTTGAAATGCAGGTGGTGGGCGTGGCCAACAAAACCATTGATAATGGCAGCCCAAAAAGTTTTTAATGTTGTTTATGACTCCCGCTTACAAAGTCAGTGATTAAATTATTTATGACAGCTTAAAAAATTTAGAGTTGCTCCACTTACAGTGTGACCATAAAATGCCGCTGAACTGCCAGTGTTGCCAAACGCGCTTGACACACGAACATCAACAACAACAACAACAACAAAAAAAAACCAGCAGCAACTGTAATAGCAATAAACATTTACAGTGCAAGCGAAAGGACCAAAATGAGCACGATTTAACAAAAAAAAAAAAAAAAAATATACTGTTGCCAGCAGGGGTCGTCATGGCTATTTCACGAATGCGGTTGGCAACACTGTAAATGTTTTGTTGCTCTGCTGTTGCTGTGATGTTGCTGCTGTTGATGAGGCTGAGCCGACAATTGGAACAACATTGTCGCCTCATTGTTGCCATTATTGTTGTTGAGGTCACAGTCATTTCGTTTTATTCCCTATCTTCTTTACTCCCCCCCCCCCCAAGCTGTTTCCTATGTTTGCATTTGTTGTTGTTGTTGTTGCTGTCACACTTGACGCCTTTTGGCACATGACATTTTGCAGCACTAATTGCGCCATTCACATTGCTCTCAAAAATGAAGTAAATTCTTTCGCCTGCATTAAGCAAAACACTAAACTGAATTGTTTTTTTTTTTTTTTTGTCTGCTACCTTTTTGCGATGCACAAAGTGAAATAAGAATTCAGCAGATCCAGCTAAGTGTGAAGTTAATTAAATTGTAACTATCAAGTAATATGTTCAACTTTGAAGATATTTTCAACGATTTTTCAAAAGGGCCTTTTTAACATTGAAGTTTGAGCAGCACTTTTAAGCACTTTTGCCAGCATTTTTGCGGCTTTGTGGAGCCGTTTGCTCCATTCTCTTTGTTGACTAATTAAACAACGGCCAAAGGCGACAGTTGGCGGCATTTCCACACAAAAGAGCTGCTGCTCAATAAGCTCATGTGTGTGTGTGCTGTGTGTGTGTGTGTGTGTATATCTATTATTACCATTCACATTGTTTCGTTCAGTTCTCAATCATCAATTGACTTCAATTTCTGAAGCTGCAACAGCAGCAGCTCATTTCAAGTCATCAACTTCTGTTGCACTTCGTCAATTTCAATTTCATTTGACAGTTTGCATTTCTTTTCTCTCTCTCTCTCCCAGTCTTTCTCTCTCTCTCCCTCTCTCTCTCTCGTTCTTTCGGTTTCTTTAATCAGCACGCGTTGACAGCTTCTTTGATGTGTTAGTTTTGTGTTTCCTAAGGGGGGAAAATTGAGAACCTAAACGTCACTGCAAACATTTCCAAACAGCAATCGAAAATATAAAAAATACACTGGAAATTACGAGATTTTTTTTTATATTTATTTTGGTGCGCCTTGTAAATTTGTCTAGCTGATTGCACTCACAATTTTGCAGATATCTTTATAAATGAATATATACTTTATTTAAATATAACTGTGCAGGCTCTTCCAACTGGCATATCATCTTTATAGTCTTCCACTGACTCGATAAGTAATCTCTTGGCGAACTTCTCGGTTCAGTGTGCAATTCGAAGTGTTAAGCCATAGAAGTCCGCCACTTGATGAGCCCCCTTTTGGAGTCGCATAATTAAAAGTTCGTTTGCAAGAGGATTACGATGGCATCGTTCGAACTTAGGTCCAAGTTACCGTAAGCTCTGGACTTGATGCAGATATAATGACAGCTATGCCATTTAAATCATATGCACCTGTCTGCCCGCCACTCTGTGTACCCTGTGTGTGCCACCGTTCGTGCCTCTGTTGATTGCCCGCAAAATGCAAAACTTAGCGAGAGGAATGTGAAACAAAAAGTTGGTTGACTGTGGCCTGAAGTGGCAAGTAAGGTAAAGAAAATGACGGCAAAAGAACTTAACTTCAGATATCAGAAAACCGGCAGTGACAATTGCCCGGTTTCTATTGCCAAAGTAGACAAGTTGACCCATTTAAGGGGCGCCAACTTGGCGCCCCAAGGGGTCGTTGAATGGTTGATACAAAAGATACCCCCAGCTAGTTCAGTCTGTGCAAGTGGATCCTATGGCCATTTCACATGATTTCTTTGTACAATGGTGCGAAATCGATGCCACAAGAGCTGAACTTACAAACACACACACACACACAGAGAAAGAGGGAGAGGGAGAAAAGCAATAAGTGGCCAAGTGCGGAATGGTAATGGGCACTCGGGCGCTGACATCGGTGTCAATGAGTCGCCTGCAACCAGCTGAAAGGTACTGCAGAGATATAAATGCATTGCAACCAATTTCTGCCACCAGCAGCAACAGCAGCAACAGCAGCCGCAGCAGTATTTTTAATGCGTACAATTTTCTTTTATTTGCCCAAGATACTCACAACTAAATGAAGTGCCAACAATTTAAAGGATGTTTTCCGTTTTTCACTCGTGTGCCTCACAGATTTTTCGTTTCAAACATCTGCCCCAAAGTGCCAATTTTACATATCAAAATAGATTTCGTTATGCTTGCAAATATGAAAAAAAAAAATATATATTAAATAAAAAAATATGAATTTCAAATAGAATGTGGAAACTGAATCACTAACAGAGCGGCGATGGCAGAGAGAAGAATGAAGAAAAAAATTAAACAAGTAAAAAAGGAATTTAAAAATTTTCGAACTTTAAATAAACTTAAAAAACCGTAAGAGCACATATAATAAATATAAATATTTTAAACTACTAAATTGTAAATTCAAAAGAGAAAGTTATCAATAAGCGCAATAATTTCCGATGGCGAAGCAAAGCGAGAAAAACCTCAAAAAAAAAAATAAGAAAACTAAAGTAAAAAGCTAAAAGAGAAGCTTATATCCTGCTCCTGTGCTCCTGTTTCCTTAGCAGCAAAATTTATTTGCTTTCAGTTGCTTAAATCTTGTCAGCCGATATAAAAATGAAATATGTATAAGCGCATATATATATATATATATATATAGTCCTAAGTATGTTGCGCCAGGGGAAAGTTTATGTGAGCAACAGCAAGTTGCAATTTATCTGAACACAGTGCAAGAGTTGCGGCACCTTTTCTTCAACTGCTCCTCAAAATGTTCCTTGACCGTGTGCTTATCACTAAGCCATGCAAGGGGGGGGAGGGCATTAGGCTGAGGCAATAACATAAATAAAATAATAAAAACAAAATTGAAACAAAGAAATAAATTTTCAACTTAACTGAATTTAATTTTCATACAAAAAGCGCGAGTTTGGTGAAAGATGACGAAGCAAATGGTTTGCAAAATCGACTTTCAAATTTCTTCAAAAGCGTGGTTAATGCTGTGTGCAAGAAAAAAGGTGGCTCACTTGGCGGATGAACTTTTCGCTGATTTATGTCTTCATTGTTTTTTTTATTTTTTTTTTTTTTTAGTGGATGCGCAAGTTTTTTATCTTACCACTGCATCAGAATCACGAATGTCAATTACTTTTTCTTGCAGCTTCTTCAAACAACAAGAAGAAAAAGCTCTGCATACATTGTGGCGCCTCCTCGCACACTCATGCTTTCTCTCTCTCTCTCTCGCTCGCTGTTTCAATTTTAATCTCTGTCTCTGTCTCTGTTTGCAAAGTACTCGAAACAGCAAAAGTTTGTCCCTATTGTTGACTCAATGCGGATGACATCATCGCAGTCTGCTTGCTTGAATGTTGAGCGAATGTTTGAATGAATGAATGGATATATAAATAAATAAATGAAAAGCCAGCCAGCCCCAACCAACCCAAGGCAACCCAACGTTACTCTTCCAAAGCCATATCTTTATCGATAAGTGACGACAGGCAAAGTTTAAATTAATAATATCTTAGATGTGTGTGTATGTGTGTGTTGGTGTGTGTGTGTGTGTTGGTGTGTGTGTGTGTGCTGTGTGAATAGAGTGTTAAATAAGCAGCGCTGATTATGCATTCATTTGACCTTTCAACATATCGATCTCTCTGCTGAGCTGTGTCGTTCAGCTAAATTAATCTCAACAATGCCTATATTAATAATACGATTTTAAGTGGCCATCCTTCGAACTGTCACTTCCATGCTAAAAGTTAACTTCTCTCACTGAGATCACACCAATTATATGCCATGTCAATCTATAAACTTTTTACTTCTAATTATACTCAATTAATCACAATATTTATTCCTCTCTTTACTCTTTATTTGCAGGTACGTGCTTAAGTTGTTACTTCAGTGTCCGACGTCGAGCTAAGTATCAAAATGCTTGACTTTTTCACATAAAATTGATTTTAAATTTTATAGATATTTCATAGATGAAACCTATAACCAATTTAGTTGGGTTAAAAAATATTTGTTGCTTTATATATGTATGATATACACAAGTTAAACAACAAATTGGCACTTTTTATAAAGTGTTTCCCATGTGCTCAATTAAATTTCAACTGCAATATTAACAAGTTGCGATTTGAGTTTTGACCACATTTTCCACAAAAATGGGTTCTTTGTTGTTGCGTTTTTTATACCGCACTGAGCAGTTTTAATATTTTATTATTTTTACTGTTCCCTGTTGCTGGTAAAGTGCGATTTGGCCATAAAAATACTGCGCCGACATTGCAAATCAATTGGAATGAAATTCCAAAGCTCAAAACAACATTTTTTTCCATTTCATTCACACTATTATTTTATTTTGGAAAAAAAAAAATAAAAAGAATAGATATATATATATATATAAAATCGTTAAGCGAGACTTGCAGGCGGCAACGCCATCTCAGCTCCTGCTGCCCACATAATAGAGTAGCTCTGTGTGGCAATGTTGCAATTGCTACGTAAATAGACTTTCAATGCACTTGACACATGCTATTAAATGGCAGCGATAGAACGGTAAAAAGGGGAGCAAAAACAGCGACAGATACATTTGCTATCTACTTGCAACATATTTGTATGCATTTATTTTTTTTTTTATATATTTTCTTTTTTTTTTTTGTACATATATCGAATATTTATATGGTGTAACTGTGACAAGGGCGCACTTTCAAAATGTTCGGCCAGCTCAGCGTCAAATGCTGCGCTACTTATAACATTTACAGTAAACATTTCAATTAAAATTAAAAAACAAAATGAAATATTTTACTTTTGACACAAATGCGACTTATTTCCTGATATATTTTATACGAATGTCATACAAAAATGTGATAAGCTCCGTTTAATTCCTGAACGAAAAGCTTTTACACACATGCCACACATTGTGATTGGTGCAACGAAAGCTCAGTAAAACTAGTGCGACAGCAATGGCAAAATCTTTTAGTTAGTCGAAGCGCAAAAGGATCGCAATTTTGCAGGCATGCAATATTCATTGAATTCAAAAAAAAAAAAGTAGGAGAATCCATATATATATAAATATATATATATATATATTATCGGTAGTCATTGGCATCGTGTGAAACCCATTTTAGTGACATGAAAAATGTGCAACAGCCAAAGCTGAAAAATAATAATAATAAAAAGAAAATATGCAGATAAAAAAACAATAAATGGCGAAACTCTAAATAATAAAATCAAAAGGATATAAATCGTTGTGAAAACCTACAAAAGTTATTGAAAAAATATTGTCTGCATTGGCAAGCGCAAACAGAGGCGTAGATTTGCCGATATGTATTTTTTATGCTTTATACCAGCATCAGAAATAAAGCCTATAAAATCCCTCGAATGCACACACGCACACACAACACACACACGCTCACACAACACAACACACACACACACAACACACACACACACAACACACACACACACACACACATGAAAATCATTTAACCACAACGACCCGACCTGGTCAGGAAAAAATAGCCCCAAATAGCAAAGAGCTTTGCCAACTAACTGCTTTGCATTGGCCCCCCGCCACATTTACGGCCAGGGGTTAATGGGGCTAGCAGCGTCGAGGGTGGTGCTTTGTTGGCCACTGACATGTGTGGTTATGAATTGAGTACGCACACATTGAACAACTGCCGCAGACAGCGTTCCGCTTTTTGTGTTGCCTTCGGTTTTTTTTTTTGTTTTTTTTTTTTTCCTTTGTGCTCATCCTGCAGCTTGTGGCGTGCGGCACTTAGTCGAATGATCTCCGGGTGCAATTTGAATTGATTGGATTGCAAACGGAATTGTTTGCAACGATTTCAGATAAACCCCGCCGGGCAGTAGTTAATTCGCAAATACTGCCACGCGATAAGCCGCAAATTGTTTCAATCAATTTGCGAATAATAATTGAGTCAAAAAACTAAAAACTTGATCAAAAGTGAAAAGTGAAAAGAAACATGTTTTTTTTTTCATTCAAAAATTCTATTTGTATTTAAAGATTCTCTTTTTTAACAATTCAAATATTAGATCAAACACGCAGACACACACACACATAAACACACACACACACATGCACACACAGATAAGCCGTTATCATCAATACCTCATAAGCGAAATCCATTCGCAGAACTATTGAGCCCCACTTAATGAAAGCTCACACAACCCAGTGTTGAGTGGTGTCCGCAAATGGGAAACGAAATCCAATAAAAAATTATCGAACCTTGGACGCCACACAGGGTGCCAAGGAGGGTGGTGCTGTTGGGTGTGCCGAGTCTGTTTGGGTCACCCAAAACACGATGAGCGCTGTGTCGCTGTCATCGTGAGCACTATGCAGTATTAAAACCATTTAAATGGTATTCAAGCAAAAATTTGCCACATAAATGGCACAGCGCCAGCGGGGCCCTTGTGGCCCCTAGAGGCATCCTCGGCATCCTCGCATCTCACAGTTGGCCAAGCCTGCTGCAGCTGGCTGGCCAAGGCTCAGGTCTGCGATGGCCGCAGTCAGTCAGCAGGCAATGAAATTTAAGTTTATCGACATCGTTAAAATTATCTTAACGGGACATCAGTGTCAGCCAGCACGAGACTGGACTGTACCGTACCGTACCGTACCGTACCCCATCGAACCGGCTGCGACTGCATTGGCTAGCTTTTATTACTTATGCCGCGTAGTCGTTCATATAAATTCACATTTTCCACTTCATTGGCAACAGCAGTAGCAGCAGGAGGAGAAGGAAGAGCAGCAACAGAAACAGTAACAACAAGAACAAGGATAACAACAATGATAACGATGACGACGATGATGACAGCGTTCGAGACGACAATCTCTGCACTTTCATCCTTTGCAGCCACTTTGCATAAGTGCGCGTGTGGAATGCGCTAAAATGGTGGCATCGGGCGGGATATCGGTGGGGGGGGGGGGGTGAGGGGTGTCTGTCGGCCATTTGGAATTGCTTGTCGAAATACCCAGGGAAAATTGACACACCGCACATACGCCGCATAAATCTTGAAGCAGTCAGGTTGTCGAGCGGGTTGTGTGTGCGAATGGTGCGGGTGGTGCGGCTGTGGGGCAACATAATTCGCACGTAAGAGCGTAAAAATGAAGCATAAGTAGAAGAAAAAGGAAAGTCAAAAACGAATTACAAGCACACACACACCCAGACACACACACACACTTAATACATGTGTATGTGGGTCTTTTTCCCAAGTCTCAAGCAAGTCAGCCAGTAATGCCATGCATATGAATTATCGGTTGTGCGTGAACCCATCTTAAGCCAGGGGTCGAAATCGTGGTGCCCAGATTGAGATTACATATGAAATTAAGTGGCATCCAAAATGCCATTCATAAATAATTCATTTCTCTTTCCACTCTCTCTCATCGCGTCGCATCCAAACTTTTTCCTGGCGCATATTTTTTTATTTTATTTTTTTTTGTTGTCGAACAAATGCAGATTGTTCCCCATGCGGAAATGCTCGTTTGTATGCATTTAGTATGTATCGATGAACGATATGTGTCTGCATTGCGTTCGTTGAACGAATTTGAATATGCCTTGTCGATAACACACTCTATGTAAATTAGGGATTGCTGTCATCGATAACAAATGGAATATAGCCAGACAGAGATTTGGAATAATTATAACTTAACGTTTGATAGATCAGTTGTTGTAGACCTATTGTAATTATCGATAACATGTTATCGCTAACGTGTTAAAGGCATTCTTAAGTGTTGCACATTAGTTGCTGCCTCATCATGATGATCATCGTCATTATCATCGTTGGCCAGATTATCATCAATGCTTGGAGTAACCTCAATTTTCTATTGAATGCTTTGTCAAAGAGAAAACCACTTGTACACGGCATGTCATCCTGTGGCCATTGTGCGTCAAGCAGCCAACCCTAATCAGTGAACATGGTCGGGAATCGGAGCGACGACAGTTTCATACTTCACCATCATTCCTTGCCCCTCGCCCCACGCCCCTCGCCCCTTTTCCCTTGTTCCTTGTCCCTTGCCTGTTTGCTCTAAATTTTAGATGACACTCCAGCTATCGTTCTTGCATTTGGTTACGTCCAGAAGGGAACGCCATGCACATGAATGCAAAAAATGGGTGCAGTGCTTCACGCCCCGCACGCCCCGCACTCCATACACACTCCTTGCCCCGTGCAACCATCACTGCTGTTGCTGGTAACGCCTGCATTTAAATCGAATAGCTTCATCAGCAACTGGGAGCGGACCAACATTAAGCGGAAGTCTTTACTTCCGTTTTGCCAATCCGCTTGCCCCGCTTCGCAAACGCCCCTCCTCCCCAACACTCTGACACCCTATGCTGTGCACTCACCTGCGTAACGTAGCCACCCCCTGCCGCCCTCCGTTTGCCCCATCACGATAATGACAAAAGTGTTAATAGCTCCACAAGCTGCATGGGGCACTGAATGTGCTGCAAAAAATTATGCTGGCAACGTTGATGAAATAAAAAAAAAAACAAAACAGCAAAAAAAAATAATACAAAAACCCATCTTTAACACAACGAATATTGTAGACCCTTAAATTGGAATAAGTTGAGTTTACATCAATTATTTTTTGGCAAAAAAATTTGCGTACTCGATTTATATTTTTGACTCCTTTACTCAAGCTCATTTTCATAACTCAAATTTGTATAAGCTAAGAAATGCAGTTTAAGATTTTAATTTTTTAAAATCACAAAAAATAAATAATTGAGCAGAATTAATGAAACTAAATAAAATATTTAGCGATTAGTCGGCAATCGAAAAAAATATTCTTTTATGCATTTTATACATGTCGTCACTAAATAAAAGGGAAACCAGAGTGCAGGCAACACACACACATACACACACACACACACACATAGGTTAAGCGCTGGAGCGGATGAAGCTGGGGCAGGAGCTGACAAGAGTAACTGTGCGCTGGCGGGCAGGAAGCACTTGTACAATGCAATGTTGAAAGGATGCAGCAGTGACGATGAGGACATTGATGATGAGGTTCTCCTGCTTAGGTGCCCCGTGCTCCGTGTGCCCCGCGCTCGCTTTGCCAACCCTCTCGTCTAACCGGTACTTGCAATCTGTTACCACACTTTGCTTTTCATGCTGAAGAAATGGAGAACTGACGAACTGTATAACTGTAAAACTGAGCATGTTGTTGTCCTGGCAACTCCTTCATCAACGTCTTCAGCGTGCGTTAAAGTCCTTTTCATTGAATGCCAGCCTGTTATCTCTGTATCCATCTCTGTTCCTCTATGGTCTGCCGCCTCCAGCCTCCAGCCTCTTGCCAACTGCCTTCTCGTTTACCTATGCTGCGGGGACCTTAAGTGGCAATCCCCTGCGCCTGACTATGCCATGAACAGTGCCGACTCGCCTTTCCTTTGACTTGGCATTTCTATAAGCGCCTTTCAGCTTTCTTTAGTCAATTCACTCCGTATTCTACTAAAATTAAGCTAGTTTCCCCAATTCGCTTTTATCTACAAATTAATGGCGTTGTGCAGATATATCAAATAGACCTACATATATATAAATAACACACACAAACACACACACACACACATATGCAGTCACACATTTGTTTTTTTTTTGTTTTTTTTTGGTTTGCCGTTGCAATTTCCCTTTTAATTGCAATTGATTCAAACACTATTTTCCTATAAATTTATTCAATCAGGCGAATTTCGCTATTTGAAAACTTCTTTCAAACCGCGCAAAGCAATTGCTTTAAACTGTTTCTTAATTCATTTGAAATTTCGTTAGATTTAACAATTTTATATATTAAAATTATTCACTTCACATTTCTTGCATTTTCTTTATTTTACTATCACAAACAGGGTTTTAATGACACTTTTGGCTTGTCGGACATCGAGTGTTGACTGATGATAATAATATATATAAAATATGCAACAAAACAATGCAAAAAGTGTCGAGTCACTTGTGGCAACTAAACGTGTCACTGCTGTCTGTCGTCAGTTGCTGTTTGAAAAGCTGAAGTTGGTTTTCAAGCCTGGCCAAAACGCAGCCAGCATATTTATTACAATTAAAGCTGTCCAAAGATAAATTCCCAGGCACAAATGGCAAAATGGCAGAATATTGCCGCTTTCAAATGAGGCATGCCCAGTCAAAGCAAAGCAGCCAAAGGGGCGTGGCATGTGTATGTATGGGTTGTATGCGAATTACTTGTTGTTTTTATTGCTGTTGCTGCTGTTGTTGTTGTTGTTGTTGTTGTTGTTGTTGTTGTTGTTGTTGTTGTTGTTTTCGACACGCTCCAACAACGCCAACAGTGAGTGCAAAAATTAGCAGAGTTGCTGCCGTTTTCACGCTTGATGCACTGATGCAGCCGGCCAAGGATTCAGTCGCTCAATTCCAGTTTGCCGGCAGCAAGCAGCATGCAGCATGCAGCATGCAGCCTGCAGTCAGTATTAAAAAATGGTTCCCCGCCCCTTGCCCCCTTGCAACCCCCGCCCCTTTTTAGCTCATCGTCGCACACATTTTGCCAAGTGATTTATGAGCCGCGCGGCGGCATTTAAAGATGCAAATATTTTTCCATATATGAATGGTAGCCCTGCACTTAGAAAAAAAATAATCATCTTGAAAGTTGCATATATTATTTAATTCCTTCGATTTTCATTTACACAATATCTCAAGCAGCTCAGAGATTAATAATTATCTATTCTCATATTTTCAAATTAAATTAATTTTCTTAATCGTTTTTAATAATGATAATGTATAATTATATATATATATTTTTTTATATTTCTTGCTCATATGTGCTTTTTTGCTAAGTGTCTCGCTGCATCTTCTTTGGGGCTGTACTCCCCCCCCTCACCATACTGTGTCGGCTACGTCGCTTTGCAGCTGACACATGTCTGTTGGTGGGACTCGACTGCTGCTTGCTACTTGCAACTTGCTGCATCTTTAGACCCCAGCCGAGACGTAAAGATATTTGTGCAATAAAAGTATATAAACAGCATGAAAATATTTTTGCGTACACTGTCCATGCCCCTAACCTCTAAGCCCCTACCGCCCGCGCACCCCCCCCCCCCCCAGCCAGTCCTTGCTAGCCACTGAGTAACGCAACAACAATGAGTACATAAATTTTTGCTATAAATTTTCTTTGGTTGTCAGTGGCATTTTGCAAGTGTTGCCCAACAAAAACAGAGGGCGAAGTACCTCGTATCGTATTCACTCGTCCTCCTACCACATACACCCCCCCCCCCCCTGAGCCTCTCGCCCTCTCCCCCACTGCACCTCACTCCCTTCAAGCTTCTTTTGTGGCTGGTAAGCCCCTTGCACTTTACTCATTTCAATGCCAACCGCAAAAAGCATTTCCATTCTCTTGTTACTTTCTTGGCTTTGGGCAGATGTTACTTTGTTGCTTTGCAGCCACTTCAAAATGTGGTTTTTGTGTGAATTTAATTAAATATTTAACGGCCGCCTTGCCAACGCTTTGCTTGACCACGCCCCCTGTCCAAACATCGACTGTTAATATGTAGTCTCTTTGGTATCTTTTCAGTTTTCAGTTTTCTGTTTGACTTAAGCTTTAAGTCTTGGCCATTAAATATTCAGTTAAAAGTCGTTAAAAAAAAAAAAGGTTTTCTCCCTCAATCAGTCTCAACTCAAACAGCACGTCAATCAATCAGTTTCAATCATCTGATGGATTGGCAAGAAATGAATTGACTTTAACTGCTTTGCCTGAAATAAATAAATAATAAATTATGAATTTTCACTTTCATTTCGAAAAACATTCCGTAAAAAAAAATTCTGATAACTCTGATTCATTTGTATATTTGAATTCACTTCAAATTTAATTAAAATTTAAAATGCATTAAATGGGACTTTATTCAATTAATTTATTGAACCCTGAATAAGTCAATTTATGCTAAAAGCATACTTTCGCAACAGGGATAATGAGAGTTCGAGTTATATAAAATATTAGTAAATGTAGTAAATAAATAAAATAATCTTATTTAGTTTTCATTAATTGTGCAATCCTTTGCCCATTCAATCGCCCACAAATCTCTATTTAAGTTCTGATTATCGAAAAATATTGATCAAAAATTTTAGACTTTGGCATTTTGTAAACTCAATCGTTTAATTACACATACCACTGATGCTGCTGCTGCTGCTGCTGCTGCTGTTGTCAAATTCCGGACGTCAAAGTTCACCCACACACACACACACACACACTCATACCCACCTAAGTTGCTGCCACCCACTTTTTGCTTGCAACAAATTTGAATACTTGTTTTCAGGGGTCGCAAAACAGAAACCACAAGCATAAAAAAAAACGAACGAAAACTTTATAGTAGCAAACCACATGAAATTGTTAATTATAATGCCAATTGAAATAAACTTCCACACACACACACACACACACACACACACAAAGAGACACACACATGCAAATTAGAGCAGAGCAGAGAGTTGCCAGTTAACTGATGGAAAAGAGATGCCAGATAGTAAATAAAAATGCGCTCATTTGCATGCATAAACATGCACGCAGCATCCCCCCGTCTCCTCCTCCAACCACCTGTCTGACAACCCATTCCTCGACAATTTTACAATTTAGATGGCGTCCCATCGATTTGAATGGATTCGAATTTGACGTTGCTATATTGGAATTCTAAATGAATCAAAAATTCCAACATAGAAAAAAGAGAATTTGTTTTGCCGATATGCGTTGATTGTCAACTGTTTCACATTATTTACTTTGTCGCTTGCTGTTCTTATTTTTGTTAACGCTTTTCATTTCCATTTAATATTATTTGCATTTGACTAAGTCGTATGCAGTTTGCCCATTTTATTTAAAAATGTCCACAGTTCGATTAGCCTATTGAAAACGAGCACTGAGTGAATGCGTTTGATCGACTAACGCATACCTCGTATTCTCTGCATAACTTTATATTCCCATAGAGTTCAATTGTAAGGGTGAACTTCGAGTGTATTGAGTTTTTGGTTAGCTAAATGCAAATGTGACACAAACAAAAACATGAATGGAAATAATCTTCGCTTCGGTTTTTAAAAATCTTTGAAGATGCAAATTAAAAAAGGTAAACCCATTATTTCATGGCAACTTCATGACTTATGCACCTATAACTTAAGATCCAATCTTTTGACAAAAAACAGGGTGTCTCAATGCAAATTGTTGTAGATATGAAAATGATAAAATGAAAATACATCGGTTTGCTGGTCATTTGGCAACCGCATTGTAACCGCTCAGCTATTTGTATGGAATTATATTTTAATTGAAGTCAATTACTTTGTGTGATGGTGTTAATTTAGCTAGCCATCTCTCTCTCTCTCTCTCTGTCTCTCTCTCTCTCTCTCTCTCTCTCTCTCTCTGTCTCTCTCTTTTAATTTGTAGAAGAGAGATGATTGTAGTGCACTTGCACAATGTATATTTATTTATATATATATGTATGTGTGTATAGTATTGAGTAAACTCTTGTGTATTTCAAACAGTAGAAATATAGCCACAAGCAATAGCAAATTGTTTTTATTACACTCTCTTGTTTGTCAACCGAGTTGAGTCACTTAACCTTCTCGGGGCTACAGTTAACTTCGACATGAGCCACAAAACGATAAGAATAAGAACAAACAATTTGTTCCACTCAATGATGACTGAATGCCAATTGCATGTAAATATCTACATATCTTGTGCACACATCAGATGTATCTCACAGTAACAAAGCATTTCTTTGTCTAGCGAAATTGTGAAATTGCAAAGTTGAGAATTGCGGTCGATGCAAAAGACGATGCCAATTGAAGGATATTTTGTGCCAAGAAAATATTGCTATTAATTCAATAACTTTGAATTTATTAGGAAATTGTTTGTCAAACAGTCATTAAACAATTAGTCAGCATAGAAAAAAAAATGTATATTTATGGTTAACAATGATTTGAGAATAAATTGAAACTAATTATAGAATTGAATAGAAATATTTACATATGACAAGTATTAAATATTATTTAACAGCAAAACATAATATTTATTAAAATAATTAGATCATATTTTATGCTATTAAAGTTAACTCAATGCGAATTTTCTATTATAATTCAAATGGATTTCATGCAATGTAAACTTTTTAAAATTATTGCATTTAATATTTATGTGTCTCTCTCGACATTAAACAACGCTGAAAGCATTCAATCGGTTAAATGGCAATTTTACTCCGATTGTCAATTGAAAATAACTTGGCTGGCAAATTGTTGCTGGAAAATGTACAATTGCTTTTCCGATTGTCCTCATCTGTCATAATCGAAAGACTCCTCCAGCAGCTGCAGCAGTGCAGAGCCGAGTTGCACATATGTCCAAGTTATCAAACTGTGTTGAGAGGGGCAGGGAGATTGTCAAGATTGTTGGATGTATCCAATATAAGGGTGTATATAATACAGAGTATGGACTGGGACTGTGAATCCATGCAGCAGCAGCAGCAGCAGCAGTCGAGCCATCCATCATGCCACGGTGGCAGCACATCGACAGCTCAATTGAGACACGAGTTGCCAAATCGCTAAAAATCCCAAATGCAAACGTTGCACGGCAAAAGCCAAGAATTAGAAGAAACTATACAAAAAAAAAAAGAAGGCAAAAATAGAAAACAAAATCAAAAAGCAAATTGATGACTGCAAAAAGGAAACAAGGAGCAGAAGCCTCCGCACGGATACCAGCAATGAAAATGCTTTTGTCGCACAAATTTTTGATCGATGGGCCTGCTGCATAATTTGCGACGGCCTGGCAACCCTTGTGCGGCAACAAGGATATGGTGGGTGTGGCAGCAGTCAGCAGGCAGGTAGCAAAACAGCAAGCAGCACGGCCTACTTCACACTACACTCAAAGAAAAACTAGCTAGACTATGTCTCAGCCATTTAATTTAGTTGGCCTCAGTGGAAAGTTCGCAGTTCACCGAACATTTTATAAATTCTCACATTAAATAATTTATTTAACCAAAAAAAAAAATAGCTGACTTTTAAGCTATAATTATGGATAATTATTCGGCATTTTTAATATGACAGCAAAAAACCAAATTGTAATTATACATTTTTTGTATAATTCGGCTTAAATTGATTTCGTCTTTTTTGCTGAGTGTACAAAAATTACTAACATAAATCGCTGAGCGGCAACCACAGGCGGGTGGCTAGGTTGGCTATTGGTGTAGTCATTTTTGATTGATGGCTTGATTGATGCCACACGGCTGTTGACGGAGAGCCGCTGAGCCGCTGAGCCGCTGAGCTGCTGAGCTGCTGAGGTCCACTTTTCTAGTTCAATTTGGCTGCTACGTTGGGCTTAAGACTACCTAATTGATACTTGCTCTCTCTCTCTCTCTCTCTCTCTCTCTCTCTTTTTTTCCCTTTTTTTTCTCTCTCTCTCTATTGATCTGTCTCCTCTTTTCTATTTATTCGTTTTTCGCTTTTATTAAGGGATTGTTTGAGCTTTGGCCACAGTTGATTGTAGTCTTTTAATGAGTGGACTCCCAAATGAATCAATCGGCCATTCCATCATATTATTTGACCCCTCGCCTGCAACCTCCTTCATATACACCCCCCCCCCCCCCATCTTCTACAATTAAGGTATGTGTAGGGTGGTGGAGGGGGGGAGGGTTTGCCAACGCGTTGAGTTATAGCATTTTGTCGGCTTCGTTCCGTTCGTTCGTTACGATGATTAATTAAATGGCATTTTAATGAGTTCACTTGCAAGCGGGACAGTTGCATCTCACATAACACCCCCCTTCTCCCCACCCACCACTTCTCTTTACCACAGAATGCATCAATAGTGTGGTGCTGGCAACGCTGACATTACCAGAATATCTGCATTGTTGAATTCTGAACGCACAAATGCTTTGGTTAATTTATGCAATTGAACATTTGTGGCAAACGGAACTCGGTTGCAAGCACAATTGGCAATTTTCTGCTCAAGTTCAGTAAAGCCACAACACATGCACAATAAATTACGATTGTATTTCAGAATATTGAAAATTGTTTAACTAAATAAGTGTAAAGATTTTTGAAACCCCGCATAGCTTATTAGTATTGAAAATGAAGTATACAAAGTCTGAGCAAATCGTTTCGTTTCTCTTAATATTTTATGTGGTAATACTCAGATTATTGCCACATTTGTAGTAGCTGTCAGTTGAAGCTTTAAAAGTTAAAAGTTTATAACGTGTGTGTGTTGGTGCGGAGTGGGGGAGGGGTTAGTGCGATGGAGCTGCTAGCTCTGGCCAGATACCAAATATACCCCAGATACCAAGATTTGGCAGCTTCTTAGGCTTACTTATGTCACACATGCGATGCGGCAGCAGAAGCTTTAAAAACAACTTCGGACTTGCAACTTTTGCGCAAAGTGCGTACAGCAGGGGGTAGAGGTGACAAGGGGCTCTTCACTGGTTTTTGGGGTTTGGTTAAAGTTGCCGGCCAAAAAGCCAACGCGAAAAGCAAAATAAATAAAAGCCGACACTAAACTTTTGCCAAAATAAAAAAAATAAAGCAAACAAACATATAAAAGCAAACCAAGCAAACGCACAAGAAAATGAACAAAAACAACAACAAAAAAAAAAAACAAAAAAAACTGAAGAAAGCAGCGCTTGTTGCAACTTTTGCCTGGCATTCGAAACTTGCCAAGCAACTAAAAGGGCTGCAGCAGAACCCAACTAACGAGGGCTGCACTCCAAAGAGTGTCTTGCACCAGATTGAGGAGGGTTGCCACTGTGCGAGACTGAAACAGCAGCCGTAGACAACATGTACCAAAAAACTAACTGCTTACTTAACAAGACATATTCAAGCACTTAAAAGCAAAAAAAAAAAAAAAAAAAAAACCCAAAAAAAAAAAACAGTCATCAAAGGGGAGTTGCGATTGCGTAAAGGGGTGATGCAAAGGCTGCTTTAGCTGTTGCAAGTTCCTACAACTTGGCAACATTTTTTTTTTTTTTTTTTTTTTGTTTTTGCATCGTTTGACTCTGCTTTTAACGGCAGGTTTGGCATTGGCTTAATCCATACGGCGCAATCCGCTCGTCAGCCATAGAAACCAAGCAAATAGCTAAAACACACACACATACGCACACACACATACCCACACACACACTTGTACGCACTCGCTCTACAAGCCATTGAGCTTTCACACGCCATTTTGCAGGCAAGGCATCCAACTCCAAAGCGCTTCTTTAGATAGAAAGAAAGAGAGGACTAGATTGAGGGAGAGAGAGAGAGACAGAGACAGAGAGAGAGATTGGTAGAGAGTTGGAAATATGTTGGGGTAAATAACTTTATCAGTCAAGTTTACTTAATACGTCAGTAACTTAAAAGCCAACAGCGCGGCAAGCACCAGAAAATAAAAGTTATGCGCGCATAATAAGCTCAACTTTTTTGTACTTTTCCAGTTTTTGGGGGCTTCACTTCTTTTATACCCTGTTAGGTGTTACGTTAACAAAATCTCAGTAAAACTTTTGATTTTTTTTTGCAATTGAATCGTATTATTTTTGTTAGATTCTTGACGTGTTCCTTCTAATTATTCATTTTTAGCTAGTTTTAAATCAACAACTTTTTACAGTTTATTGCAGAATTTTTTGTTTTCTTTTGTTATATTCGAAATTTTTCGCATTACTATAGGTAATCCCTCAGTTAAGCATTCTTGCGTTGTTTTTTTTGTAGTTAAATTTTTTTTTTCTTTTTGATATTTTGCGCCGTTAACTTTTTTGGGCACCGAAAATGTTTGGTTTTCACTTTTTCTCGTTTTTTTTGTTCTATTTCTTTGTTCAACGGTTTTGGTTTGGCTTTCGCTTATATTTTTTCGGTATGTTGCCAAACTACTTTTTAATATCCAATGTCCTGGCTAGGTCCGGACAATGCACAGAAACTTACCTTGTGAATTTCTTTCTCTCTCTCGCTCCCTCTGTCTCTCTGTCTCTCTCTCTCTTTCTTGCTTGCGGTCTATCTCTCTCTAAGTCTCTGTCGTTTTTTTTTTTCAGAAATGTGATTGAAAAACTTTTGTGGCTGTAACATTTTCGCGCCATTTTGTTTGGCCATCTTTTGATCTGCGAACTTTTATATATATATATAGATACTAAGTACTTTATACACATTTTATTCATATTTATTTTTGATCCAATTTGTGTTTGTTTGCTCCTTGTCTGACAGCGCCAAGTGGTTAGAATCCTGTCAACCCATCTTCTTCTTTCTGAAAATTGTCTCCTTTATTGTTTGCTGAAGTGCTTATCTAATATTTGTACAGCATATTTCGCAATTGTGTGCGTAAACCTGGCTAAACATAGATTTACAATTGAATTGACTGAGACTTGCAATAATCTGTTGTAGAATTTGTAGTTTCCATAAAATGGTAAAAGTCGCTGCTAGACAAGCTTTGATTTCATAGATCTGTTGAGTGCGATTGGAAAGTGAAAGAATCCACATTTGAATATATATATTTTTAGACACTCAAACATTCGTTCGAAGCTGCCGTCGAATTTCTGTCTGACATTTGAAGTGGCTCAGTTCTTATCAGAGCAATTTGCAGTTAATCTGTTTGTCTTCTAACTAGCAAGCACTCTCCTTTCGGGCCACTTGCACTTTTGGCCTTTACATTATGTTAACCTCTTCTATGGCTGACCCTTTTTTGTCGAGTTCCCTTTAACCAGTTGCGCTGGCATTTGCCACTTGTTCAATGCTCATCAACTTTTCATTAGCCATTTTATGGTGCAGGATGCAAAAAAAAAAAAACAAACCGAACCGAAGGCAAAGAAAGATAAAAAAAAATTGAAACTACTTTGTCGCCACTTGGCTTCCCATTACGCGAGAAATAGTCTAAAGTGGAGGACGAGTAGGATGGCAAAGGGGGAGAGGAGGAGGTACTTAAACTTTACTCTTAGTCTCACCTGCCCACCGCCCACTCGCCGTTACCACTTCTCCTCTTTTTTTTTGTTGCCTTCTGCTTCATGCGCTCATAATGACCTCATTTGTATTAGCATTGGCTCTCAATTGAGGCACTTGACGCTGTGGCATTTTCCTGGCTTTCTGTGTTTCTGGGTCGCCACCATACGCGCCGCGCCACACACACACAAACACACACACACACACACACATACAAAGCAGACACAATAGCATTTTCAAGTGCAGACATTTTGTGTTAATTAGACATTAAAGCCCACATTTCAAATTGACCTTCGTTTCGTGCCATTTAAGGTCATTTTCCAAAAAGCATTTAAATAAAATGTGCTTTCTTCTTCTTCTCTCTCAACGAATATTCATTTAGCCAAATTTAGTAATTTCAATCAAATGGCCAAAAATATAATTTGCGTACTTTGCATTTTAGTTTCAATGTGCAATTGGCGGGAAGTGGATAGACTTATCAATGACCAGTAAATTTCACTTTAATTTCATTTACTATACACATAAAAAGAACTGCCCTTAAATGATGTTGTTCGATTTAAAAGTACTACAAAAAACATAAAAAAAATTGATATTTTTTTTTTTTTTGGAAAATTACATTTATACAGAGGACATCAGTTAAGCAAATGTGAGATTAAATCATTAAACTATTTGTTTTACAAGTGTTAAACTTGTGATGAAGTTGTCGAAAATGTTCAAATTATTGTCGTAATTCGAACATCTGCTTCTGCTTTCGTTTTACAAAATGCAGAATTCTCTAGTGTCTGGCGCACAAATGGCAGCAATTACGTCGGTGCACAAGTGCGCCAAAGCAATCCACTGTCAAATGGCCATCGCTGTGGGTGTAGCCATCCCTCCCAATACCCATACCCCCCTCCCCCCCCCCAACTATCTGCTACCCCAGTCGGAATTGTCTCCTAGAGGCAGCGGCAGCAATGGCAACGTTCATGAAAATTTCAAGTGAAATTGCATAAAAAAACAAAGTAAACTCTCTCAAATGGGGAGTTAACAACTCAAACATACTCTGTGATTGCAGCCATAAATAAAAGAAAATATATATCAAAAATAGAAAAATCAAATTGTTATCAAAATTTCATATAAGAAAAATTGTTGTTGCATTAAAAAATGTGCAACATTTTGTGTTGTTGGCTGGCCAAACTGCAAGTTCATCATAACACATTGAGCGCATCTAACGCGGTATGCAACAAAACTGTCAATGGCAAGCGTCTGCTGTGTGATACGGGTGTGCATAATGGATGTGTGTGTATGTGTGTGTGTGTGCGTGTGTGTGTGTGTGTGTGTGTGTGTGGCATATTTGTAAATTCAAAGGGCATGCGACAGACAGACAAATGGATGAAATTCGCGACATGGGCGACTACTTGAGGTGCCTCCTGTGCTCCAGTTGCCGCCAACAGTGGTTGGGTTGGATGAGCGGTGAGTGGCGTGCAACAAAGTATGCAACATGTTTGAATACAAAAGAAAGCAAAAGAAAACGAGGCGACTTTCAGCTATTGTAGCGAGTGCAAATAAAACTTGAAATTTCCAAGCAGATTGTGTTGCACATGTGACTGGCAAGCAAAGCAGAACCCCAAACCCATGCACCAAGTTGGCGTTTTTCTATTGGTAAGGGGTGTAAGGCATTTGGCAAGGGGTGGGGGGGGGGCTGACGCATGCATGCCTAAAAGTATGCCATCAAATATGCCAAACATGTTTTTACGGCATACTTGACGGCGCCATCTAATGTTTATTACCAATATATGCACCACATAACGAGCGGGGTAGATGGTGAGGAGGGGGGGGGGAGAGAGAGAGAGAGAGAGAGAGAGGGGGATGGTTGTGGTAGGTTTGCTTTATTGCCCTTGAAGCAACAGCAAGGCAAACAACATTTTTATCAAATGTGTTGTTCTTGATCGGCACTTGGCACTGGAGACAACAATCTGGCAACCGTTTGATCTGTGTGGCCCCGTCGTGTTGAGGGGGGGGTTGGGGGCCTAAATTTAAAAGGCAATATTTTTAGAAGGCTACCTCCTCCAACCCACCGTGCGTCACATCCATTAAGTAGGCGTGGCAGGCACTTGAGCACGTCTTGTCCTCAAACAACTATTATTTGTTGGTGGTCGTTAGAGGCTGGGCGGGGGGGGGGGGTCTGTTTTGTAGCTGGGGAGGGGTTTGTGGGTTGCCTGCCAGTCCAATTTGGGACTGCAAAAGTATTTGCCCAACGTTTTTTACGCATTTTTTGGTTACCCATTCTTGGGCCATAATTCAAAACTAACTTTGGTTGCACTGGACACGCACAGTTTGCTAGAGTTTGGCAAGCCGTGGGGCGGCGGGGTGTTGAGGGGTTGTGTTAGAAAAATTACATAAATCAACATATTTTTTTCTTTTGTTTTGTTTGCTGCACAACAAACTTTTTGGCGGAAACAAAATTATTAATTTAAACTTTTAACGGCTATAAAAAATCGAACAAACAAAAAAAAAAACGCAAACCAAAACTAAGCGTACAATAAACACAAAAACATTGTTCAAAACTTTTCAGCAGTTTAAGTTTAAAGTCAATATAATTCCGTGTGTGTGTGTGTGTGTGTGTATGTGTGTGTGGTTGTGTGCATTGACTCTTTTAATATTTTTTTTAATTCGTTTATATACATTTTAATGTGCAATTGTTAATTGTTTTTCAACAATAATTTCTGAGCCTGCGTTCCAATTTCATTTTAATGTCCAAATGGGAATGTGGGGGAGGAGGGGATGGTGGTGAGGGGCCAAAAGGAAACGCCATATGCCCAAATGTTGCCATCTCTTTCTGCTCTTTTCTGCTTTCGCTTCCTCTTTTGCCAACTGCCATATCGTCAGCGTCTGCATGCGATAATTCTTAACCGCTTGTTTATTTATGCGGCACCCGGAAAGACCATACCGCTTGCCCCCCCACCCTCCACTCCTCTCCTTTCCTGGCACACCACCACCAACACCAAGAGAGACACAAGCTTTATATATGGGCTCTGTGGGGGTGTTTGTTTGAATGCCTTTATTTTTTATTTATGCAGCATTCATTTAAAATAAAATAAATATAAATTAAGCATACGCCCGGTGCAACACAGGCGTCGCCGTTGCGAGTGTTTGAAGGCACTGCACCGCAAACTTGGGCATTTGCCAACACTGGCTCGTAGCACATTAGCTAAGTGGCAACGCCCAGTGATTCAGGAGTATGCATCCCACTCATCCAAGCACCATTTAACTATTTAGTTAGCCGACAAACACACAGTTTAACTACAAATTGAGCAGTTGTGTTTCAAATGCATCATTTCAATAAATAAAATATATTTAATTCAAAATTAATGTCCTCAAAATTTGATGCTTATATTTTTCAGTTTCAGTTGATTTTTCAATTTTAAAATTCATATTTTACGCTCTTTAGTTAGAGTATTCAATTTGCGTTATACAATTAACAAATGGCTCCTTCTTGCGGTTGTTTCTTTTTGGATGCATTAATGGCATGGTGGGGGGGGGAGGAGAAGAGTGTTGCAACGCATTGCATATAAATTTCTCATATTTAATTTTGCGAGGCACTTGGCGCTGCTTTTTGGCATTCAGCGTGCAGTTTAATGCCATAGACCACAATTTATTCATGCAGGCCAGCAATAAAAAAACGATAAAAAAAAATATGCAAAAAAAAATGCCACACAAAAAGGATAAAAAACTTCAAAAGCATATTAAATATATGTAAAATAACAAAGAATACGAGTAACTAATTTACAAGCCCGGAAACCGAAGCTGTGAATACTCTCACAAAACGATTGGAGTAAAATTCAAGGGAAGAAACCAGATTTGTAATCCGATTTTAATGGATTATCTTTTAGAAATGCACTAAACACAACAATATAGAATGACCTCAATATATTTACTATCCGAGTTGGGAACTCTAATGAATTGCACCCATTTTGTTTCGTCTAGTGCAGATTTGGGTCAGAAGTGCTTATAATACCCAGCACAAAAAAAAAAAAAAAAACAGAAGCAGTTGGAAAATGCGTATTAAAGTGAGTGTTTCGAGTGTTACGAGTGTTACGAGTGTTTCGAGTGTTATGCACTCATTTACATTAAATGAATAATGCACTCGAGTAAGCACTGTGAATCAGTTCCGCGTTTTTATTTCTCTTCACATTTTTTTTTTGCTTTGGGTTCTTTCACATTATTCAATGTATATATATATTTTTTTTTTGGTTTTATTTCGGTTACGGAACAAATGATGCAGTTGCTTCACAAACACAATGCTTGGTTGGATGCCAACCGAAAAGAGGACAAGGAACAGCAGCCATAAAGTTGTTAGTTGTTATGCTGGGCCATGTTGGCGTGGCCAGCGCGTATTAACTGCTGCTTAGCCTGGCCAGATGGGTAGAGACAACTTGGCCTAACCCCTTTTACTACCACCACTGGCCGTTGTACATAAATATTGTACTTAAGTGCCGCACATTAACCGTTCGCTTCGTTCAGGCAAAAATAACCCCCCCTTCACCTCCCAATGCTGCCCCCCCCCCCAACCCTCTGCCGGCGCCACCTGACAACAATGGCAAGTTCTTGTCTGGCGCTTAATGAGATGACTTTAGCTCCGTTTGGCCATGGAGGCGACGATGGGATGGCAATGGCTCCAATAAAGTGCCAAACAAATAGCCAAGACATTTAATTGTATTGCTCATGAAACTTAAAATGATAATGAAAAGCGACAACATCAACAAGAGAAGCAACAAAAGAGCAGCTGTAAAACGCTTGACGCTTTTTAAAGTTGCTTCAACTTTAACTTTAACTTTAACTTTAACTTGAACTCTTTGTCTCCGGGCACAAAGCGCTGCTCGAGCGTTTAATTGACCGCAATTAGCCGAATGCTTAAGAGAACAATGGGCAACTTTTTCTAGCACTCACTGTGCACACAACTTTTACTTTGTTGCTGCAACTGCAACTTACAATGGATTGCAGACTGCTGCTTCTGCTTGCTGCTTGCTGCTTGCTGCTTGCTGCTTGCCACAGCTAATGATTTGTCCTTGTCAAAAAGTTTCCCCCAACTGGTTGACTCGTTTTTATTCTGTTTTTCATCATTTTCAAACAAATAATAAACATTTGTGAATTTCATAAATAAATAATGAGAGGTTTGTAAAATGTTACTCAAATAATAAATCGAATTCTTTTACATCGCTTGTTTTAATCAATCTATATTTATTTTGGGATTATACACACTGATGCGTTATATATAAATTCTGTATATGAATAATATAAGAGTTGTCTTTTTTTCATTTTTTTCTTTTTTTATTATCAGTCTAGAATGGCTTGCTTTAATTAATAATTTATGCGCCCGCAAACATCCATTTTATAATATATACAAACTGTACATTTTGCAGTTACGCAAAATTGCGCTGGCCACGCCCACAACCACGCAGCACGCCTTTTATTATCTTTTCTGCGCAACTGGCAAATAAAATTAATTTAAATATGACATACACACACGTGTGTGTGTGTGTGTTTATTTTTTTCATAATGGAAGAGAAAAACTTTGAAAAATAAAAAGTCCATTAAAAAAAACGAGTAGAATAATCACTGCTAGAATAGATGGTGTTTAAAGTGTACATTTTTTGTATATATATATATAAAATAAAATCTAATTTTTCTATATGTTCTGTGTAATTACAGAGTTGAGCAGCGCTCAGCAGCAACCCAAGCTGGAGATTTATCCGACGCAGGAAGTGCAACGTAAACCTGTCGGCAAACCCCTGATTTTGACCTGTCGCCCCACTGTGCCGGATCAGGCGCTGGTCACCGATCTGCAATGGAAGGATAACATGAACAATACTATTTTGCCCAAACCGTAAGTTTGCATTAAATGCTAAAATACACATTTCACAAGAATATATATATATTTTGATGTACCTTTATTTATATATTTATATACATATACATAAAAAAAAATATATTAATTTATGTATATGCGAGTGTGGCTGTGTGTGTTAATAATTAATAAATGTGTTAATTACACAAAAAACAAAAAAAAAAATAGAAACAATTTTAAATAAACAAAATACACACATTCAACCACATAAATTATTCTTCTGTAGGACTAATTATGATCCACTCTATGATTCCAAGGGGAATAAAAAAAATGTGTAAGTGCCGACAACAACAACAACAACAACAACCAAAGCAACAACAACTAAACAATTTTGTTACGTTTGCGTAGTTCAAATAACAGCAACAACAACAACAACCACAACAATATCTTTTCGTATTTGTATTCGTATTCCTATTCGTAATATTTCCCTTGAATTACGAGCACGTCCCCGCCCCGCCCCGCCTCGCCACGCCATGCCTCTAAAAGCTCTGTTGTTTTGTTTGCCGGCATGTTTCATTGTTTGTTGTTAACTATTTTGTGTTGTATTATTTGGTTATATTAACTGATCGGCCAACGCCTCATTAATATAGAGACAAAATACTAAATTACACATACAACAAACCCATAAAACTCTCCCCACATACACACACACACACACACACACACATATATATATCTGATATCATGCGAATTGCTGCTCTCATCATAATCGTATCAATTAAAACTTTAGCTATTGTTTACTAACCAACTTCATTGAAAGTTAGTTTTTTTTTCAAACACCATTCGAGCATTTTCTTGTATTCTTCTAATTAGCTAATGCGCTGGCATTAATTGAATGAAAGTATGCATTGAATTAAGCATGAAAGTATACAATTATCATACATCCAATTAATATAATAATTTACGTATGTTGAGAAATACTTGCGCTTTGTTATATTCAAATCAGAGAATTTTGTTCAGAATTAACAGAATATATCTCAAATGCTGCCAAAAGGCATTTTCCATCCACACCAACTTAATTGTAGTCAAGCGATGCCAGCTTAAAAAATTAATAATAATCATATAAAAAAAAAAAATTTAAAAAAATATAAGCATATTTTTAAAGACTTGAACTAATTTGATTTCCCTGCAGTCAAAGACGTTGCAAAAAATTGCAATTAGTGAAAAAGCATAATTAAAAGGAGTAACGCAAACAAAAAGAAAATAGAGAAAACAGTTCAAAGATTTCCCAATTGCCAAAATCAAAATCAAAAAATCTTGTCGACGCTTTCAAACAGTCGCCCAGGAAAAGCGTGTTAATTAATTTGCGTAAGGAGGAGCAGCAATGATTGTGAGAAGAGAGAATGTAGAAGAGGAGGGAGATTTTTAAGTTCAGTCCAGTTGAAACGTTGCCACAGGAGAATTTCGCACCTGTCTGTGAGAACTTCTGTCACCTGGGACAAATGCCTTGCATTCTCTCTCTCTCTCTCTCTACTTTTTTACTTGGTTTTCCCTCTCTATGACTTTCCATACACTGGAGAGCTTTTTTTTTTATTGTTTGCCAATTAACAGATTGGTAATTGGCAAATTCAAGTTTATATGCCCAGCGACAGCAAATAAACTCTGAATTCTTTTCAAGAGGATTCTTAGAAACATTAGTTTTCTGAGTTTAGTCATTGGTTATAATTTTTACAAAATCACATTTGTATTGGCAGAATTACAAAATGTTGGGTGTTTTTTTTTTTAAATTTCAGCGCAAAGTAAATTCTTTAAGCCAGAATTTGTT
Organism: Drosophila longiperda; assembly: GCA_035042125.1. Classification (NCBI taxonomy): domain Eukaryota; kingdom Metazoa; phylum Arthropoda; class Insecta; order Diptera; family Drosophilidae; genus Drosophila; species Drosophila longiperda. The sequence continues at coordinate 2,953,485 of JAWNLV010000120.1, forward strand.
TGTACATATTTTGCACAGTGTCAAGCTCAGCTCGAACTATTTTATAGAATTTAACATTTGTATTTTTTACATTTCGGATCAGGCACTGACCTCGGGGCTGACAAAAGCAAAAAAAAATGAAAGAGACGATAACAAACACACTCGCAACACACACACACACACACACTAGCAACACACACAATGACAATTGTTATTGAGCTTGGCAACTTTTCAATTTGCTCGAGCATCGTTTCGAACTGCCACATTTTAGGCGCACGCATCAACGGAACTGAAGTCATCTCAACCGAACTGAACTGAACTGAACTAAAGTGAGTGGATTCCACATTGAATTTGGCCAGCCCCCCCCCCTGAAAAAAAAGGAGCTGTATCCAAACAAAAACCAGGCAACTCTCTTTGTTTTTGTGCAAGGTGGGTTGCAAGGGGCGAGGGGCGGTGCCACACCGACACACTACTATTGGCGAAATTAAGTTTTCGACAAGTTGCCAAGCCGAGTTGCATTCTTGCAAAAGCCAAATGTAATTAAGCTACCCCAAAAACAACACACAACACACAGTCACACACACACACACACACACACACACACACACACACACACACACACACACACAACCAAACAGCCCACAAAAGTCAACAACGAAACTGCAAAAAAACAGAAAACAAATCGAGGCTTCAGCTTAGGCCTATTTGCACCCCGGGCAAGTTCAAAACGCCCCTCGTCCCTTGCCGCTGAACAAATTTTGAGTTTTTCGGTCGCCCAGTCTGAAGTTAATTAAAGGGATTAAGTTCGAAATTGTTCTCTGTGTGTGTGTGTGTTTTTATGTGTGTTGGCATTGCGACTCCTCTCAGTTTGCCAAATTTTCATATTACTATCGAATTGTTAAGTTGCCCATAAATGTGCATTCAAAAAGCATCATCAAGCTGGCAATAAGTGGCAACAGTTAACTGCTAACTGTCGGGGATTATAAACTCTATAACTGTGAAGTTTCTCGAGCTGTGTTCTGTTAAATTGAATTCTACAAATCGAGCATATTTGAGAAGACTAGCAAGAAACTTCAAAAATATATATTCTTTGATACCTTATGTAATTAAAAAGTCAAATAGATTTCCTTATACGATTTTGCATTCTAGAATTAAATATGTAATTTATAATAATAAACAACTTTAATGTGTATTTTATAGACTTCAAATTTAAATTAATATTTTATTACATTGACTAATACTTAAACTATGAAGCAAAGAATAAAATATTTGCTCTAAAAAATCGATTATTCGGCATAATAATTTCATGATTAAGTTTTTAATCCACTCTAAACTCTGGTGTATATCATACACATGGCAGTTATATATTTCTTCCATTACTGCTAATAAAATTCCTAAATAAATCTCTTTCAAGTTCCACTTGAGCTTAACTTCACTCAGCTAATTCGATTCTTTTCTCTCCTTCCTCATTTGTCCTTGTGCGGTCTTTAAGTGCTGTTAATTACTCTCAGTCTTTCTCTGCCCTCCCATTCGTTGGACAATCTCTTTATTGCGTATGTTTGTATCACTCCGACTGATTATTCCAAATTGCGCCACTTGACTTGGACATATGACTTAAAGGTCTTATTGCAGTGCAACAACTTGGCAAACATTGAACCAACGCGGTCCGTCTCCCTTTCAACGTTATACGGAATGTTTTAGCTCATTGTGTAACCAATAACAGCTGCTGAAATGAGGAAAGTGAATAGGCGGGGGGGGGGGGGGGGGAATGGGAATAACAATAACGACATCTTTATTTGCATCTAAGCCAAAGAAATGCAATAAAAAATTGTCGCCCCCGGCGCCAGAATGGCGGTTGCCGCAAATCCCCAAAACCTTTATAGACCAACCCCCTCAATGCGCTGATCAAACCCCAACAGAGACAATCAAAAAATTTGATTTTTCCGTATATGCGTGATTTTTTTTTTTTTTTTGGCTCCTCTCTGTTTGTCTTGCCCCCCCTCTTTGCACCGCTGTCGACGTCCCAATCGGCGATTGCGTCTGCTCCAGTTTTCCCGTTTGGCGCAATATTAAAAATCCGACGCAAATATTTCGGAACATTTTACCCCCAATGTCTTTCGCCGTGCGTTGCGGTTGCCATTTTGTTTTCCGCCCTTTTTATACCCTAACATCATTGCCAATTGTCAAGGGTATAATGAAGTTGTGCTACTGGTATGCAACAGACAAAAGGAAGCTTCAAGCATTAATTATATAAACATATTCATTATAAGCATCAAAAGCCGAGTCATTTGTAGTCCATTTGTCATTCACAGTAGGTAAGGTCTTGGGGTCGAGGTAACTCTCAGTCGAGCTCTCGCGACTAGAGCGCTCTTGCTTATTTTCCTTCAAAAATTTTATTTGTTTTAAATTTTTTTTTTTTTTTTTTTTTGCATTTCAGCTGAAGGCTTTTTCTAGCATAATTTTTGAATCACAGTAGAGTGTTTTTTCTCAATGTGTTATTGTGTGTGTGTGTGTGTTAGGCAAACATATATGTATGTGCACAATTTTGTATGTATAGCGTGTGGTTTTTGCATTTTGCAAACAATTGCAAAACGCACATCGAACGCAGGCTGTGCTCAATCCCACACACATAAAATATGCACATACATATATATATATATAGATATATATATAAAACCAATTTTAGTACTAAGAACAAAAGTTATTCTTGAAAAACAGTTGAGCAAAAGTTAAGTTACTCGGAAAGTTACTCAAGCCACTCTCCTCTGTCTACGATATCCTTTTTTATTCATTGTGAAAACGACCAATTTTCACAAGGACTGCGTCTTAAATTGTGATTTGTACAATCGAATGACTTTTGAATTTGCCAACATGATAATTATATTTATTATATTGATTATAAAATTTAAATTAAATAACTCTAAGGATTAACTCGTTTATTGCTCAAGAAACCCATTACTAGTTACTCGCTGCTATTTGCCATAACTGGTTCCGTTGCGAAAAACTTTTCCACAAAATTACATTTGGCTCCAAAAGTTTCGGATTTTTTTTATTTTAAATTTTGTGTTTTTATTTATGGATTACGATTGGGGTTTAGTTTGGGCTTGGTGGTTAGATTTGCAAAATGTGAAGTTATAATAATAACCGCTATGCATATTTAGTTTTGCGCAACAAAAGTTTTTTAATTAATTAGTACGTGCCTTTTACCCCCCGCCTCCACAGCAGCACCCCTAATCCAACAGTAGAAATTATACGAGTTGTGACTTTTTTTTTTTGGAGTTTATCGTGCTTTTTTTTTGGCTGTTATTTCATGTGAAATGCCAATTGCTGTAAAGTTTTTAATGCCCAGCGCCTGCGCGTCTGAGAAATGTGAAATGGCAAATTGTTTATTTGCGGCAGAATCAGAGTTGCCAGGCATCTGGCAGGTGGCATTATTTGCCAAATTCTGTGCAATTATATGGCGCAAAATGGTTGATCTCCTGTTTGTCTGCTCAATGAAAAAACAAATGTCAGTTAAATTGCTAAAGTTCATGAAATTAATTGATAGAGTTGTAAAATGCAGTGTTGGAGCGCATTCACAAAATTTGAAATCGTGCCAATTAATTTATTACGATTTTACTTTTTCTAGTTTCCATGAGTGATATATTCATGTGGGAACCCATAAAGCCTGGGTTTTTCAACTATTTTAGTGATTAAAATAAATTGCTAATGCTTTTATATGAATACCAATCAATATGATAAATAAATTTGTCAAAGTTTTATGTGAAAATGTGTTTTCTTAGCCGTAAAGTGGATGTGCTATTATTACGGCTCACAAAACAAATAATTTGAACTTAATTTCGCAATTATTTCATTAAAAAAATTTAATTTTACACAAAAATAAAAACTACCATAAATTCCAAGCAATTGAACAGTTTCCTCTTTAAACAAAAATTTGGTTGTTACTTAACCCACAAAAAAAAAAAGACAAAAAATAATTACATTAACACCACGCCCCGAAAAGCAATTTTATTTTAATTTTCTGTAATTGTTGTGGCAAGAAAAAATGGAAGATGCTTGCAAATGAAATGCGTGGCATGCAAATGAGAACAGAAGCGAAACAAAATGCTTAATGAAATAAAAAACAAAAAAAAAAGAGCAGAGTAGCAAAAAAAAAACAACAACAGCAGCAAAAATTAACTACTAACAACGACAATGCTCATAACAATTATTAATTATTATTATCATAATCATAAACATTATGTAAAACAAACAAATTGTTCATATTAAAACCCTCGAATAAAAATACGAAATAATTTCTTTTCATCTCTCTCTCTCTCTCTCTCTCCCTCTCTCCCTTTCTCCCCCATACCCTGTCTTTCTCTACCACTCGCAGAACGGGACGCAACCATCCACCGATGTACACGGAGACATTGCCCGGTGAAAGTTTGGGCTTGATGATTACTTCGCTCTCTCCGGAAATGGGTGGCCAATATTATTGTACGGCTTCATATGCAAATACCGAAATACTCCAAACGAGCGTCACAATTAAAACTTATGGTAAGTCAAATCACTTTAACAGCACACCTCCGACCGCAGCTCACCCCTGGCATCCTCAACATTTGATCGCCCCTGAGGCACTCTCGAAATTATTCGAAAAGTTCAACAGTTGATTTATGGCAACTAAAATCGTGGTAAACTCTCCTCTGACTTTATGCTGTTAAATGTTGAAAGTTGAAAGTTTAGTTCTCAAAATGGAAGATACAACAGATACAAAATAATTAATACAATTAAAATCAAGAATGAATCAAAGAGAATCAAAATTATTTTTGTAATCATTCATGGAATAACTATGAAATACACAATATTTCAATATTAGATGTCAGTAAAAATAGCTTGCTCTGAACAACATTTAATCAGTTCCAAATTGGATTTATTTTCCTTTGTCCAGTGAGGATTTGAAGCTAACAAAAGCAAACAACTTTTTGTCGTTCGTGAAATGGCTCATTATATTTTCGAGCATTGTGAAAGCATAACAGAAATGGCATGAAATAATATGAATTACAGTCCAAACAAAGACATTTCCAATAAGCAGCACGAACTGCAAAAAACCAGCAATATCAAGCACAACAAGTATCAGACACACACACACACGCACACGCAGAGGCACTGGTACACACTCAAACACGTACAGCTCAGAAGTGACCCTGTAGAAGTATTTTTGTGCCAGCGAAAGCTGGTGAAAACTGAATGAATGGATTTTTTTCTGAGCAAATTAAAGTGCAAACCGGGCAACGAGCCCAGTTCAGAAGGATGGCAACTTATAGCTAAAACTAGCAGAAAAGGTGCCTAGTTCTACACAAAATATACACTCACAAAAAACACACACACGTCTGCTAAGCAAACAGACCGACTCTGGTCAGAGTTCGACATGTGAGGAATTTACTGGGTCGGGTTATGCGTAGAGTGATTTCTCAAAGCTTTACGTTTGTCCAGAATTTTGGCCTTGTTTCTGGCAATACGTTTCAATGAGATCAAATATTTTAGAATGCAGAAAACAATGTTCAAAACTGATTTTTAGTAGCTCTTCTGTGTGTGTGTGTGTGTGTGTGTGTGTGTGCCACAGTAAACTGTTTCTTTGTTCTGTTTGTGTGTTTAAACAAAAATATATATATCAAATATTATTTCTTCACTTAAACAACAATTTTCTAGTCGCTGTTGTTGTCAGTAATATTACAAAAATTACTTAATTATATTTTAAACTTAGCTAAGCTTTGCATATTCTGTTAATTTCTTTAACAACTGTTGTGTTTATTCAAAGTGTGTTTTAAACAATTAAATGTGCAAACACGTCACAACTTACAGTTCTACTCACAAACAGGCTGACCAGCTCTTTAGTCCTTAAAGGCATCCAAAATTATGCCAACAGAATACATATCCCTCTTATTGTGTGTGTGTGTGTGTGTATGTTTGTGTGTGCTTGTGTGTGGTTATGTGTGTGTGTGTATGTTGCAGTCATTGTGTGTTGACAACTCACAAGCTGCATTTAGTAAAGCAAATAAGCCGCAAGTGGAGGGTGGTTGATAGAGACGGGTAGACGGGGCAATGGCAGAGAAGTGGAGAAGTGCAAATTGCAGGAGCAAACCAACTGCTTCTAGGTATCCTTCCAAGTCGAGCACTTGCTATTTGCAACTTGCTGCGTGTAGGTGCCGCCTCACTATTTGCACACACACACACACACACACACAGAACGCGACACAGTGGCAAACACACAGGGAGCTGCTGCAACTGATGTTGTTGCTGTTGCTGTTGTTGTTGCTGTTGTTGTTGTTGTTGTATCCGCAGTTGTAGTTGTTGCTGTGGCTGTTGTTTGTGCCAGTCACAACTTAATATTTCAATATTTATGCTTTTAATAAATGCATATGCTGCAAACAAACATCCGTTGCAAACGGCAACTTCCGTTGTTGCCAAAGTGCGTTCAAGTTTTACACGTTGCATGCCACAAGCAGCAACCAACCACCACATCACACTACCTGCGTGCGATATATGAAAACCCCATTGACTGCATTTAATTCAAGCAGCAACAAAATGTTGCATATCGCTTTTTCAATAATACCAATTGTACCAGTTCTTTCGTCTTACAACTTTCGACTTTCGTCCTTTGTCCTGTCTCCGTTGAAATGCATGCGATTTGCATCACTGGGGACAATGCATCACATTGCATCCTCAAAGCATGAATATTTAAATGTTGATTCTAAGTGCCTAAGCCGATTTAAATGTGCTTCAAAAATAGACACACACTTTGTTGCTGTCATTGTTTGTGGCAAGCTGCATTACGTTGCATATGCACATTTTTGCATATAGTTCAAATCAATTGTCATGCGCCCAATTAAAGCCTAAACTGCTGCTCATTGTGCATATTTAGATCTGAATTTAAGCTGCTTACGAAACACATCTTAAACACTGCCCATACAAAGAGTTCCCCCAAAAACTCTCTCATAAAGAAAGTGTAAAATGCTGCATTGAATGCAACAAAAGTCAGCGAAAAGTTTCGGGGTTTTTCGGGGTTTTTCGTGATTGTTTTTTTTTTTTATACTCTGTGAATGCAGTTCAGCCATAAACTCTTCTTATCAAGCTGTTGGCAACTTATTGACCCAGCTGTCGGCCAATTACAATTATTTTGGTAACAATTTGAATTTCAATTTCCTTAAATTTCAAGTAAAGAACAAAAATTGAATGAGGTACAGCTCAAAGTGCGATTGAATATAGCTCATATAGATTTTATGAAAAAAATATATAAATATATATATATATATATAAATATATTATATATATATATATTTTCAGTTTGCGTGCGCTTAAAGCAACCTAAGTCTTAGCCAAACTACAGTTGGGTTATTGCCACACACAAAATCCAATTTCTGTTGCCTGATTTTTAATAACTTGCTGCAGTTGCAGGTTTTTTTTCCACTTATTTTTTCAGTCAACTTTGTTTTGTTTGGTTTTTGCTGCAGCACGAACTTTTTCAATAAGTTGCGACTCGTGTTTTGACGGTGTGCGGCATCTTTGTGTGTGTGTCTGTGTGTGTGTGTGTGTGTGGGTCTCATGCAATCCACTGTATCCATCGTGTCCTTTTCTGTCCCCTGACGTTGTCCTTGCTGTTGTCCTTGCCGTTGTTCAAACTAATAATGAAATCGTAAACTAGTTCATCTTTTTAGCTTTTCTCCTTTATACTCTCCATTAAAAATTGGGTATAATGGTTTTGAACAAATGTACGTAACACGCAGAAGAAAGCATCTACGACTGCTCAGGAATATATATATATATATATATATATATATATATATATTGTCTTGAACAGCATTAACAGTCCCAGAGACTAGAAGCTGGAGTCTTCAAATTTGGCATATATATTCATTATTACACGGGCAAAACAAGTTTGCTTAATTTTATCGATAACTACGTGTCTCAAATCGATATATTTCGATTTTTGTACGCAATGAAAGCCACAATTTTAAAAGCAATGCATTTTAATATACATTGATATATTTTTGAAGATGAAAATCGGCTAAGAAACACAAATAAAGTTGTAGTCGAAAATGTATATCAGCTGGCTAAAACAAAAATCTGAATAAAAAATATGAAATATCAGGGTACATCGCCGTTGAGTTCACTCGAGTAAAGCGTTGTTACTTGTAATTTTAACTATTGTTGTTTTTCTGTGTGTATGTGTGTGTGTGTGTGTGTATTTATTTTGATGTTGTTGTCAGACGTCAGCGAAAAGTGTTTACACAACAAAATCTCACACGCAACGACAAAGTAACGACCAATACCAAGTTGCATTTTGTTGGCTTTTGACCCCAACCAAAAGAGCAGCTAAAGAAAATTCGAGGTGAACTGTTATTTATTTTATATGTGGCACATACACTTGCCTCAGACGACGGGGGGGGGGGGGGGGTGGGGCATGTGTGGTTACACTTGCACATACATAAGGTGTCAATAATCAAAATTGGGAAATGGAAAATGTTTCTTACACACAACACAACATCCTTTGGCCTCTGGCTTTCATCGAACAACCAAAAAATTCGGACACCAGAATTTGGCTTAAAAATAACCTTTTGGCACTTCTCTTGGCACCCACTGCAATTTTTAAAGTGCTTGTCTGCGTCTCTTGTTTGGTCGACAGTCGACAGTCGACAGACAGCTGATATTTGATGGACAGATGGCTTGTTATTACACTGATTTATAAATAAACTGTACATATTTGAGCTGCACACACACACACACACGCACACACACACGCAAGTCGAAAATACAGTAGCAATTTTTTGTTGTATTTATTTTTTGCTCTGTTAAACTTCTTTTGCTGGATGCTGTACACAATTTCCAGTCCGGAAATGAGTGCGGACGCTTCTGTTGCATTTGGGCCCAAGAGTGCAATCCATTTCTGGGTTCTCCTAACACCTTGTCATGCAAATGCATCTCGATTAGCCTGTTGCCCCAAAAAGAAGTAGGCAACACATTTTGTTAGCTAACATTAAATTTGCATTATAAAAGTGACTTTACTTTTTCACTTTTTACTTTTAATCTTCTGCAAAATAGACAGCCACCAAAAACTTCAAGATCGATTTTTTACTAAACAAGAAGAGAATATTTAAACATTTAGTTATAATTGAACACAGCTTTTGGGAGGGAGCACACACATTTTATTGAAGTCTTGGAAAACATATTTATTTGCTCAACATCTTTCAATTTCATATGATGTATAAAAGCCGTCATTAAAGTAGAATAATGGCGAAAAGTCACTGAACTGCAGCAAAAATAAAATTGCACCTGGGATGCAACCCCAAATTGTGAAGGGATTGTAGCCAACCCACATTGCGGGTGATGTTGCTGCTGGTTGGGTGTTGTGTGTGTTGTGTGTGCCCCGTTTTGTTGATATTAAACAGTTTGTTCTGTAAAATATTTTACTTTTCGCCTTAACTTGAGGCCCCCCCCCTCTCACAGCATCGATTTTCTGGCTGACTGCCTGTCCAAGTTGACCGAGAGAGCTCCACATTTCTTTCCTTCCCCTCCCAGTGCAATTTCGCCTTTGCCTGTTTGTGTTCGGATTGTGCTGAAGTATTTGATTTAGAAATTTCAGTTTGCAATTTTTTCAATTTCTGTTGCTGTTGATGCTGCTGCTGTTGCTGCTGTTGCTGCTGTTGCTGCTGTTGTGCCAACATAGATTTATTGGCATGCCCCGGCACCGGTTCCGACCTCGTCCGGCTCGTTAGTAGCTCTTGGAGAGCATAGCATGGATTGTGGCATGTTGTTGGACTGGGGTCATGATTCGGGGTAACTTGAGCGTCATCCTGATGTTTACAAATACGCTCACATTGCAGAGCATTTTTTTGCGCTTGTTTGGATTGCTTTCATCTGCTCCTCCTTGTGACAGTTTGTTTAAAATTATATTACGTATACGCCACATACAAAGCACAGACAGACGGACGGACAGAGCAGAAGAGAAGTGCCAACGTTACAGCTTCTACTGAAATTTGTTTGACATTGGACCAACTTGAACTAACACTCATTTTATGCTGGTTCTTTGTGTTCGCATTTTTGCAGTTGCTATTACCTGGACGAATGCACCGGAGAATCAATTTCCTATATTGGGCGATGATTACGTGGTGAAGTGCGAAGTGAAAGCTGATCCCAATCCGACCATCGACTGGCTGCGCAATGGTGATCCGGTAAGTAGTTGTAGTAGTAGTTCACTTGTATTCCTTGGCTTAACTGACTCACCTTACTCTCAACGAATAGATTCGCACCGATGCCAAGCATGTGGTGCAGACACATGGACTGCTTATTCGTGACGTTGCTGAGACAGACGATGGGATTTATACGTGCCGTGCCGCCGTAATTGAGACGGGTGAACTATTGGAGCGCACCATACGTGTGGAGGTGTACATCCGGCCAGTGATCACACATTTGCCCAGCACCCTTGAGGCTGTTGAGGGTAAACCGTTTGCGGCCAACTGCACAGCGTTGGGTAAACCAGTGCCGGAAATAAGCTGGATCAAGGACTCTGTCCAACTGAATGTCGCCAATGCTGATCGCTTCAAGGTGAACGCCCAGACAGGCCTGTTGACCATCAGCTCGGTCACCCAGGAGGATTATGATACGTACACTTGCATTGCCAAGAATGATGCTGGTGTTGCCGACAAAAAGGCCCAGTTGAACGTGCTCGTCCGCCCATCCGTCTATGAGCTGTACAATGTGACTGGCGTCAGTGGCAAGGAGGTTGCCATCACGTGCCGCTCCAAGGGACGCCCCGCACCGACGATCACCTTCCGCCGCTGGGGTACCGAGCAGCAGTACACATCCGGTGTGCAAATGGACGACGAACGCATCCAACTGGAGCAGCACTTCGATGATGAGCGTGGCGAGAGCACCGGCACCCTACGCATTGCACGCTCGCTGCGCACAGACGATGGCCTCTATCAGTGCATCGCCACCAATAAGGGTGACACTGCCTACAAGACTGGACACATTGCCATCGAGTTTCCGCCAGATTTCACGCACATGAAGGAGCTGCCGCCAGTGTTCAGCTGGGAACAGCGCAAGGCGAATCTGAGCTGCCTGGCCATGGGCATCCCGAATGCGACCATCGAGTGGCGCTGGAATGGACGCAACGTCAAGGATCTCTTCGATACCAATTTGAAAATCGAGGGCACCGGTCCACGCAGCGACCTCATCGTTCATCCCGTCACACGTCAATACTATTCCGCCTACAAGTGCATCGCGACAAATATCCACGGCACTGCCGAGCACGATATGCAACTGAAGGAGGCCCGCGTTCCGGACTTTGTCGCTGCCGCTGTGCCCCGCCAACTGACGGCCACAACCATCACATTCGACATACGCGGCCCAGCCACAGAGCTCGGTTTACCGATTCTCGCATTCAGTGTACAGTACAAGGAGGCTCTCAATCCCGACTGGTCGACGGCACTGAATCGCAGCTGGTCCCCAGACTCACCCTACATTGTCGAGGGTCTGCGTCCACAGACTATGTACAGCTTCCGTTTTGCGGCACGCAATCAAGTCGGTCTCGGCAATTGGGGCGTCAATCAGCAGCAGTCGACACCCCGCCGTTCCGCCCCCGAGGAACCGAAACCACTGCACAGCCCCGTCCAGAATGATAAGGAGGAGCCCGTCGTTGTCTCACCATATTCGGATCACTTTGAGTTGCGCTGGGGAGTGCCCGCTGATAATGGCGAGCCCATCGATAGCTACCAGGTCAAATACTGTCCGGTAAGTAGCAATGGGAGTGCTCCAGACGAGTGTCAGCCTCGGCACAAATCCTCTAATATAAAAATTGGTATTCCAAATTTACTCGCAAGAATCATGTTGATTACAAATTATATTTTTTTTGCATTTGAATAGGGCGTCAAGATGGCTGGTACTTGGCACGAACTGGAGGATCGCTGCAAAACGATTGAGGTTGTGGAGACAACATCGTATTTGATGACCGATCTGAGCGGCAATACGTATTATCGCATCGAGCTGAGGGCGCACAATGCCATTGGATTCTCGTCGCCGGCATCGATTATAATGAAGACGACACGAGGTGAGTCCGATTCAGCTAATAACAATCTGGGCACATTGCTCTATTCGTCCGGCTTCAATTCCGGCGTCGGTTCGCTACACAAACAACTCACAATCACAACAACAACAAGAACAGCAACAACATCAACAACAGCAACCACAACAACAATCATTGCGCTGGCCACAACAATCAGCATTACTTTATTTAGTGTTCTAACCTCAATGTTAGTGTAGAGCGAAGCAAATCGATTGCCAATTCGATTTGTTTCGATTTACCACTGATCATGATCATTATTGCATTATATGTAATTGAATATCGAATATCAAAATGAATATCTAACATAGCCTTAAAGTCATATGAAATCGATATCGATATCAGTAGCCCTATCAATAGCAGTCTTTTGTTTAAAATATTTTACTACAAGATCAGCAAAAATACTTACACAAAATTCTTGATAAATACATACATACTATATATATATATATATATATATATATATATATATATCAATATATAAACCTATTTTTGAACGCTCTATTTAACGTATATCTAATATATATCATATATATTTATACCACAACATGCGTTATACAAATAGCGAGTACAATAATTTTTGCATACATTTTTGTAGTGTTTATTTTTTTTGCGTTTCCGATTCATCTTTTGTTTTTACCTCAGTGTGATCAATTTGATTTTCTTTTTTTTGCTACTTGATCTGTGTGTGTTTGCTACATATAACTAATACATATGTATATACATCCATATATATATATGCAGTATATATATATATATATAAATTTGATTTTTATTATAACTATTCCTTACAAAATGTATCCCTGTTTTGTTTTCTGTCTAATTCTTGATTTACGAATCCAGTTACATATTTTTTCTCCAATGTTTTTTGAACAATTAAAAATTTGTTTGCATGATTTTGTCCGTTACGTTAAAGCTAACACCTAATCTACACCCGATCTCTTAAGTCCTCAAAACGAAACACGCGCAATTAGTTCACATTTTCAGAGCAATTTACATTCCAAAGAAACAAGAAGACAACAACAAAGTAAATCTTTATAAATCAGCTTGAAATTGGGCCATTTTACAAGTGTTTTTCTTTCCTTCTTTACTTCGCACACTGAGCTAAGCAAAAATGCATTGAGAAGCATTATAAAATTTACAAAAAAAAAAAAGAAAAAACTTCATGGGTTAAACTTTTCTCATCGTTTTTTATGCAGCACACAGCACAGGTGTTGTCCCGTTTACACACATACACACATACATATACATGTCATCACACACACACACACACATACACACACAATATCAGATAACAACACAGAATCGATAATAATCGATTGTCCTTATTCGTTTTGTGATCTGTGCTTTGTGATCTGTGCTTTGTTCTCCATTTTTCTCTCTCTTTTATATACCGCTCCTTCTGCCCTAGTTTATCTTTTGTGTGCTCTCTTTTGTATACCGTTTTAGTACTGTATTCGTTTTAATTTAATTCGTATGTGTGTGTTCCTAAAAGAGAGAACGCATCTGTCAATTTTTTTTTTCCTATTTTTAATATACAATTCATAAGCATTTACTTAATTAATAAATAATAAAGAAAAATATAAAAATAAAATATCAGAATCCATAAGACAACAAGAACTCAAAAAATGAATCCAAAACCTTTTAATTTAGTGTAATTGATTTGTTTGTTTAAATTTTTGTGTGTGCATTCATTACATTTTGAATTTAAAATGCATATTTGTAATAATTAATTTTAATAAATATAAATAAAAATTATTTACAAAAGTAAAACAATTTTGTTAATTATAATACATAAATACACATATATAGTACGTAAAACATCTTTTGATCGATTTAGTTTGCTTCATCATTATTACTTTTACTTTTATTCTATATTTTCCCTTTGTATGTACTGCGACTAATTCTTTAGTTAAATTTTGTATTAAGCAAAAAAAAGATTTAAATAAATTTAAATTGCGAACAAATACAATTAAAGAATAAATATTGAAATAAAATCGTAAATTGCGATGGCAAATCTTTTTCTTTATTTTGAATACTTGTTGAAAACACAACGTCATGTTTATACACACCTCAAATTCGCTACCTATGTCTATGTCTCGCTCTCTTTCGCTGTCTCACTCTCTGTCTTTCTCTCTCTGCATCAGTTTTTCTTTATTTAGCTGCTTGTCATATTGTCATATATTTTTTGCCGCAATACTATGGATATAACTGTCGCTTAAATGTAATCAGCCATATAAATGTATACTTAATTAAAATTTATCTTAAATGGATATATTAATGACTTAAATTTGATACAATACAACAATCGATCGAGTTAAGCGACAGTTTTTCTATGTATTTGTCAATGTTTGACTCTGTGTGTGAGTGTGTTTGTGTGTGTGTGTCTAGTACATTAGTAAATTTGTTGCACAACTCTCTCAATAACATTCCTCATACCTCAATTTGTGTTTGTCTCCCGTATTTATTTTTAATTAAGCCCTATTTCAAATTACTTAACTTATACTAACTATTTCTAATCAAGCAACTTAGTGTCTGCATCTATATAAACATATACATATATAATAACTACATAGCATAATCTACTAATAGATAAATCTGTAACATGTTGAGAGTCGCTGTAAGTGTCAACAGTGAATACTTTATACAGCCAAAAATTAATTTAACTAACTAACTAACCTCAAATCCAGTAATACTAACACCCACACACACACACATACACACACAATTATATATAATAGACACACACTCTCTCACATTATGTTATGAATCTTCGTCGTCGTCTCTCTCAATATATTTTAAATCGCAAAAACAATATCAAGCAAGAAAGAAAACCAACAAAAAATATCTTTTTGTGTGTTTCCTTTTCTTCCTGTTTTTCTTCTACTACTTTTCATTGTTTTTTCTCTCTTTTACGCTGTGTGAAAATCCAAAAAAAAAAAAAAAATCCAAAAACAATCTAATTCCCAAATCAAATGCTATGATATAAAAAAATCAACTACCACTTAAAAAACCAAAAATAAACCCAACAAACAAACAACAAAATACTCTGTAAACTGGCGCACAAAAAAAAAATTTAAAAAAAAAATAACGGTTGTACCTACGTATCCCCCCCGCAAAAAAAAATTCAAATGATAAACAAAAAAAAACAGACAACCCCTATCCGTATTCATCAAGCAGCGCCACGAATCTACTGCTTGCTACCACTGCACCGTTGCTACTGCTGCTCTGGCTCACGACGCGCACTGCCTAAGCGGGTATACTTATCAAGCAGTGCATGAAGCAGTGCCAGGAACTACCGGAAACGGATGCTTGAAGCTGCAAATGTTTTGTTCAATTATTTACTTTCTTATTTGTGTTGCGATAATTGTAAATAACAATAAGTGAAAAATGCGAAAAATACCAAAAAATGAATTATACATAAATACATACCACATACAAACACATATGAAGCATGATAAGCTATAAATGAGGAAGTAAAGTAAAACAATATATGATAATAACTACTCTCTAGGGTGTTAACAATATATGTGCGCTATACATATACAAATTACTATCTGATTCCATTCAATGTACAAAATACATATATGCTCTATGACGAAAAATAAAAAAAGAAAAAAAAAAAATCAGAAACCAACACTTAGTATACCAAAAATATTAATGTGTGTACATGTCTGTCGAATCGGTCACATTTTTATGAAATTAAGAGGCATTGCGCTAGTATTCATTATGAAGGGTTATTAAGGGGCTATATCAACTATAAAGTAAAATACAGTACTAAGTAGACATTTACTAGCATACAGTATCAATTGAAGTTGTCACATACATGTATCCAAAAGTCAGTTCCCATTTATTTGCGTTAACCGATGTAAAAGAAACCTTTTTACGCTGCTCCAGTATTTTGTCGGACAAGAACACTGCCAAAAACTATTTTTATTTACAACTTCTTATAATATATATTTTATAGCTAAAATTTTGAGCTAGGATGTCTGGAGAAATCGACCCAGCAAATATGTATTATAATTAAAATATATATTATATTCTACATATTTTCCAGGAACAATAGATTTCTGTTGAACCAAAAACAAATGCTTGAAAAATTCGTTAAAATTTTTCCATCGCGCGCTCTTTTTATATAACCTTTTTTTAAGTATAGTAAACGTCGCTTCCCTTTTTTAGCTGCTTGAAAATTAAAGAACACGAACACCACCGTTTAATAGCACTGCGATCCCAAGTTGTCCGTTATATATTGTTGGTGTCTCATGTAGTATGTGACCTTAATGCCATTTGTTTTATATTTCTATTAAACGTATACGTTAAGGGACAATAAGTAACTAAAAGTACGAGTATGTTTAAAAAAAAAATTATAAATATAGTGAATTTCTAGTTTAAATCCATTTTTAGGAAGCCTACCAGACCCTTTACACCACTAAAAAAAAAAAAACACACATGTTTCCAACTACGAATTTTTTTCACATGGTGTATTAAGCTTAAAGTAACGAATTTTTGTATGTTTGTGCTCACTGAACATACATATTTGTATACCTTAAATATATAGAATGAAAACTTAACAAATAAAACTAAAATAAAAAATAAAATGAATGTTCAATTTAGAAAAAATATTCCTTGTATACAATTTTTAGTAAAAAGAAAAAAAAAAAAATACTGAAACTTTTTCTAGCAAAATATACATATACTATATCATAAACGTAATTCCAATTTATACCTTTACAATATACAATATACAAAAGTTATAAATATTTACTATAGTTAGTGACAAATTCAGCCCGCCTAACGTTGCTGAGCAGATTGTTTTTTTTTTTATCTAGCTTTTTGAGGCATAAATAGTTATATTAAAATATAATAAATTAAAAAAAAAAACAAAACAAACCAAGGACAAAAACTGTCCGTAAAAGAACAAAAAAATATGAAAATAATCGCCGGGAGAGGCGAAAGTTAATAAAGCAGTTGAAGCTATGTATAGCTTCAAACTGTATATAAGTCCTATGCCATATCTCTCATGCATATGATTACCAACAGCCACAAAATATTGAGGCAAAATTTGTAGTGTAGCTGTTAAAAGCTAACAGGCAATTTAATATGCCGCCAAACTTGAAATTAGTTGGCGTTTACCAAGCAATTTACAAAGCAGGAAGAATTGCATAAGAATACGTGATCAATATAGTAAATAAAGCAAATGCAACGTTTCTCATTTGCCCATACACACAGACAACACACACACACACACACAACCATAACCCAGTAGTAAACAAACCAAAAAGCGCATAAGATTCATAAATGTTGTAAGTAAAGTAAAAAAAAAAAAAAGGAATAAAAATAAAATAAATAAATAAAAACAAAATACAATATCTAAGAATTAAGTTCATTATGGGTAATAAAGAACAATTTTCAACAAAAATTGAGATAATGTCCTTTCTGTGTGTGTATAAATTGGAAGACCACCATGTTGTCGAGCGCTTGAAAAAAAATTTCAATATTAATCTTATAAACCGATAAACGATAAAGCTTAAGAAAAGAAAAACCGCTGCACAGCTGCCAGGTGTGAAATACCGACAGGTAATATGGTTCTGCAATAATTATATAGTTTCATATACATTCAGCAATACACACCCACAATTAACAATTCAAATCGCATTCGATTTTAATACCACCAAAAAACTAACACTATATAAACTATAAACAAACATATAACGGGGATTAGTTCCCATAATCAAACAACAACAAAAAAAAAAACCATACAAATGTTACTAATACTAATAATAATGTTTTTTGTAAAATTTATTCAGTTTAGTTGTAGTATTTATCTATTTGATTAATAACCACAAAACATGCAGTACTCAGAATCGAATGTTTCTAATAACATTTACACATTTTGAACAATGTTTATAACAAAAAAAAAAAAATCAATTTTGTTAATGGTTTTTGCAATCACAGATTTGTGTATTTGATAATTTTACAATTTACAATTTAAAATTTTTAAGTGCTATCGTTATTGGACACACTGAAACTAATTCTACACACATAAAGTTACGCATTCCTTGTACAAAAAAAAAATAATAATGATTGGATTCTAAGTTGATAAAAAACAAAAAAAAAATGCTTTTGCTTGTATATTTTGCTTATTGGCTTTTTATCCACTTGTCATTTGTCTTTGCATTTTCTCTTGAGTTATCCTGCCTTTTTGTGCGCGCTTTCTCATTCACTCTCTATCTCTCTCTCTCACGCTCTGCCGCCCTCTTCTTTTTCCCGACTTTCTCTATATCGACATAAGTCCCGCTCCGACTGAAGGCTGCATGATTTTTTTTTTTATATTTTTGTTGAGTACTTTTAACCTATACCAGAATTACTTTTTTCTTATGTTATGACAAATTGGTGTTACTTATTTTATATGTTTTTTAATTAAGTATAAATTATATGCATTTTAATATTTCATATTTGTGCTTTTTTTACGGAACATGCTTAATTTACATTTAACTTTCACTTTGAACTACACACACAAAAATGTAAAATATGTTTGTACAAAATTTTGAACTCAATGAAAAACACAACAAATTTCAAATATACATACCTTTAAAAAAAAAAAAGTGTTAATGCTGAAAACAAAAAAAAAAAACACATTTAATAACCCGTGTTAAAAGTTAGTTTTGTGGCTCATGGCTTTACTCCTTTGGGAATACAGTCAAGTACTTGATTGTTCAATAGATTAATAAAGTTTTAGTATAAATTCTTAAATCTATATATATCAATATTTCTTAGATCTATGTAAGACAAAATTGAATGACAATTTACTAATCAAGCACTTTTTCTTCATCCTCCTTTTCAACACAAACATTTCTTAAATCAAAAAAAAAAAATATCTTTTCTACAACAGGCATTGATGTGATCCAAGTTGCGGAACGTCCGGTTCTTTCCTCGGCAGCGATTGTTGGCATTGCCATTGGTGGGGTACTCCTTTTACTCTTCATTGTGGATCTGCTGTGTTGTGTCACTGTTCACATGGGCGTCATGGCAGCCATGTGTCGCAAGGCCAAGCGTTCTCCCTCCGAGATCGATGATGAAACGAAACTGGGCAGGTAAGCATCTAAATAATTCTTCTTCCTCTCTCTCTCTCTCTCTCTCCCTCTTTCTTTTTATCTCTCTCTCTCTCTCTGTTTTTCTCTCTGGGAGTTTATTGGGCAGGGCTTTCTAAACCAAATAATATTGCACTAAAAATGATACGAAATTCCAACAAAAAAAATATATATAAAAATTCCAACCAACTAGAAAAATTCCATTAAATATTTGTTCGTTTGTTTCGTTTGTTTTTCTACCTCTTTTCGATTTGCACCGCTCCTTAAGCCAAAATTCTCAACGCCCGGATTTCGAATACAATTGGGTCTATGCGCGTCCAAAATCATTGTTGTTCAATCGAAATTCATTGATAATCGTTTGAGCAAAGTACAGCGCAAAAAAGAACTCCTTACAAAAATGTTTTTCACCCAACCCCTAAAAAAAAGATTTATTTTTTTACATCGTTTCTTATTTCCCATTTCTAGTGCAATATTAAATGTTTACAATTTTGCCATCTACACGACACAAAAAAGACAAAAATTCCGCAATGTTTTCTGTTCTCCCAATATACAACAAAAAAAACACGAACGCTTTTTATATTTAACTCAAGAGTTGTGTTTCATATCTCAAATACTATTTTCTTTCATTCCTTAGAACACTTAATTTGTTGATGTGAGTCTCTTTTTTTTTAAAAAAAAAAAAAACCTCGGATTCCAATGACTATGATTCAAAAATAGATTTTGGAGAAGTCATTCATTAGTTTCAAAGAATGTTAATTTGTTATTTATCAAATGGGTACAACTTCTCCTCGATCATCCTACACATAATTAATGTAAACTCTATAAGTGAAATAAAATCTCCTTCACCCAAAAAATATACTGATCGAAATTGATTCACTTTTATTTTATACTGTATAAATCCCAATTATTTCATATTGTATAAATCCCAAATTGTAAATGATCTGAAGTGGAATCCGCTTAGAAGTCATTAATTGTTGTTAAAGTACAGTTAGCTACAATTAGCTTAATTAAAATATAATAAATAAATCCATTTAGTGCCTTTTTTCCTCGATACTACTCTGTATAGTATATATAGTAAGAATTGTTTCCATAGTAGCGACAGCTGCTAGACTAAATGTTTCTTTCTTTGAATACTTTATCTTTGTATGTTATCATATAGTATTATTTGTATTAAATTTGTTATCATCACAAAAGAACACACATTTATACTAAAAAAAAAAAAAAAACAACAAAAAACAAAAGTAGACATCAGAATCACAGACTCTCTTCATACTTTCTATACTTTCTCTCTCTCTATTGATTTTCTCAACATCAAACTCATACGTACTGTTCAAAATCCAACTCATCTCCAACACAATAAAACCAAACCAACAATCCAACAAAATCCAAAAAAAAAAAAAAAAAAATAAAAAAAAAATTCGATAAACAAATTCGAAAACAACCGAAATTCTCATCATCTAACCAAGCAGTCTTTATGGTTGGCGTTTCCCGCTACCTTATTGCAGTGGACAGCTGGTTAAGGAGCCACCACCATCACCGTTACCACTGCCGCCGCCAGTTAAGCTCGGCGGCTCACCAGTGACATCACCATTGTACGTACATAATTCGAATTCCTTCTTCCTTCTTCATTCTTTTTTTTTTTGTTTTTTTGCTGTCTCTTCACTTTTGTTCTGCTTTTCTGCTCTTTGCCCTTACTTTTCCGCACTATTCATTTCATGTAGTATTTGTATGATAATCATATTGCACAACTGCTTCTTGCAGAATGTAGATTTAGCATCGTTTTTTATAGCCTAACTTAGATGTTTTGTGATGCATTAAGTAAGTATATTTATCGGCTTGCCTATGCTGTTTTAATTCTTCTTAGCTTTCTCTCTCACTCTCAATCTCTCTCTACTGTAAGCTCTGTTTAATAATTGATGATTTTTACTATTCCACACAGGGACGAAAAGGAGCCACTGCGTACGCCCACCGGAAGCATTAAGCAGAACTCAACCATTGAATTCGACGGGCGATTTGTGCATTCACGCAGCGGTGAGATAATTGGCAAAAACTCAGCGGTATAAACAACTCGAAAATAAATTCATAAATAAAAAATAAAAAAAAAATGTGCACAAAACTTGCAACACAGATTAGTATTGCAACCAAATAATAAAACACCACTTACAACCATTAGTAGAGGAGCAACACACCAATCCAAAAAAAAAAAAAAAAATAAAAATAAAAAAAAAATCAAATAAAAAAATACATTAACTAAAAACAAACCGAATAAATGCAGACAGCACTTACGATGCGAAGCTGGAGGAGGGATTGAGAACGATAACCAAAGCGCCAAAGCTGTTGGAACAGCATTTAGAATTCTGTTTTTTTATGATTGGCATATGAGTTTGATGTTCAGTTTCTATTCTTAAGTTTTTTATTTTTTAAGTTCTATATACAATCTTAAATTAATGTCTTATTATACATAATATATTCAATATCTATATATACACAAAAATAGTATTTAAGCTCAGGGCAGAAATACAACAATACCTTAATTACATTACACGTTGCTTTGCTTTGTATTCACTACATTGCTTTGTCTTCTTTTGTTTTAGATTCTTAGATATTTAGGACTATATCGACTATATAAAACTGAGTGGATTGTAGCTTAAGATCAAAACAAAAGAAAATACTTAAATTAATGCCTTACAACAAATGAACAAGAAAACAAAACCAAAATTATATATTACATTTACTTAGCATTTAAAGTGAAAGAGAAAAGATTTTGAAATGATATATTAGCAAGGCAGATGAGAATTCAAGAGAAATATAAACAAAACAAAAAAAATAGTAGTTTAACTAACTTAAACATGCCATAAATAAGTTTTAACATTAAGTTCAATCATTGAAAACAATTCGTTTCGATTACACTTTCAACGTCCCACAAGCACCACTCATTTCGTAGTACTTAATCCATTGAACAAAAGACTTTTGTTTCTTACAAAAAAAAAAAAAAAACACACACACAAACATGACAAATTACTGAATACATCCACTTTTTAGTTAAGAATGCATTCACATACATTATTTTTTTCCTATTGGTAAATTGGTCTACTTAATAAACTGTACGGATTATATAGAATTATATATATATTAATTTTTTATTGATGTATGTTAGTTATAAACAAAATGCTCAATGTAAATGGGAAGATAAAAATAAGCAAAATCAGATACAATTGCTCACCAGGACTCCCTGCATTGGGGGTACTCTGCTCAGTTGAACGCTGGCAATAGAGGAAATTTACATTTTTTTTTTTCGAAAAATACCAATCAAGAGAATTGAAATTGCAAAGAGTATTCTGAAAACTTAAATTAATTTGTAATAAATAAATGAACTCAAAATATAATTATTTTACTATGTATCTCTGTGTAATATGGAACATTTTTATATTCTTAAATCGACTACGAAAATGCCAAACAAAATTATATTACTTTTTTAGTTTCATGAGATTTCACTTATTATTTTGTTATATGTTCTCACGACATTCTGTAAAGAAACAAACTCAATATAAAAAAAACACACACATGAAAATTTAAAATTATGAACTCAATTTGAATTATGTTAGCCTTAAAGTATTTAACCATTTTTTGTTTTATTAGATGTTACGTGTATGTAAAAACAAGAATATAACAATTTGTAAGTAAGAAATCAAAAGAATAATTATTTAAATAATGAATGAATATATGTATGTACATGCATTGAAATTTAATGTCTAAGTATTTTTTTTTTCTACACAAATATAAAATGGAATTAAATGCAAAAATAAAAGAAACAATTTATATAAAAACTATATAAATATATATTAAAGATGAAACGCGATTTTTTTTCCCTTTATATTTCGGTTCGTCCTGTTTTGTAGATGTTTGCCAAAAAAAGCTTTTGTAGCTTCTGTTGCCAGTTAATTCAAGCGCCTTGTCAGAGCTTTTTTACCTAATATATGAATAATAAGATATATAATATACACAAATGTTATATAAACAAAAATTAAAAAAAAAAATTATAACATGAAATACCCCAAGAAATACTGAATGCAAAGAAAAGAAATGAAAAAAAAAAAACATGCAGACAACTTTTTTTTGTGTGATTACATAAGGAATTACTAAAAAAAAACCTATCAATAACTAAAGGTCTACTCAATAATTGAATTGTAATTATGTAGTATATGATCAAAATTTTTGGACTGCTTTTGGGAACGCAGCATATAAAATATGGCGATGAAATGCGAAGTTCAACAAAATAAAAATTAATCAAGTAATCAAATAAAACCATTGGCATAAGAATTTCAAGGTGTAGCTTTTTATATAACATAAATGGAAAATTCAAAAAGAAAAGTTGAACTAAAAACAAAAAGAATTAAATAATCGCGAATCTGAATCGTTGGAAAATAAAGTCGTATGTATCAAATCTGAAAGTCTTTTATTAACCTATTGGTTTCATATGCGGCACGAATGCCGATGCCAAATATACTTGGCTAACATCAGCGCAAATACAGTTATGTTGGGGTTTATACATATTTTACATATACTAACTGATGTATTTGTATATTATAAATACTTGTAATGCATTAGTGCTTTACACATACCATTTTCATAAGTTATATACTTTTGTGTCCAAATCATTTTTGTATCTTATTTTACAGACACTTTTTGTTTGCTTCAGATATTTTTATATTCAGTTTTACAGTTTACAGCTTACAGTAAAGGCAATTAAATGCACAATGTCCTTAACAAATCTGTAAGGATTTTGTCGAGCTAAAACTATTCTTCCCTCTGAGGGACACATTCATACATTTGCTTATGCATGAATTAGAAAGAGACAACATATGTTTACATCGTGGACTCACGTATTTCAGAGACTTTATTTTGTCTGTATTGAAATTGGATATATATATGTGTATATCGTAGATACAATTGGAACAAATGTATAAACTTAATAACAATGGTTATATATATTTACGTTCATTGTTGAACATAAAGTTTCAGTGCGCATTTGGCTTGGGCTATCGGCTGTATTCTTTTGATATTATTCAAACGCTAATTTAAAATTCTTGCTAAGGAAATAAATAAAATAAATAACAGGGACAGTCACTGTTGAGTTAACAAATGTAGTTTTTTATGCCCTGAGGCCATTAAAACATATAGGTATAGGTAATCTTTATATTGATTAGCAGCAATAGCCGAGTCGGTATATATTCGTAATTTCCAAAACAAAAATCATTTAAAACACTGAAAGAAGCTGAATTTGCCACCGTCCAGACAATTTCACAATCGATTATTGAAACTAATTTCGTACATTCTACTTCTGTAATTAGTAATGTTATATAATAAACATCAGAACAAACTATTTGTCCCGTTTGCCCTTTGGCTTGCCTCGCCGCTTGCCATAGTCCACTTCGCTGACCATCAGGGGATCATTGCTCTGGCGCTGAAAGGCCTTGGCGCCAGTCGTTCGCGCCTGTTTGTAGGCTGAACGCGTGGGTGGAGGTCCGATGGCAACACGCTTGAGTGCCTTCGGTAATATGTATTCCGGGACATGGGCGAGATGTGAATGCACCTTAATTGTGCGCGATGGCTTGTCGTGACGCAATGCCTGCAGATCCCGTTTGTTCTCCTCGAAGAAGCTTTTGAGCTTCTCACAGTTGAGAATCTCTGTCTTGATCTCACGTATCCGCGTATCGTGTACAGCGACACGGGTAGCGGCACGCCAGCAATCCTGGGCTCGATATTTAAACGCCTCTACCTCCTCCATTTTGAATTGGTAGGTTCTAAAATGATGAAGGCAATCAAAGATTAGCCTTGGCTTAAATTAATTAAGAAGGTTTGTCTCACTTGATGATATCGTCGGCGATCTCCTTTTGCGGAAGACCCGTGCTGTTGGCAAAGGAACGCTTGAGCTGCTCAACTGTTTTGCTACTGCCCGCCTTCTCGTTATTCTCCGAGGTGGACTGCGATGGCAGCGTTACCGTGTTATCCTTTTTGGGTAACGATTCCCGGCCAAAGGTGTTGCGCAGTTTCTCCTCAACGGCTAGGTTTATGGGCAACTCCTTAATGCTGACAAACGACAGGACGGAGCCCTTGTTATTGCCACGAGCTGTGCGTCCAGCCCGATGGATATATGACGTGACATCTCGTGGAAAATCGAAATTAATAACATTATTCACACCCTGAAAATCGATGCCACGCGATGTGCTCGACTCGTTATCGCTTTTCTGGGATTTGGGTTGTGTTTTGCCAGCTGGCTTCTCCAGCATATGCTCATCGGAGGCAATGATGATGTCGTAGGCGCC
Organism: Drosophila longiperda; assembly: GCA_035042125.1. NCBI lineage: Eukaryota > Metazoa > Arthropoda > Insecta > Diptera > Drosophilidae > Drosophila > Drosophila longiperda. Next base: position 2,978,981 of record JAWNLV010000120.1, read on the forward strand.
ACGATTAAACTGACTGATAGTGTGAATGCGCATGTTGGCCGGCAGCTCCGAATTGAGCACGCACGACCGTATGCCAAATTGTTCCAGAAATAGACGAACCCTAAAATGTGAAAAATAAACTCATTTGAATATATAGAAATCTAAATATATATAAATCTAAGTGTGAATATGTAAATACAGCTGCTGTGTTTGCCGCCATCAGCGAGAAGATTAGTTTATGGTCATACGTGCGCCAATTGTTGCCAAATGCGCAATCTCAAATGAAGTTTGGTTCTTTCATCAGTTGGTGGACACAACACAGCTCAAAGCAGGGATTGATTAAGGCTGTATTGAAAATTAAGATTAAAATTACATTTACTTACTTATAGCAGCGATCCACTGTGTTGACAAAGATAATGCTCTTGCCCTGAATGAGCGTGAGTTTGAGAAGAGAGCACAATATTGCCGGCTTGTCGTTCTCTTCGGCCTGGATGCGCTGATGTGTGAGCTGTTCGAGGGAGACAAGTTCCGGTTCTTCCAGCTTCAGTGTGACGGCGTTTTTCAAGCACAAGCCCTTCATGCGCACCACTTCGTCCGTTATAGTCGCCGAGACGAGAATCGCTTGGTAAATTGGCGGTAAATGCTTCATTAGCCGCTTGAAATCCTTTTTATAGCCGAAGGTGAATATTAAATCGGCCTCGTCCACCACCAATGTTTCAATCTGTTTCAGATCAACGCTGCCCGAGCCGGCTACCAAATGTGCTAATATTTTTGAGGGTGTCGCCACTACAATATCCGGTCGCTCAGCGAGAGCATGACGCTGTGTTGCCATATCGTTGGAGCTGCCGGCAATGTCTGCCACACGGATAACATTGCCACACGACCCGGCCAGCTGCTCAATGACCAGACGCGACTGACGGCAAAGCTCCCTTGTGGGCGCCAGGACCAAAGCGCTCACAAACTGCTCGCTCGCATTCAGCTTGGAGTTAAGAATCTTTTGTATTAGCGGCAGCGCATAGGCGGCCGTCTTGCCGGAACCGGTGCGCGCACGCACAACTACGTCATTGCCATCGAGCAGCAGTGGAATAGCGGTCGACTGAATCAAAGTGGGCTGGACCCAGCCGAGCTGCGCAATTGCCTGTGTTTGCGTTTAAACAGATTTACGTTAGAAGTTGGCAAAACCGCAATTTACTATTTCACTTACCTTGAGTATGCGCTGGTCCAGCTCCAGCTCGTGGAACTGAAACTTATCCTGTACCTTATGGGTAGCCATGAATGTTTAGGCGGAAAATATAAAAAAAACGTGCATCAGGCACAAGCGAAATGCGCAGAAGGGCAGATGAGCAGTGTTGAGAAATCAACCAACACAAACATTACTTATCGATATAGCAAAATCTTATCGATGTAATTATTCGTTTGTTAAACATCGATATTTTAGGGAAGGTTTCACGCGCTAATAATATTGCCATATATTTTATTAATTAAATGCAGAGTGGAAATGGTGTATTTAAGTTGCGAGAGTAAAGGCTACCATCACGTGATTGCATTGATGAAGTTGCGTCGTGCGTAGGAAAAATGCGCACAAATGCTAAAAATTCGCCTCTACTAATTTCTACTAGATACGCAGTAAGGTGCTGTTGCGAAGCTAATCAACAACATGCTGAATATCTAAAAAGCGATTAGACAACAGCTACTAGAAGCATAATGTACTTAAAGCCAACATCTCGTTTAATAATATTACTTAATAGTTTTCCTGATTATACTGCTTAATTTGATTGGCAAGCGCCGAGCGCGCCATAAATTTAAAATGTGTATGCTAAATGCGCAAAAGAAGAAGACAATGTGAAGACTCGGTGGGTTACTAAACACTACTTTGTTAGCTAAACAATCGGAATTGTCTTAAATTTACACTGAACTTAAATTCAAACAAAAATTCTTTATGTAGATGTTGGAAAAAAGACAAATTTAAGTATTGTGCACATCGCTACTCAGTAACTACATAATTATGGGATTAAGCGGCTACCTGCGTGAGGGCATCAATGCGGCGCTCATAATGGGCGCTGGCGATGCAATAGCCCAGCTGGTAATTGAGAAAAAACCGTTTCAAGAATGGGACGTCGCACGGACGGGGCGTTTTACTGCTCTCGGCCTGGTGTTGGTTGGACCAGCGTTGAGAAAATGGTATGGAACACTGGACACCCTTGTATCGAAGCAACAGTCTGCGACGCGGCGAGGAGTTAAAAAAATGCTTATCGATCAGTCGTGCTTTGCACCGCCTTTTACATTGCTGCTCTCGTACGTGGTGCCATGCATTAATAGCGAACAACACGACAAGATTGTGGCTCGCATCAAGGAGAACTATTTGACGATTATGCAAAGGAATTATATGCTATGGCCGCTGGCGCAAACAATCAACTTTTCGATTCTTCCAATGCAGTATCAAGTGATTTTTGCTCAAATTGTTGCCGTCTTTTGGAATTGTTACTTGTCCACGAAGCTTAACGAATGATAACTTTTATATTTAGGAAATAGCCTAGTTTATAGCTGTTTTTTTTTTAAAGCTGATAATCGAATCTACAGGCTAAACAGATTTTGTTGAACATCAATAAATAAAAAAATGAATGTGCCATAAATTTTTTTTATGTTTGCCCTCAAATATATAAATATTTGCACGTGTTTTTAAATATATAAACAAAAATATAATGGCATTCACATGTGCACGTAGATTTCGATATATCGACATATCGATATAATTTTTGCATGAGAGCTGCAATCATTTTGCATTGCAGTCATTTTGCTTTGCAGTTTGTGTTTCAATTAAGTTAATCACAGTCAGAGGTAAATATGGACCAAACACGCGAGATTCTAACGTTTCAGTTTGGCACGTATGCAAACTATGTGGGCGCACACTTCTGGAACCAGCAGGTAAGCCAACAAAATAGCAGCTGTGCAAAGCCGGTCAATTTATCATTTTCCAATTAGGAGGCAAATTTCGTTTATGATTGCGAGAGCAGCAATGTTGCCGAGGAGCATCTGCCCCAGAATGACATACTATACAGAGAAGGTGTTAATGATCGCAAACAGACAACATTCACGCCACGGCTATTATCTGTGGATCTCTTTGGCACATTGATGCATCTGCCAATTGTCGGTGAGCTGTATGGAAACTATTTACCGGTGGCAACAGATCAAACGGCTGATGAGCTGCAGAAGGCCAAGGAATTGGTCGAGCAGAACAAGCTCTCCTCTCTCGGTGAACTGGATGTGCGGCAACAGCCAACCGCATCGATATCCGAATATCAGAAAGATTTGCTCAATAATACAGTGAATACAAAGGACAAAGACTACAATTTGGCTGAGACGTGCAGCAGTTGGGCAGACTTTCTGTATGCACGCTACCATCCGCGCACATTTAATGTGCTGCAGGGCATGCTGCAACAGCCAGATGTCCAGGTGTTAGGATCACATTGCTCCGGCGTGGAGCTGTGGCAATCGGCCGCGTTCAACGAAGACTTTTGTAATCGCATTCGCCTCTATGCGGAGGAATGCAATGGACTGCAGGGCTTTCAGCTGCTCTTTGACATCGACGATGGATTCGGTGGACTGGCCAGCAAGTGCATGGAGCATCTGAACGATGAATATAATCGCGCCATTTTTGCAGTGCCCCTGCACTATCCGCGCAACATGTCCTATGCCAAAGCAGGTAATTTGAATAATATTGAACATTTAATAATATTAATGCAAACAATTTGTTGTCTTAATTTGCAGACACACGGACCTCTCGCAGCATTCGTGTGGTGAACAGCGTGCTTAGCTATAAGCATCTGAGTGAGCAGGCGAACCTATTCACGCCACTGTCCACGCTGGATACGATCTGGCGTAACCAGACGCTGGAGTCACGTCGAATGCCGGGTGTCAACTGGCTGGCGGACAATCTGTATCAGAGCTCGGCCGTGCTGGCTGCGTACTTAGATACAGTGACGCTTGGCTATCGTCTGCGCCAGACGCCCAATACTCTGTTGAGCTTTTGTGAGCGTGTCACACCAGCTAATCGGAGGTTGGGTGCTGCTGCATTGGCTCTGCCGCTGGGAATGCAGCAGGAACAGGATCTCATTGACTTTCTGGATGGACCGGATGGCTCGCTTATGACACAGTTAACACCCGGATGTGATCCGGGCACAACGCATGTCGTCCAGTCAGTGGTGGCGCGTGGTATACCCGAAGCACGACTCAAGCGTCCGTTGGAGCAGGCCGGTTCGCAAGTCTCTAAGGCTGCCTATCGCTGCAACAGCGTCTCTCATATGCTGCAGCTGTACTATCAGTGCGCCTATCATAGCAGCCTTACGCATGCCGCCTCCACGCCGCTGCCACTGAAAACGCATCTGCCGTTTCCATATGAGATCTTTGATGCCAGCAACGCCGCCGATGGCTTCAAGCTGCCCGGCGATGGGCAGCGTGAGAAGGATATTCGTGTGGCCAGTGCACCGGCTTTGGCTGCAGTGCAAAACTCCGCCAAACTGGGCACTCATCTCGATTCACTGCACGATCAAACGCATCGCGTTCAGCTAGCCAAATTGCGTAATTTCATGCAGGTGGCTGTCGAGCGAGACGAGTACGACTCGGCACTCGACAGAATCCTCGAGTTTCGTGACAACTATGAGGACTCGCACTATCTTTAAGCGCACATCACTTATGATCCTTAATTAATCAAACTCACATAACCACACACACACACACACACACTCTCGCACACGCAGACACGCACACATTAAATCAACGAATTCTGATTTAGTTGCATTCCGCGAATCGCCAAACGAAAAAACAGCAATCCAATTTTCTAATTGGTTTAGTCTAGATTTATCAACGAGAAACCGCATATAATGTAATCCGATTAAAAAAAAATGCATTTTGAATGATAATTTATATTACTAAAATTAACTAACATTAATGATACATCTCCTATACTCCATTAAATAATATAAATATTTATATTGGGGATGAAAAAGTGTCTGTTCTTCTTTTTTTTCTCTCTTTTAAACTATTCCTTTGCAGTCTTAATATTTAGTTGAAGCTTTTATTTAAAGTTTATTGTTGTCTTAAAAAACTTAACTCAATTGTTATTTTTAATGGCAAATGGTAAATGTAAAGCATGCCTCATCCCATTCAACACTTTCTACGCTTGCAAAAATCCTATTTCTTTTGTCTTCTTTTTTATTGTAAGAGGCCTTTTGTTGCAAGTCAAGATTTGTTGCTTTCAACTTTGCGCCATTACTTAATTTGATTGACAGAGGCGTATTGGCTGTGCAAAAGTAAGATAATATTAAAATTTGGTAAAAGTTGTTTCAGCTTGACTAAGAAATACTCTTTTTTTAACGGAATCTGCAACATTTGGCAGAGTTAGCACAACTTAACAACTTATAAGCCATGATTTTTCCTTTTTCAATTCCAGTCTTATATTGAGAAAGAATTCATTTATTTTTTTTTTTTTAATTAAGAATATTCTGATAAAAATAACCATTCTAAAGTTTTCATTGCGATTTTAATTTTTTTTTTTCAAAGCTTAGAGACTCGACCACAGACTGTTGCCACATTGAATTGAGGATACCGTTTGCCTGAAGGCGATGTCAACGATGGGTTAGCCTTCGGGCGACTGCCCTAATTTAAAGAGGCGCCAATTGATTTCACGGCATGGACGTGCTGAAAATCTTTTGTGTAGCCGCACCTTTTCAAGGATTCCTTTTCGGCTCTTGTGGGCTTTGACTACGTGCACGGCTGATTAAGCCTTTCTTTTTTTTAAATAAATTTATATATATACTATTTTTAGGGGCTGGTTGCTGCTGTTGTTGTTGTTGTTGTTGTTGTTGTTGTTGTTGTTGTTGCTGGGGCAATTCGAACTTTTCGTTCGCCTAATTTATATGAAAATTTATTGGCAATAAAGCGGCAGTAATTGAAATCTCAACTGGAGTAAATCACAATTTTATGAACGCACTGCAAAACAATGACGGAACGGAACGGAACGTTGCCGATAAAGGGCCCAACTAGGTAGTAGGTGTACACAATATGATGAGGTTAATAATTCTCTTGTTTAAAGGGGTCAGTTGCGTTCAAGTTGAGGGCGCGGCCCCTTTTGCCACATTGTTGTGCAAATTAAATTTCAATTTGATTGGCATACAGCTCCTTGAGTCCCGCTGGCCGCTTCCTTCTTCTCCCTCTCTCTCTCTCTCTCTCTCTCTCTCTCGCTCTCTCTCTGTGTGTCTCTGTTTTTGTGTTTACCGTAGCTTAAAGCATTCAGATATCCTGTGGCAGCAGCTGCCACAGGAAAAGGGATCGGCCCCAAACCGAGAAACCTTGAAATTAAAATTATGCCAACGTCTTTAATGGAAGTTGTGCTGCGCATTTTAAATTCAATTGAAATTATTTTATTTACTTTTTTGCTTATTTTTTTTTTTGTATTTCTCTTCGTTTTTAATTTCATTTGTTTAATTTCGTTTACGTTTGTCCATCTGAAGTTATGTGTCGCCCCCATTTGGGGCAGCTGCATTAATATGCAGCACTGCCTTTCGTTCTGTTTCCGCTTTCAATAGAGTCCTGTTCCCGGAAATTGCAAACTACTTCAAAGTCTGCTCAGAAAACCTTTGCTTTAACCATTATCTATAAGTCGAAGCATTCACTTACAGAATTTTAGTTCTCTTAGAAAATTTTGCATTTATTCTATGCCTTTGAGAGAGAACTCTTTAGAAAGTTAAAAAAAAAAAATACTTCCTTTGGCAGAAAATCTGAAGAGAACAAAATTAAAGCTGTTTTCAATCGTTTATCGTTTATCGAATTTTTGCTCTAACTTTGTACGATTTAAATTGCAGCAAGAGACACCCTTTTATTGGTTTAGAAAAAAATTTAGAAAACATTTCATTATGCAGTTCTAAAGGAAAATAAATAGTTGGTAGAAATAAAATTATTTTTCGTAAAATTTTTTATTTTTTTTTTTTTGGCTCATTTATTGATGTATGTAATTGGTTAATATAAACACCTGACACCTGTTATTGGTTTAAAAAATTAAAAACACTTTTCATTATGCAGTTGTTTAGACTAACGAGTACATTTTCTAATATTCTAAAGAGAAAAAAAAAATAGTTGCTAGGAATAAATTAATTTTTTTTCAAACAGTTGATTTTTGGGCTCATTAACGCATTAATTGATAACATTTTAAGCTGCAATTTCTATTATAAAAACATATAAATGCAAAAACAAAATATTAAACTAAATTACGAACTCAAATTTAGATTTAGCAGAACACACTTTTGTTTTTAGAACTTGCGCTCGTTTTCGAATTTGTCATGTATCATGTGTAATGGCCGAAATGTATATGTGCCAGATGGCTTAAATGCTATCAAGAGTTAAAATTAGCTACTGCTGCTGCTGTTGTTGGGGTCTAATCCATGCACGCGCCAAACGTTAAGCAATTATCGTCGATAACGCATTTAAGCAGGGAAAAGGATAACTGAGTTGGGGGGGGGGCGCCAGTTGTAGTGCGACTTGTTGTTGGTGAGTTAAAGTTGGGGCGCCCTTTTTGCATTTTACACGTAATAACAATTACAAATGCGCACTCCACAAATCAAGTGGATGCCTCCACCCTGACCAGGGCGGGCGAACACACGGATCACACAAAGCAACCGGCAACCGGGAGCAGCCAATGCACGGACTAGACTATCCGTGACAGCCTGACGGGGAGGCATGGCTGGCGGGCGGGCTGGCGGGTAGGCAAACAGGGTGGCAAGCAGCCAGCCTGGGTGGCACTAATTACAATTCAGGACGCGTTGCACTCGAAAGTTGTTGCTCATTCAACACTCGAAGCGTGCGCCGTCCGCGTGTGACACAAGTGGGGCGGCGCGCGCGGGGTGGATCAAAGTAGCAATTTGCCATGGCAAAGTTCCACCCACCCACAAAAGTGTTGTTGTAATTAAATTATGTGCCAAGTGACGTCGTCGCCAGCGTCGTCTTCTCCTTCGGCGTTGTCGCTTGAGTTATAGTGGCGGGGATCCCTCTGGTAAGACGAAGAGGAGATGCCGGTAAGGTGTTTGCAGACAAAGTCGCTGCTTTTCTTGCGCCCATCGGAGATGTTGTGGCAAATTAAGTTTGCTTTTGTTCTAGATTAAAAAGGCATTGAAATGACGACGGTTCACAAAATGTTTTCCACTCAACGCAGACTTAAAGAATAATGCTAGAGAGATGGAGAGCGGGGAAGAGTGGATGAGGGGGAGGGGAGAGGGGGAAGGACGGATACTTGGATGTGTGTTTTGTATTTGATGTGCCCTGCAGTCTAAGTGGCAGTTAAAATGACGCCTTTTGGTCTGAATGAAGTTAACTTTGTTAAGTTTGTTTTGCTTTTGGCGCATGATCCAAGTGGATTGTCTTCGGTTCCTGATTAAGTCCCATCAACTGCTTGATGTGAAATGGCAAGTCAATATGCAAGTGCCCAACTCAATTGTCCAACGGCTGATCGAAATGTTTGATTGCCAAATATGAACTCAGTTTGAGACAGATTGCACTCTGGCCAATCGGTTGACCATTGCAATGCTTGCCACAAAATGTGGAAACCCATCTCAATGCAAGCTGCTTTCTTATTTCCTGTACCTGTGCTCAATTTAAATACATCATTTGTATTATTTATTTATTGCTGATTTAGCTAAATTTAAATCTGCTTATATTCTACAATATATATTTCTAAAATAATCTACTTTTAAATGCAAGCTCAACAGCTTGTTTCCCAATATGTAAATATATATATGTAAAAAGTTACCGACTACTTAGCCAGACTACTTAGCAGCTTCCTGGCTATGAAAACAAGCTAAAGCTTAGGAATCAGCTCAAATTGACACTTAACCAGAGCCCAAATGGGTGGAGATAAACTTGCCCGATAATAGATTTAATGTGCCTAATTCAGCTAATTTTGGCTTTTTCCGCTTAGAGCCTCAAATAATTAACACGCATGTGAGCTGCAAATGTTATTAAGACAACTACCCCAGACACCCGCACCAGCACCCGCACCCCCCATCGGAAACCCAAAACTTTCTGTCAGTTCCAATGAGGATTACGGACCAAGTTGCTGTTGGCTTCAATTTGGGGCAGAGTGTTCTTTTTATAGGTACTATTAAAGGGTATAGCGGAGCTGTACATATGTATGTAACAGAATTGTAAGAACCCCATTAAGTATATATGTAAATAAATACATATATATCGCATACGCATATTTAAATATATACAAATATTGGTTATTGTCTGTGTTTATTTTTGCGATCGCCGTGTAATTATTTGTTTAGTAAACGTTTTTTTTTTTTAAAAAAACAAGAATTACGCTCAATTTGTGATTTTTCTACTTACCATCTAAAATTAACTTTTTTAGTGTTGTTTTTGACTTAGGTGCCGCACAATTAAATAATCTTAAAATAATATAAAATATTTTTTGTAGGAAATCCCTTTTTTTTTTGAGAATTAACTTGAGGTTTTTAAAAAAAAGTGCAAGTTTTAGGTGAATAAAATTGAGAAGAGAAGATGAAAGATTATTACTGATTCTGCCGGCGAGTATATTATTTACATACAATATATATTTTTATAAATATATTTAACACGTTATAAATATAAATATTACTCATATGTAAATATTAATATAATAATAAATATAATAATAATAATATAATAATATAATAATAATTCGATTTTGTTTGTACAAACCGCAAAATTGTGCGACATTTTTAATATGTGAATCCAACTATAAATAATAATTTATTTCTTTAATTAACATGGACTAAAAAGAGTCTTAAAATGTTAAGATATCTGTGATAATTTTTATTCATTATAATATTATTAGATTTAGCATTTGATGAATTTTTTCTTAAGGGTATTAAAAAGTCATTGTTTTCGGGTTCTGCTTGTTTTTACTTCGTGGTCAATTTCATAACAAGTTGGTGCCAAAAGGCAGCTGCAAGCACACATGACACACACACACACACACACACACACATACACCATATAGTGTATCTGTGTTTGTATTGCTAAGCCCTTAATCTTGTTGTTTTATAACTTTTAATACCTTTAATCCTTTGTCGTTGCTGCTGTTTTTGCTATTTCTCATGTTCATCCCGATTTGGGTTGAGTTTCGTTTTGTCGCCACAATATTTGACAGCTTGTGTTGTCCTTGTTGTTTGGCTAAGCACCAACAAGTTAACATGTTGTTTGTCGGAAATTGACCAAATAAAATTAAATAGTAAACCATTTTTCCGGCCATGCCCCATTCTCGTGCACAACACACATACAGACAGTTGTTAACTAAATTCCCAATTAAATGCAAAATAATGAGCATTGTGACTTTGACATTTTGGGCTTAAATCAGTTTACAATAAATTTAGATATTTATTAATAAACTTTATCTTTTAGGTGTGTGAAAACATGGTTGCAATGTGCGTAATTAAATTAATCTAGATTTATATAAATAGTTTCCAATATTGTATAAATATTGCTAATTTAATTATTGCCTTTGTGTATTTTTTAATTGTTACAATAAGTTCAATAATAATTATTGGAATTCATCTTTTATTTCTTTGTAGCATTTTCCCTTCATTGTTGTCATTTTTTTTTTTTTATTCTTTTCATTTATTTTCCTTTCACTTTTGAATGGAAAAATACAATTACAAAATTATTGTTACTTAACTCAAATAAAATATTTGCCTTCTTAATTGGAATAAACTTTATGGTGAATTACTTTGGAATTTTGTTGGAAAAATGCTATTTTACACACTTCCAATTTTTAAATGCATTAATTGTCAAACAAGCGTTGTTATTGTTGTTGTTGTTGTTGTTATTAATGTTGTTGCAGCCAAAGTTCTAATGAACGGGTCCGAGTGACAGAGCAAGGGAGACTCCACCCCTAATTGTTCCGCACCCCTCGGCCACTGGACTCTGTCTGTCTGGAGAGCTTTCGTTTTCAATGCAGCTGCATTCGAACAAAATGAAAACTGTTTCGCTTTGCTAGTTTTGTTGTTAGCCTGGCCAAATAGCAGACAACAACAACAACAACAACAACAACAACAATAATAAAGTTGTGCGTAAAAAGCTTGTGTGGAAGTTAAAGCTGCTGAAAACATTAAGCTAAACCAGTCCAGGAGCAAAATAAAAGTTTTATTTGCATTTCTTTGGCATTTCGTTGATACTTTTGTTTGCTCGACTGCCAACAGCAGCAGCAGCAGCAACAAGGACAACAACAACAACAATAACAACAGTAGCAATAACAACAGTAATAATAACAAAAGCTGCAGGTATTGCCATTTACCGCTTGCAGCTCTCGGGGGTCTCTTGTGGCAAGTCTGCCAGCAGGCGTCACATGAAACTTGTTTCATCTTTAAGAGTTGAGCGCCATTTTAAAAAGCTTCTCTAACTGAACCCTATCTCTATCTCTCTCTCTCTCTCTCTCTCTCTCTCTCTTTCACTCTTTCCGTCTGCTTGATGCATGTATTGGTGTATAAAAGTACATGGCACATAAACAATTGAAATGAATTTGTTTCCTGTAGTTGTTTCAACACAAACACAAGCACAAACACACAACCACACACACACACACACACTTGCACATACATACATACACGCATGCAGCGCAATATAAATACAAAAAACTTTGCCAACAAACTTTGACTTTGGTTATTGTTACAGTTTAACTTTGTTGCTGTCTTTGCCTCATGCCTCAATTCGACAAACGACGACAAAAACCCGAAAATCGCACACACAACAAAGCAAAAAAAAAAGTTTTCAAATAAAATGATTTCTTACTTAAGCAGCCGATTTAGACACACCCCATCCCGCCCACATCCACAGAACGGTTGCGTCTTTTGGGCGTTTAATTTGCAGGTCGCGTGGCTTACTGCCCCAAAATGAAATCTTCGGATTTTTATCATCCGACAGTTGTCTTTAGAATGAAATCCAGTGACAAGAACAAAATCAAACTGAATCAAGTTTCCAATTTTCTTTCTTCACGTTTCATTTCATAATAATTATAATATTATTATGTTCAACTTTAATAAACATAATTTGTCATTGGCTATTCTTTTGCGGCAAATATGCAACATGCAACATTTACATACCCTCAATGTGGACGACTATATACCGTGTTAAATTAATATATTATACAAAAAATTATTAAAAATAATAAATATAAAAATGTGTATTAAATGAATATATAATTTGTAGAATACTTTTAATAATTTTAATCAATGCTAATTTTCTTTTTTTATATTTATTGCCAATAATATATTGAAAATTGACACAAGACCAATTCCCAATAGATATTATTTTCAATACTGTTAGTTCAATTAATTCCTATTACAAATTCGTGTGTATAAATAAGTCAATTATAATCTGATCAACAAGAGAATTTTGAGTACTGTTTGGATTTGTTATTGCTCAATCTTTTAACATAAACAACTTGAAATCATAAGTGTCTGGGAATCTGTTTTCTCACCTGCTACGCATATTTTCTTAGCCATCAATCATTGTTGTATAAGCCGACAGACAAACAGCCAGACAAAAGCAGACTAAGGCAAGCTCAAAGGACAAAGGACAAAGGACAAAATCGACATTATGCTGCTTCTTTGTGGCAGCACCCATCACATACAGCGGGGGTCCTTCACAACATGGGCCATAACAATTGGGTGAGGGGCGGGGCGTGAGTCTCGTCGACACACACAGTGGAAACACGAAAAGATATCAAGACTATATTCAGGACATCAAAATTGTTTATTTATTGACAATTCACAGCACGAGCCATGCAAACGATCATCAAAAGTTATTATTGCTTTCTGCATTCAGAGGGAGGGTTGAAGGGGGGGACCAGTATCAAATGTAAACTATGAGCCCAAGCAAAAATATAAGGGAAATAAACTGTAAACCTTACCAGTGTTCGATGTAAATACAAACATAAATGAAACCAGAGCCTGAAAATCGAGAAGAAATGAAAAAGTAAAAGTTTTTCATTTCTATTAAACAAACAAAGAAATCATTCGTGAAAAATACTGGCTGGCTGGCTGAGACATATGCCCTGGAGTAGGAGGAGTGTGTGTGTGTATGGGGGGGGGGGGGGGAAAAGGATGTACAACTGCATTAAATCCCGAGTGAAATCCACCAACAAGTCATGGTGTTAAAGTTTCTGTCTTTGGCCTTAACCCGCAGCAGCATTTTGAAATATTCATAAGCACGAGAAACACTTGCTACATAAGCAGTTGATATTATACACCCAACTAACCCTACACACGCATAAGCACACACTCTGACACACTCTCACAAGCTCTCACACACACACACACACAAACACACAGTCACACAAGTAGCGTCATAAAGCAATAAAGCGAAATCATGTGTATACATTTTTATAAGTTTTTTTTTACGCTTCTCCTGTGTCTTCAAGTGGTTAGGTGGAGGGAGGGGGGGGGGGTGTGTGGAGGAGGATTGCTTCGAGCTGAGGGGATTGCTGAAACTTTCAACTTGCATTTGCGCAAATCCAGGCAAGAGCTTAAGGTATCAACTCAGTTCAACTCCACTCGACTTGAGTGGAGTCTTTTTATATTTTGTCAGTCAGGCAAATGCTGAATTGCCTTAGTGTAAAGTTATTTTTTTTTTTTTTTTAGATAAATACAAAACTTAAACAAACAAAATGTGGTACACTCTCCAGAGATAGTCTTCATATAAGTAGTTACAATGCAAGGTGTTATAATTGTGAAAATCAAGTTTTGTCCTCCAGCTATGCTCCTCGTCCTAACTCAACTTACTATTCAAAAAGTATATTTTAAATAAATATATATATATTTTTTACTTCGAGAGTGATTTTTTCATATTTTTGTAAATTATTTATTATTAATATAATTTTATTTGAAAAATTTACAATTTCTAAAGATAGCTTAAATCTGGCTGATCAAATTTTATAACAACTTTCTGAATTTCAGAATGGATTTTCTTTTAAAAATAAAGAAAACTTTATTAAGAAAAATATACTTGTAAAACAGAATGCGAATCTTTTTAATGTTAGGAAATTGTTTAGGTATATTTACAAAATAATTTGTAAAAAGTGGCTGATGAAAATTATTTTTCTGTTTAGGTTGATGATGTCTTAATTAGGCTCCAAGTCAAAAGTTCACAATCCGGATTCATACAACAGGATTTACGAAAAATGTGATATTAATTAACGAAATTTCTAACTCAATATCTCGCTTCAATCAGGTTAATGTTATTCAATATATTGTTTAAGCATCAAAATTCAGATGTCTCAGATGACTAAGTTGAGTTGATTCCAAGTCAGTTTCAGTAATTGTTTAGACATTCTCAAGAATTTTGGCAAATCATTTGTCAAAAAGATGATGAGTCGTCAAGTTTCTGTTAATCGCCTGGCATTATGCCATCTAAGAGCATCTGATGCGATTGCTGAATCGGCAAACCCATGTGGGATATATTTGTTCACATTAGCTTTGGCTCAGAGCACAAACAAAAATTTGAGCTCATTTCGTTGCAAGCCAAAACAAAAAAAAAAAAAACAAAAAAAAATAAATAATAATAATAATAGAATAATAACAGCAAACAGCATTAGGAGTACGAGGGGTGGGGATAGGGTTATGTGGTTTCCTTTCGGTACCGCAGAATATTTCAGACCAGTTGCCAAAAATGTTATTATGCTAAATAATAACAACGCATCGCACTATGAAATTAAATTTCGAATCCCAGCAGTGAGTAAACTTAAAATACAAGTTATTGCAGTAAACACCCACACAACACCTCCTACAGCCTCCCTCACACCCACTTTATCCCCTTCTTAAGGTACCACTAGCATGCAATGTGCAATGTGTGTGAATATATATATTTCTATATATATATATATATATAATTGTATATATATATATGTGGGTGTGTGTGTGTGTGTATGTTGCCACATGACTGCGTCGGGCTCAGGCAAAGACGGCTGGCCGACTGCCGTTTGATACCCTGCAACAGGGAACACAATTTAAACGGGTCTGAATTTTAAATTAAAAAAAAAACAATTAAACGCATTTTTGTGCCACATTAAATTTAAGTGCAAATTTCAAAAAAAAAATATTGTTTTAAATTAAATTGACAATTGCAATGCTGAAGACAAATTTGCAGATTTTAAGTAAAAATAATATAAACTGCCTGCATTTTTTTTTACCTTTTCTAAAATCTTTTCATTTTGAATATGTTGATGTCTTTTAGCGTAAGATCAAGTTTTCTAAGAAAGCTTCTCGCTAAATCTAAAGTACAAATCGAAGTTTCGTTTTCCATTTCAAACTTTAATTGTTCCCGCTTAGAAATTCTGCTGTACTACTCAAACTGCTGTTAACTACTAAAATTCTAATCAATTAGTTCAAACTTTAAAATATAAATTTGTTTTATACAGAATCCAGTTTGACATAATTAAAATAATGAAAATTAAGTTTTCCTGCTTGTTTAATATTAAAGAGCATTTATCAGTTGAGTTTTGTTAATTCTTGCATTGGCTTTTTGAATTTTTCGGCTGCACTTTTTATTTACTTTTTGGTTGTATTTTGGTCCTTTGCTTGTTTGCTCGTTCGTTGCCCGTTTGCCCGCTTACCCGTTTGCCCGCTTACCCGCTTACCCGCTTACCCGTTTGCACGCTTGCCCGTTTGCTGGTTGCCGGCGTTGGCTCTGTTTTTATTTTCGTGGGAGTTGGAAGACAAATTGATTTCATGTCTGAAACTTCTTAAGCGCCTGCAACGGGGGAATCCTTGGTGCTGCTTGCAATCCTTTTTTTTTGTCTTTCTTTCTCATGTTGTGCGTGTCTGAGTGTGTGTGTGATAGTACACCCGCACACATGACGTTGCCTGCCTCCGCTGACCCGCTGGCAGCTCAACTCTTTTGCTTTTTATTTAGTTTAAACTTGGCTAGAAATTGATGCGCTCCCTCAAAACAATATAACGGCAGCAGCAACAAACAGGAATGTGGCACACACACACACACACACACACACACAAGCACAAGCACATACACATGGCAACATGTTGCAATGGCCACGCCCCTTCTTTCTTTTTGTATTTTTGGGCGAGTCGAGTCCGTTGCATGCTTCTGGCGCATATTTTGCCGTTGCAAGTGTTGCGGCTTCTCCTGTCATAGACATGAACGATCCACAAGTTCGACACGAGCCCAGTGGTTGGATGTGCTCAATGCTGTTAGTGGCTTGGCTGGTTGGGGTGGATTGAGGTGGGGTGGGGTCTGTTGGGTTGGATGTGTCTTGCGTGGTGTGTGTGTGTTTTTAGCCTGGCTTTCGCTTAAATATTTGCAATTTTATTTTTATTCCCCAAGTGTGACCATAAATTGCTTACTAATAGTGCAGCTATCGAATTTGTAAGTATTCCCCTGCCCCCTTTCGTACCTCTCTAACCCGTCTTTGGCCTCTGCTTATAGTTTTGAGCTTGCACTTGAACCTCTGCCCTTGGCAACTACACTCATCGAGCTCAAATAGCTGAAAGATGTTTGCAAAACTGAATTTCAATTATGCTATAGGAAATAAAAATGATCAAATTTGCAAATAAGGAAAAACATTGATTTGCATTTCTATATATATATAAACTATATTATAGATATTACTCAAGCATAGTAATCCAGCCAAGAACAATAATAAGCCAAAGGGCTGAAAGTCGTGTGAATTTTGGTTTATCAATGAAATATTTCCTCGCACTTTTTGCATAAGAATAATATTTATTTTATTTTAGTTTTTTCATAATATGTTTGTTTATTTATGAAACTTTTTTTATTCTGCTTTTAATAGATTAAACTTTTGATCCCACTTAAGACAACTTTCGCTATATTCCACTTTTTCTTGTTTCCCTTAAAATCTGCATATGCACACACACACACACCCACACACACACACCTGTCTTACTTGAACCTGGCGCTTATGAAACCAAAATCAATACAATATTCTCAATATCAATAACCTGAGCGTTTTTAGTTATCACAACAGTTTATCCATCCAACGTAAGTAAGTGCAACACGCCACCCTCTTTCTCTTCTCTTGCATATACCCCTTGCATTCCCCCCCTTGTAACATGCAACTCTTTGCCTTGTGCCAGCAACTAGCGTGAAACTATAAAATGTTAAATGGGAAAAGTTTATTTTTTTTTGGTTCACTTGCTGCTCTGTTGCAACACCGCCCGCTCTCCGAACTTGTCGTTCCCCTTGCCACATATTCTCTCTCTCCACTTTAGCCTCGTCCAGTCGAACGGAGTATGCGTGAAAATCCTGGCAACTTGTTAGCTTATCCGGTGATTACATCGATAATGCTACGTGGTGTTTTAGCTACAAAGAAACGTGCTGCTTGTTCCCCATTCCCATTCCCATGGCCCATCCCCTTACCCATTCTCTTACCCAGCCCCTTGCTCATCCTGTTGCCCCTGCCAGTGACCCTGCCATTTAACCTCTTTAGTTTGCTACTTGCAACGTTCCAAGTTGCAACCAGGAACTCGGAGCTTACAACTCGACTGTTCACTGAAGCGACTGGGCGTGGATTGGTACAGGCAAGCGGGAGTGGGTTATGGTTGGGATGAACCGCAGGCCTGCAAAATGATACTGCCCATTTCCAACTGTGTCTGCTGCTCCAGTCGGTCTCTGTCTGCCCAAGTCGGTCTCTGTCTGTCAAAGTCTGTCTCTGTCTGTCATTCCTGTATGTCTTTGTTTTTTTTTCTTGGCTCTTTTTTTTTTTTTTTTTTTTTTTGCTTTTTGGCACCAGCAAAAACTAAGAATCCAGAACTTAAACTTGAACAACAACAACAACAACAACAACAACAACATGTATAACAATGCTATTTTTCTTTGTACTACTCTTGACAAATGAGCATCAATACTTTGCCATCAACTTTGCGAATTATTTTCCACTTGAGCTAAAAAGGAAGTCGACTCGATTTTGTTATAATCGAATAGGCTAAGCGATATTTGAAAACAACCAACTAGACTAACCAGTCCAGCTGAACGGATCAGGCTACTATATCAGACTAATATCCACATGCATTAAGAATCAGCATTAAACATTAAACTTATTTAATATCAATGTTTTTGATGACACACTTATGTTTTTATCTTTGTAAGCTACACGTAATTATTCAATTTTGTCAGCCAAAATGTCAACTGTTAATTGTAAGTAAAATTTACTTACTATCTTCATACAGAAAAAAAATTCTCTCTCTGCTCACCTTATTATTCAAAAGGTATACGTCTTAAACAAAAGTTTCTGTCTTTCTAAAAACCAATGCTTGTTATTCTTTTAAAAAATGTGGATTTTTCGCAAATTCAACAAATAAAAATTACCAATTTTATTAGTATTTTAAGATTTACCACAAACAAACTTTCAAGTTACTTTATAAACAAAAAATAAATGTTCTATATTTTTATTTTTTTTAAATATAATCTTGTAATTATACTTTTGATAATATCTATAATTAAAAATTATATTTCTTATAAATAGAAAGGATCGTTTTCAATTTGGAAATAAATGTTCAAATCGAACTACTTCATCAACCCGTAAACGTTTTTATTATATTACGGGAAAGAGTATAAAATCATTGACTGAATTTACAAACTGTTTCTTTTTTGTAGTTTTTTGGCATACAAATGCGCAAAATGCAGTTTTATGGGATTTGTTCACTGGCTGCTGGTATGTCTGATACCGTTATTCCCTCCACAGTTGCCGCTATCGTCCTTAACGTTGACTCCCACGCATGTTGTACATTTTATTGCCATAGTCAAGAAGAGTTGGGGACTTGTGTGGCATGTGGCATGTGGCATGTAGAGGGTTGCTTGTAAGCACATGCATTTGTATGTGCAAACATGCTTCTGCTGTTTGTAACAATTGCTGCTGTTGTTGTCGTCGTTGTTGTTGTTGTTGTTGTCGTTGTTGTTGCTTCTTTTGCTGTTGTAGTTGCATTTCAGTTGCTGTAATCCACGTGCTCAATCAATTTTTCAACTTTTTTTTACAGCCGCAGCCGGAGGCGAAGACCAAAGCTGGCATAATGTGTGTGCCAACTGCAATGGCACTGCAACTTCTTCTGCTTCACCTGCCATCCTTTCTGCCACTTTTACGGAGCTAACTCCTTCGACTCAATTTCAGCTCGCTTCGCTTTTTGCCAGCCAAACAGCAGTTGCTGCACTATTTTTTTTTTGTATACCCTTGTAGAGGGTATTATAATTTTGTCGTATTGCACGTCAGAAGTCATCTTTGAGTCCATAAATTATATAGTTTTTGAAACTTGACACATGTTTTAAAAATATTCGTATTTTTGTTGCACACCGTACAAATCATGACGGCGACGTTAAGGGTATTTAATCCTCGGTGTAAGTGTGATAATCGCATTTTCTTGTGTTTTTTTTTTTTTTAATATTTCGCTGCGAGTTGTGTTGAATTGCATAGGGTGGTGTTGGGGATTGGGGGATGAGCTTGGTTTGTAGCTAATGATATTTCATTGGTACTGATTTATAGTAAGTTGCTCGCTTCAAAGTTCGGTGTGTGTGCGTGTGGGTGTGTGTGTGTGAGTGTGGGTGTGGGTGTGTGTGTGTGCGTTTCCTTGCACGTCCTAGCAATCTTAACGCTTCCCTGATAAGGGGTCAAGAGTTAAATGTGATTTTCTTCTAAGGGCACTCGTATTCACATTCACATTCACATTCACATTCACATTCACATTCAGAATCAAGAGTCATAAAAAACAAAACGTGTTTTCCAGAAACTAAAACTGAACTTGTTTAGTGTGTCTTGTGTCAAGTATGTCGACAGCTGAGTATTTCAGTTTTTGAGTGGAGACTTGAAGAGAAGCTTTCAATTTATTAACCTGTTCAACAGTCTGTCAAGTAGACTTCAAGTTAAGAGTCTTGTGCAGTTGAAATGCAGTTAACAACTTTTGATATTCTCATAAGCCATATTTCTAATCTTGATTTGATGTAAGTTTCTGTTGTAGAATGGCAAATGTTTAAATAAGAAATTAAAAACCCATATATAAAAAAAAATATACATGAAAATATTGAGTAGAATAAATAATTGATTTAATCAGATAATAAATATTTTTTCTGCTATTTTTTTTTACTCGTCTTACTTTGTGTGCTCATCTCAAGTTCCTTCTTGATATAATATTGTGTTTTCGTAACTCTCCCCTCTACGCCGCTCAAGCTACTTAACTTAATCGGATGAGGACAGGAATTAAATTTCTTTAAAACAAAAAAAAAAAAAAAAAATCGCAAAATGCACAGCAAAAACAATTTGTGAAAAGTTTTCAGTTGCTGTTATTGTTGTAATTGTTTGCCTGAGTTTTATATTCCTGTCGAGATAGGTGGATGTGGCAGTTGCCACGCCCATTGCGTGTTTTTTTGGGGGCGCACCTAATGTGGCATGTGGAATGCGAAATGTGAAATTCCCGACAAGATGCTGGCCAGGCAAAGTTAAGGTCCTGCCTCCTGCCTGGTGGCTGGTGGCTGCCACAGCTACCTGTGGTTCTGGCCGCGTTATGTTAACGCAATTATTACGCATTTCTTATGATGTAATCAGACGCAACTTGCTGAGGGTTTTCCAAATGAAAATATGCCCAAGTCGCGTTGCTTTTGTGGCAAAAGTTTTTACCTGCCACGCAGAATGAGGGAGCAGCAGCATCCGGGAGAACGCACCAGACAGCAGGCAGCAGGCAGTCGCAGCGAAAATGAACTGAAATAAAACTAAATTATGGCAATTGAAAATGAAAAGCGAAAATTAAGCGCATAATGAGTCGCAGTATGGTTTGGCAGAGGGCAATGGCAGGTTGCGGGGCGTTGAGGTGAGGTGAGTTGTAGCCGGTATTCAAGATTAAAGCAACAAGCGCTTGAAAGGACTCACCGGAGACGGCACGACAACAATACAACGCATAATACAATAAGCAAGCAACAACAGAAACAACAACAACAACAAGCAAAAAGCTACAGCAATTTGCAAAATAAAAAGCGTGGCATCAGCGAGTGTGGGCGTGGCACTGGCAATCGCCCTAATGCAACCCAATGAAGTGCTGCAGCGCAACAAACAACGCGAGTCACCGTCCTCGGCATCAGCTCCTGCTCCTGCTCCTGCTCCAGCTCCAGCTCCACTTAACGAGGGCATCTTGTGCTTAGGCTGAAATTTATTGTATATATTTTTGTTCTTGTTGTTCAAAAAACCCCTCCCAAGGATCAAGCAAGACCAAGGAGCACGTACCTTAAGTCAGTCAGTAAAAATCGACATGAGCAGAAGTAACTGCAAAACAGCTTCAAGTATTACATAAGATATTAACATGTGTACATTATGACATCTTTAAGTATGCATGTACAGGCGACAAAAGTGTCGTCGCTCAAAAAAACAAATAAACAAAAAATTATGTATATGTCCTTGGATATAAATCAAGTTTGACAAAACAGAATTAAGAAACGTGTAAGAAGTGTTTGTAATTTTGACAGGAGTCAAAGAAATCGGCGGAGCCATTCAAACTGGCAACCAGTAAAAGAAAAAAACGCAACGACAAAATTGTAATGCGAACAAATGCAGTAAAAAGCATTAATTTTTACGAGTATTTTTTAATTTAAGTTAATTGCATTGCTTTTGAAAACTTTGTCTCCACATGACAAGAACTGATCTTGATATGGCAGATATATGATATACACTATATATAATTTGTCTTTATTGACAAAAAATAATATGTATTTATGTCGGCTGTTGCCTCTCAGGTCAATTTAATAACTTTTGTCGCCTGTGTGTCGACTGTTGCACAAATCTGTTGCGTCTCAGGTCAATTTGGTAACTTTTGTCGCCTGTCTGGTTTGTCTGGGCAATGCAATGCCAGCGATGGCATTTTGTGGGCACCAAAGGGTGAAAAAAACAAACTGCTCTGTCACTCAAATCTGACACAAGACAAATCGCATCGGGCTAAAGGCGACGGCGACGTGGAATGGAATTGATCGCATCCAATCGGATTCAATGACATTTTCCCAATGCTCTCTCCCTCGCTCCACTCCACTTTCCACTGCATGTGCTGCATGCATGTATGTTAAAGAAAAAACCAAAAAAAAAAAAAAAAAAAAAGAAAAAAAAACCCAAACCAAATGCAGCTCCAGTGAATTTTGCTACACTTCAGCAATCAATTTACAATTACATAGCGTCACACAATACCTCAAGGCCTCTCCACTTCTCGGGCCACGGGTCCGCCTCATCCACAACAACTGTCAGGCCATTTTTGCATCACACGAATGCAAAGTTCAATTCAATCTTTCAGTTGTCACTGACAAAAAAACAATATGCGCATTGACAGAAGACAAAAGACAAAAGACAGAAGACACAAGACACAAGACACACATGCAAAAAGCACTCCTCGCAGCAGCAGCATCATCCACTCTACAGTTAGTTAGTTTACTTCACTCTTTTGTTTGTTATTTAGAATTCAAATGTTGGCAGCTGTCTCTTCTATATGTGTGTGTGTTTGTGTGTGTGTATGTGTGTGTGTGTGTGTGTGTGGCAATAACATTTCGAATGCAAAATCTAATGAAACGTGTTTAAAACAATTTGTTCCCCATATTGAATTATACAGTCGAATGCACTTTGACTTCTATTCCCCTCCCAAAAGGGGCGGCTTTTAAATCGACCTCTTTGTGCACTAACGGTTAAGCTGCCATTATTGCAGACACACAAACACACACAAATATATATATATATATATACATATGCATATAGTAGTATTTGGCTAAAAATTTGCAATTTTCTTGTATTTGCCATGTGCACCGCCAGGTTTTTGATTGAACCGTTCCGCATATATGTCTATATCAGAAATATGATTATAAAAGGCTCTTTAGAATTTTGTATTTTACACATTTCAAAAAACATTAAACTGAAGTTAATTAAGAATATTGAACATTTAACTCGGAAAACTTAGAGTATTTATGTTTTATATAAAAAAACAACAAACATTAATAACTATAACGAACTTAATTGAAAGTAAAATATTAATAATTATTTTGTAAATATCCTGAGCAAACTCAAAATGGCAGTCATAGCATCAATATGATGACACAAATCTAAAATAATTATTTCACAGCCAGAGACAAAAAAACATATGTAAATAAATTTGGCTTGCAACCTAGAAAACCATAACAAAAAATCTAAATGCGGACTGAAATTTAATTCCAATCCAGAAGAGTATGTTCTATATTCGGTGTGGCATACATATTGATGATATTTACTATTTGATCTATGCCCTATGTTTGCTCATTGTTAATTTCTTTTATTACGTTGCGTATACGCAATGTGGTTTATTACAAGCGACTTATTAGGCCCATTTACTGAATTTTCGATTTGTGGTAGATGTGGCTGGCATGGTCTGGGGGAGGGGGGGTTTGGGGGTGTTGGAAGTATGCATATAATGGAAATACAAACATTATTTGAACCCAGTATATTTTGCAGATGATTTGATCTGCTTTTAATAAAAGCTGAGGTTTTTATGCTACCGTTTTCCATCTCTCCTGCTGTCGTTGTGCATTTTTTGATGTTTTATTGAAATCATGAAAACAAAATGCGCTCATAATAAAATTGAAACAGCAGGCAAGCCGAGCAGCAGCAGCAGCAACAATATCAACAACAACAACAGCAACAACAACAGTAACAACAACAACAACAAGAGCAATGTGTAAACACATGTAAGCCTGGCCACATTGTTGCTGTTCATGTTGTCGTTGATGTTTTTGTTGTTGCTTTTATTGTTGTTGTTGCTGTTGCTAGCGAATGCCGTTGTCTGTCTGGTAAACCAAAATTGTTGCTCGTTTTCCGCATGAATCACTTGCATCATCATCATCATCATCATCATCATCATCATCTACCCGAAATTCCCTAAACCCGCCGCAACCCTTTCAACTCTACAAGCTACATATGAAACCACAGCATTGTAATTGTGTTTGTGTGTGCAGTCACATCCCCCCCCCCACACACACACATACACACACTCACACACACACACACAACCGGTTGGTTGTGCACTATGTAAGTAGCTTTTAATATATTTTGCCACAAGCCAAAAAACAAATAAAAAGATCAGAAAAAAAATCGAATAAATATATATAAAAAATATCGTTTGGCTCTCGAGCTGCCTTTTTATGTGTAAGTGTGTAAGTGTGTGTGTGTGTGTTGAAATTGAAATTAAAATACAACAACGAGAAACATACACACACAGACACACACACACACACACAAACGAGAACACACAATGAAATTAAATAAAATATAAAATCAAAGGCAACTTAAACTGAAACTCACAGGGCCAACGTCAACAACAAATACCCCCAGCAAAAATTCAAGTATTTAAATACTAGTTGATGGCCCAAATCAACAAGATTGTTTAACTATCGATTAATGCAAATTGCATAAACTAAAAATTACATCATTTGAAGCTGTATAAGCTTTCAATTGCTTGAAAGAGATTAATTCTGTGATTTTTCTTTTGTCCACGTTTTGTTAAAAAATTAAATTTAACATTGGCAGAAAGCGTCATTTTGCCATTTTGAGCTTGATCGAAATATGAGTGTATTGCCTGTTATTATTTGAAAAGGCCAAAATATTTGCATGTGTAATCGAATTTGCTTGTAAACAATATGTTTGTCGACTGGAAATATTTTGCCCTTATAAATATTGTTCGATAATTATAAATGCGCCGTAAACAGGCAAACACAGGTAAATAGTTGAATTGCATACTTAAATTTGTGTAAAATTTGCATAATTTGTGGTGATTTTATTTAATGCCTATACGTGTCTGTTATTATGAAGTCAGCCAAGAGAGAGTTTACGATAACTCTTATTTAATAATTATAATGAAATTAAACTGTGCAACTTTTGCATATTATGCACAACAAGTTTAGCTGATGTTGTTTACAGTTAAGCACATTATAGCCAAATTACGCTATTAACACTTCTTACATAATCATAATGGACAACTTTCTGTACTATCAACATTTTGCTAAATATGTTGCGAATAGTCAAAATTCTTACCGACTGTTTTCGATTTTTGCAATTGCAATCAGCTGAATAATAAATTAATTCTGTGGAGGATGAATCTGAGATTATTGGGAACAATGGTCATAATCAGGCGAGTTGTAAAAAGATTCATCAGACGAGTTGTAAAAAAATTTATTTGTTCATTGGGCCACTTCCCAAATAAAATATAAAAATTATTAATCACATTTCAAAGAATTAAAAAGGAATTCAAAAAAGTATTGAAGTCCGTACATATATCAAGCAGTAAATAAACAATTAAGGTTGAAAAAGTTATTCGTCAGCTGAGATTGATTCTTGTATTAAATAGTAATAGTAATAATTTAAATTATATGTAATTAAAAGCCTTAACCAATATTCTTAGCTGCTGCCCATTTATAAATTGCAGTTTTTATTGTTAGCAGTTTAAAGTTGCGCAGTTATGTTTTTAGTGATGAGCTAAAAAAGTGCAAAACCTTTCAAAGGTACACTTGATGCGGATTTT
This sequence comes from Drosophila longiperda, assembly GCA_035042125.1. Taxonomy (NCBI): domain Eukaryota; kingdom Metazoa; phylum Arthropoda; class Insecta; order Diptera; family Drosophilidae; genus Drosophila; species Drosophila longiperda. The sequence goes on from JAWNLV010000120.1 coordinate 3,004,516, forward strand.
GCTTTACCAGTTTTTATATGAGCTGAAAATTGAATTGATAATTAAATTTGGATTAAAAACAAATCTGAGCTAGGAGGAGGGTCTGCAAATGATTAGGAAAGCAGCATCTAAATCGAATTGAGGAAAATGAGAGTTGTCATTTAAGAGAGTACAAGAGAATCTACTTCAAATTTGAAGTCGAAAAACAGACAGATGGAAGGACGATTTGTCAACCATCTCCAATAAACATTTATGGGAAATGTCTACAAATATTATATGTACGTATGTAATTATGTATGTATGTATGTAATTATGTATGTATGTACATATAATGCAAGCTCATCATTAGTTGGGTCATAAACCCACTCAAATCGGCGACTCGAGTTTTGGATGCACAGCAAGAAATTAAACAACGAAGGACAACAGACAAGTGGATCAAAATTGAGCACAAATTGAGCTAATTAGTGACATTTTGATGTGGTCAAAATTTAGCGCAAATTGAACTAATCTGTGACATGTTGATTTGTGGGCTGGAGACGGGGGGTTGGTTATGGGTCGGTTATATATATATTTTGGGGGGGCGCTGCAATCCAGAGGCAGCTGTCAATAAGCTGTCGGTCATTGTCGTTGTCAATTAAGTTAGGCACGTTTGGTTTTTCCGAGTGTATCGGTAACTATACACACACATAAACACACATACACACACACACTCACAAATGCGAGCATAGTGCGTGTAAAGTTTTTGCTGAGCTTTGCACTTGCCACACGGGAAGTTTCGCTGACGTTTGCAATACAAAATTTATTATTGCATTGCCTCTATTAACAATTAAGCTAACCTGTAACAACCCCCCCCCCCATCCCATCACTCGCTTGACATGTCAGTGCAAATAAACTGCCACATTTACTGCTGTTACTGCTGACTTACATGGTTAAAATTGTTGCGTTTCATGTTATCAATTGGGAAAATTAAGCAAAATGAAACCAGACTGCAGATACAGAGGTAATCATCAGATAAATGTGTGGCGAACGCTTCATTAATTTGTCGTCTGCAGTGATATTTACGAAATGGAAAAATACAAACCAAATCCATGAATACATCATTAAGCCAACAGTCGACAGTCGACAGACGACAGCCGGCAACCGCCACTCGGCGGACAGAACAATGATTTTCTTCCACGCGGAACCGCACTCAAATTCTTACAATAACATTTTTCAATTAACACACGAATTATACGATTAATAACGAATAATAAAACATACAAAATGTAATAACTGATTTTATAAATATATATATATATGTACATATGGCAGATGCATTTACTTACATACATCGATTTAAATTCACTTTAATACTTTAAATAAAAAGTATTCGTCAATTTGCAAGTTAAATTTTGTTTTCCGGCTCATTCTTCAACTCGATAACTCGACAGTGTTCAAAATGGATTTCATTTAAAACTTTTCAACTGCCTCATTTTTTTTTGTATTCTATTTTTTATTTTGTTTATTGTGATTATTTTAAAAAACAACCCTCGATTTTCAGAGCCGAGCTAATATTAAACAGATTCAAAGGTAATTGGGAAACGAATGAAATAGCAAAAAATCAAACAAATACCTACAGATACACATATGTGTGTGTGTGTGTGTGTGTGTGAACCACTTTCAGCTCACTAATTGCCATGAAAACTTTGTTTAATCGAGACGTGGCGAAAGCGATATCGAAATCGCACCGGGGAACATTGTCATCTGTCTGAATGTGCCAGCCGAGGATGGCAGACAGGGATTCTGATTTATGTGCTGCACTGCCGTTGGTCGTGTTTTGGGAACAGGAGGTAAGTGGGTGAAGTTGGTAGGTGGGTGGGTGGGTTTTGTTGTTGAGGGTAATTTTTTGTGGGCGTTTTGTCATATTGATGTGAAGGATGTGCCGCTTTCTCTCTTCGCTCAGCATCGTTCTTTTATTTATTGTTCGCTCCTTGGCTGCGTTAACCTTGATGCCGGCGGCTGATCCGATTCCCGTTTGCCCACTTACCCGTTTTGCTTCGTTTCCCCCCCGCTGAACCGCACTCCTTCATTTGGGGAAACACAGCCAGACGCCATGGGCGACAATTGAAATTATGGATTTTTATGTGTCATAAGCTTTTATTGATGCAACAATCAAATATTTATGATGACAATTCCCGCTGACAATGATGACAATAAAAGTGTTTTTACTTTGCGAATGCCGAGTAAAGAATGCCAACACCGAACACTGAACACTGAACTCTGAATACCGATTACGAATACCGATTCCGAATCCGAGTAAAATTGCAAATATGTATTTAACATTCAGCATTTATCGTTGGGCATTTTAGTTTTCATTTCATGCATTTTCTTTAAAGATGAGCGCATTTTGTTATTGTTATTGGTATTTAAAAGGGATTTTGTCAAATCGTTGATTATTTGCAGAATACGTTTTTGGCCAAATTATGAATTTATTTGTTTGATTTATTGTTCTTGTTAAAAGAAACTGTATATTTTTAACAATAGAGAAATTGTAACCAATCGTGAAAAGCCAGAAATGCGACATTACGCATAGAGTACTCCGTCTGGATTATGGTTAAAAATGTAGGAGATTAGGTACACTGTAATTACAGAATAGAAGCATCTGTTATATAGTCAAAACGATAGCCATGAAAATGAAACGAACTAGAATACTTATCGGTCTCTTGAGTACGAAATAATTAGAGTAAGAAATCATCTAACCAACTTAGGCAATTTTGAGAGAAGGGGTGACTAAGGGAGAGGAGAGGGGAGTACTGAAAGAGAGGAGTCCTTAAATCACATAATAGCAGATTGTCTCATCTTAGATTTTAAACTTTTAGTATCTGAAATTTAATTCAATTACATAAATAAAAGATTCAAAAAGTGCTTTTATCATTTTTGGTTTCTATACTACTTCCAAATCTTAACTTAATGTTAAGGCCTATAATGCCAAATAGAAGATTCAAACCTTGTATAACTGTTACCCAGCCCAGTTAAACTGCAGTTAAATTAGAGATATTCATCGATTCTTCAATTAAATTGCATCGATTAAACATCTTAAATGGGATTCCATTATTTTAATTAGTTGCACTTGTAACTTGACTTTAAGTAGAATTGCTGTTTGGGTGTCTTTCAGGGGTGTTTTTCTGTGTGGTCGGATTTACATAATACAAGAAGGAGGCGAAAATAAAACACACACACAAGCACACACACACACACAAACACCCATTCCCCTAGTCACAATCACAGTTACATTTACTGTTTCAGTTGCATGCTTTAATTTTTGTAGAACAGCTCCTCCAACACACACACACACACACACACACACACACACACACACACACACACACACACACACACACACACATACACACGGCTATTCACAGTAATTCACATGTTCTCCACTCACATTTAGCCAGGGTTCACTGTGGAAACACTGTAGCTTCTTTCCTACCTGCATTTCATGTAACCAACCGGACCAACATGCTATGCTTTCCGCATACACACCACCCCCAATCCCAATCCCTCACCCTTAGCCCCTAAGCCCATATACCCATATACCCGTATACCCTTACACCCGTATACCGGTACCACCCTCTCCTGGTCCTGTCTCTGTCTGAGTGCTATTCTATCCATATGCAGACATTCAAACAGCGAAATATCTATGAGTGCATCCATTATCCTTAATACACTTACGTGCACTAATGTGCTCCACATTAATGTGGGAGCTGCTTAAAAAATGCTTTCTTTTTTTTTCTCTTATTACTTTTTTGTATTGCAACCCTCTCACTCTTTTTTTTTATTTCTCCATCTCTATATCTATTCGCTGTTTGCCCCCCCCCTCCCGCTCTTAACCCGTTGCCCATTGCCATCCATTCGGTTTTGGCCTCCACCTGGGCCACATGTTAGATTGCCGGTTTCATTTTGCATTCGTATTTATTTCCACAATCGTCCGTCCATAGGCGGTTGGCTCCTGGTTCACTGCTGGGCAATAATTGTTTAAAATTGAACACAGTATTTTATGTTTCAGTTGAATGTTGATTGTGAGATTTGTTTGATTTGATTTATCCACTATATAAATGCGCCAAACTGTTAAGTAAACTAATTTCTATAAAAATCCTCATTCCATTTGCTAACATATTTGCTTGAATTAGCAGCAGAAATATTTACTAAATGTTTTTACTGTATTTCAAGAATGCTTATTAAGTAAATTCAAATTTTTCATTAGCTTTTTGCCTTCATTTATTTATTAAATATAAAATAGTTGTTTATCGCATGATTTGTTTCTTTGGCTTTTAAACATTGATTATTTAATGAAATTAAATCTGGTTTGCTGGTATCAATTTAAAAACTATTTGAAAAACAGTTGTAAGACAAAAACAATACTTCTGCCGCTGGGCAAAACTAAACTAAAATTGCTTTAAAACTGAATTTAAACGGCAACTAAATAAACGAATATGAGGGGCACAATAAATAAAAAAAATAAAAAAATAAACCAGAAAAACAAACAAAAATAAAGAGCTGCTGAAAAATTGTTGATCGAAAAATACGGGGCTAGTGTGGCATTAAAGGGGGGAGGGATAAGTTTGGTGTTTGGGATGAGTGTTGCAACAAAATTGTTGCAGTCGCAAATATTTTAAATGTTAACAATAAAACATGCGAACAGTAAATAAATACAACTCACAGTTTACAGTTCATGTGTGTGAGTGTGTGTGTTTGTGTGTGTGTGTGTGTGTGTGTGTTTGTGTGTGTGAGTGTGTGAGTGTGTGCGTGTGTGTATGTGTGCAAACAGCTCTGTGCTGGGCAAACCAAACAAACAACCAGACAAAGAGACGAGCCTAAAAGTATGCAACCATTTTGCTTCGCTTCCTGCTGCTGCTTTCCATCCTTCTCTTCTCTTCACTCTCTCTTTCTCTCTCTTTTTCTCTCTCTCCCCGTCACTCTCTATCTCTGTATTCGTCGCGTCTTACTGGGCCGCGTTCGCATTCAAACAAAAACCGCTTAAAACACTTTACTATCGCATTTGGGAATTGTTCAAATATCTTCCTCCACTTTCTCGCCGCGGCTCGCTTCCCTCGGCAAACATTTTACTACTTGTCTTGTTGCAATTGCTGTAGTTCTCATTTTTGTAGTTGCCACTCCCTCAGCTGCACAACTTGCGTTGCTGCCACTGCCATTGCCACTGCGACAACGAAAAAAAAAAAAAAAACGATTAAAATTCTCAAATATTTGCGCCAAGCTGTACCAGAAACAAAAGTAAAACAAGCAGAAAAGCCTATTTTGGCCACGCCGAAGATTAAAAACCCTTGCAGACAAGACTCAGCTGAATTATTATTTTTTTGCATAAATTTATATAACCTACTGATTCTGCCTACATCGAATAGTAGTTAAGACCCAATAATTTATATTGTTATTTTAGCACAGTTTAGTTTATTTAGTTTAGATATCTAGTTAAACCAAAAAGTTCTTCATACCACAACTCATCGTTCCTATGAGAGCTATATGATATAGTGATACGATCCGGCTGGCTTCGTGTTATGCACTGACTTTAGCTGAAAGTCGGACTTATGACAAGTTTCAATTATTTTAAATTTGAGTGATAAGTTTGCATAGAAACAGAAACAGATCTTTCATCCCTCCGACTATATATATATATGTATATATATGTGTTACAAGCCACTTGACAAACTTATAATACTCTCTACAAGGGTGTGAAAATAGTACAAAAGAAAAACTACATTCAACATATCAGCAGTCACTAATGTCAGTTCAGCAGATACCCTGTAAATAATTTTACAGTCCGTACAACATTTTCTGACTTAAGATTTTATAGGCTGTAGGTTTTTAGCACTGTTTACAGGGCATTTAACCTACAGCGGCAGGGGGGGAGAGATAGAGAGCAAAAATGAACTAGATATTTAGGGATATTTGAAAGTCGGTCAGCATTTTCATAAAATAAATGCAGCTCCTTTTTTTAGGAACAAACTTTTGGAATGTTCTGCGCACAAATAGGAAAACAAATATAAATACAAATATAAATACAAATACAAATACAAATACAAATATAAATACAAATACAAATACATATACATATACAAATACAAATACATGTACATATACATATACAAATACGAATACGAATACGAATACCAATACGAATATGAATATAGGTTATAGGTTACATAGTGCTGCAGTTGGTCAACTGGTTGACAGAAGCAGATCGCGAACATCTGTCGCTATGAACGCAGGTATGAACGTGTGTGTGTGTGTGCATGTGTGTGTGTGTGCATGTGTGTGTGTGTGTGTGTGTGTACAGTACCACACAATGGCAGCTGTGTTAATATTGACAACACTTTGTGGGCTTATGGCCAACTATTTAAATAAGGTTTTGGTTGCATTTACCAAACGGTCAACAGATTACAAAAAATTATTTGAAGTAAATAAATTAAATTAAATGTGGTTGATGGTGTTTTAAAGGAAATGGTACATTGCTTTTAGTTACATATACATAATATAGGAAGTGAACTGCATTTCGCATAAACCATTATAAAAATTAAGGTATTAATATCTTTTCCGAAATAAATAAAAATTCTTCTGGCAGACGAAATACAACATTTTTTTTGCCGAATAATTTTGGCACAATTTGCATTTAAGTAACGTTTTATTTCATTTACTGCTCGTTATGCCATCGAAGTGTCGAATTTGCAAAAATCGAATCAAGTGTTTGAAATTCATATTTGATCTGAAAAAGTCAGTTGCGAGTTAAAAATAATGCAAAAAATGTGATTTGAATTACGAAAAATGTGCTTGAAACAGTGGCAACATTTTTCGTACACTCAAAAAAAAAATGCTATGATTTTGAGAAAATCCTTTAGCCTTATTGTTGTTTTTAATATGTAGTTTACCTCGAACAATGCAGTTTAGGGAGACAGTTTATTACTATTTTCTGCACTTTTAAAAATAGAGATTTTTATTTTAATCTTATTAAAAATTTTAAGAAAATTTAAAAAATTTCGAGTACCTACAAATAATTTCTAAGTTAAACTTGCATTTTTTATTCGATTAATAGGTCGACTTTTAGTTTAGTGCGATTTTCTGATATTTCAGTGAAACCAGTGAAAACCCGCACATCCGCAAACACAACACAACACAACACACACACGTGTCCTTATTATTGAAAAACAGAAGCCACAAATTTTGTCGATTCGACGTGGTTGGGATGTGCATGCCAGGACAATGTCCTTTGCCATTTGAGCTCGATTTGTTTAGAAAATTTATAAATGCAAACACCCTCACACACAGGCACACACATGATGCACACACACAAGATGCACACACACATGATGCACACGAAAATGTGAATAGCACACCAATCCACAAATCTACCTAAATAAAATGAACAAACACAGAAAAGAAAATAATAAATAAAAAGAAAATAAATACTTTATTCAAATATTTTACGGTATGTTATGTTGGCCAAATGATGTTAACCAACAACAACAACAATATTCATCTGTCTATCTACTGGCGATGTGTGTCGGTTTGAAAGTGTTTTTTTTTTTTATTTGTTTGCATATATTTTAAGTTGTATTTACAAAATATGTACAAGTTTGGCAGAGTTATTTATATTGTGTGTTGCACAACCCACACATCTACAATGACGGAACAGTTATGTGGATCGACTGGCAGATACCCTCGAAACTAATCCACCTAACTGTCATTGTTAGTTAAAAATTAATTCGTATTTTTTATTAGACAGTATCTAATCAGTTCATATGAATAGAAGATTATATTTTCTTTTTTACTATAGCATACACAGACTAAAATGTTGGCTTTGGTAATATTATTTTATCCAATTTATTGCCACACTTTTTATAAATTAGTTTGCCTGATTTATTTTTAATTTGAGAAAAGAAACTGAAGCTAATTTTGTTAATTCAGAAATAAAACTTCAACTCGCAAAATGCCAATGATTTGATATTCAGTTATCCCAAGTACAATTGTTGTAGGTCCTCTGCTCTTTTACAGGGTAGAAAAAGACAAGCCGTAGAGAAACAAGTGTAAAATGAATAATTTGTGTGACAATGTGGCCAGGGCTAAGGCCTGATCCAGACCCATAGCCTGAGCCTGAGCCGGAGCCGGAGCCAGAGCCATAGCCAGAGCCTGAGCTGTAGCCGTTTCCTGTTCCGTTTCGGTTTTTTTTTGTTTTGGGTACTGGCAATGCAAATGGAAAAAATATCTCAACATTTGCATCTTCAACATTTTCCATTGTGTTGGGTGAGCCAGGAGTCGGAGTTGCAAAGAGGTATTTTTTAGCTGGCAGTCAAAGATTGCGATTATAAAAATGTAACAATGTGCATGTTATGCCAACCAGAACTCGAACCAGAGCCGGAACCAGCAGCGAGATTAGCACCACAACCAAAATTCACCTGCCAAAATTGAGAGATAAGATCGAGAGAGTGAGAGAGAGAGATGGAGAAAAAGAAAATGAGAGAGGTAGAGGTAGAGAGAGAGGGGTGTGAACTAGTTTGCATTAGACTGATTCTGTTTCTGTTTTGGCTAACAGTTTAAATTCATCTTTCTGTCTATTTCTTTGTATGTGTAGGCTGTGTGTGTGTGTGTGTGTCTGTGTGTGTGCAATGTGTTTGGTTTCACGCTATATACTCTTCTAATGATTTGATGTTGAATCCAGACAAAATTAAGCCCCAGACCACGAATGCAAGAGTTGCCATGCTCTCATCACTTTGCAACTGTTGGCTTGTTTTCTGTTGCAAGCGCCATGGTTGGGGGAGGGGAGAGGGTGGATGTGGTAGCGTGATTGCGAAATGCAACATTATTAATGTGCATCAAACTCAAGTACTTGCCAAATTAATCTCATATTAAAGTTAATCGCAATTTTGAAGTTGAGTGTTTCCAGAGACATAAGTACTCAAAATTAATGTATAATTTGTATTTTAAAGATGCAAAAAAAATTCCCATTTTGAAATGCATGTCAACAAATTACAAACCTGCAACAATTATCTTGGTTTCGTTGTAATTAAAAAAAAAACACACACGTATAGGTTTTCATAGGGTTTTTACTTTATTTTGCATGGATTTAAATTTTCAGTTGTTTAATACATATACTTTTATATATATATAAATATATATATATATATATATATATATATATATATTTGTTTTTTTTTCTCTTGCAACTTTGCATATTCGGTTGTTCCTTTTGGGGCTAGATTTGATCAGAATTTACAATACAAATACAAACATTTTGTTTTTTTTATATACATGAACATAGACAGAAATTGATTGATGATATTTTCTTTATTGAATGTTGTCTGTACTTTTTTTTTTTTTTAGTTTTGTTCGTAAATAGTTATGCGTACTTTCTGAGAAGTTACACTCATGAACGTTTTATTATTTAATTATTTCCATTTTGTTTTTTTTTTTTTGGGCTTTCTCGTTTATTTTTATTTGTTTTTCTTTAGGGTATTTGCTTAGCGTAGACATTGGATGTATTACGTTTTCAATATGGGGTTTTCACACGGATAACTTAGTTAACTTTAACTTAGCTTAAATCATAGCTGCGTTTAGTTGTTTGCTTTTTTTCTATTTTTGAAATTTCGCTAAAAGTAATCGTAGCTTATGTATTTATGAATATTTTTTTCTTAAAGTCGTAACTTTGATTTGCTATGCGATATATCATATCATTCATCTCAGAAAAAAAAAAAACATATCTTATTCCCTATACATATAGTAGTATTTTAAGTTTATTGAATATTTCCAAATGTATTTTCTTTATCTCTCTCCCGGCCTTCTCTGCTTCTATTCTCATTTTCATCTCCTCGCATTTTCACTAATACATTTGTGGTACGTATATTAAGTCAGAGTACGTCTGGGTTAGTCGGTAGTATTACACACATATATATATATATAGATATAAACTTTAAATATATATGTTTCTAGCAAAGGAGGGAGGGGAGCAAGGTTTCGCATATTCCCAGTCTAGAATACTAAAACTCTGTCGAATCTTGCCACATAATTGTGCATCAGTTATTTATTTATTTTTGTTCGTGTCGCTGTTTCTCTGTTTCTCGGTATACGCTGGTCTATTAGGATTATAGAGACAAATATGTACTCGTATATATGTATTTACTATATGATATTTTTTCTCTTTTTTTTTTCCTTTTTCCTTTTGGTTTTTAATTTTTAAGTTTATTGAATATTCGAACACACACATATATTATACTTTCTTTGGTTTTCATTTTTAAATATTTTTCAATTGCATTTTGGCACATTAATATATTTATTCTGTTTAATTGGATTTCATACAATATCGAACACGGAATTAAGCTGAACTTGCAACACACATACGTTAATTGTGAGCACACTTACACATGCATACCCATACATATGCATATGGAATGCATGTGTATTAAGTACTTCTAGCCTAGGGAGAGAGTGATGATTTGGCAGGGTTCGCCAACCAAAATCAGAAAGATGGGAAAAGCTGGGATTAAAATGGAATTCACCAATTTTCGCTCCGTTTTTCTTTTTTTTTCTTGAGCGTTTTTTGTTTAGAGTAGCATGCGCTGGTTGTTTTTGGTTCATCTCAACTAAATGCATGAAAAAATTGTTTTTTTTATGTTTTGAGTTTGCTTTTCAATCCATAATTGGTTTAATTTTTTCAGTTTTGGCATTTTTATGTAATTTTGTTTTGATTGCAAGCCAAAGTGAACTAGATTTGTTTTGTGGTATTTTACGTTGGGGCTCACTCTAGAATGTGCAGCATTTCGTTCATATGAACTAGTTCCGATTATACTTATTGTTTTAGATTGCATGCAGGAACGAGAGAAGTAGCTCGCATCAAGCCGGAAACAATACATAGTTGTTTTGAGCTAGTTCCAGCAGAACCATTCGCATTCGCTCTGTCTCAACTCTTACTCAGAAAAGCAATCAAGTGTCTTACAAAAAAAATAACTTTAAATACATATTCTTAATTTTGGTTTGCTATGCAAACTTAATTATGCTTTCATCTTACGATCAATAAACTAGTTCGTGTTGCTCACTGTGTACTAGTTCACACAGACTCATTGCAACTTATGTTGCTCACTTTGAACCAGTTCGTTCGCTTCTTGCTGTCTTGCAACTGACACAAAAACCCGACTTACATCTATAGAGATCTATTTATGTACCTAGTCAATTAACCAATAACAAAATAAATCAAACTCCAGCACAAGTAAAAGAAATCAGTTCCTAATACTTCAATTTTGAATCAATGGAGCAATGCGATAACAAATTGTGAAGAACACTACAGGTGCGAATATTTACAATACCGTAGTATTATACTGTATAAACGTTAATCATAAATATGATTTGAGCTGCACATATACCATATGTAATACAGTATATCTAGTTGTATATACAGAACCCTCTAACCTTAAGTATCAAATTTATAACTGAAGTCACAAAAAAACACAAAAGTTTAGTATAGTTGAATGATATAGGGGTAGGCGAATTGGGTCTCTATCGAGTGATGTACGATTATTATAACGGTATGCAAATGAGTGGGTTGGGTTCATTTTTTATACCCTTGCAGGCATAAGCAATTAAGAGATGATTTTGTTGAAAGTGTTGTGATTTATGCCAATTGCAAAATCGAAGCTGCAATAACAATCCCTTGAAACTTAATTGATGACTTAGCTCTGGGATTAAATTTTAAATTTAAATTGATTTCAATGTTTTGTCAGCTGGAATCGGACTGAGTGTAACTGCCATGTGTCTGCAAGGGGATTTTATCTTCGGCAAACCGAAGATGAGTTTTTTTTTTTATTTAGCATACTTTTAGTAGCTAAAGCGTTTCACAAGAAATCCGAACAACATTTAAACATTGACATTTATGGATTTTCTTTGATATCATTTCTGCAATTATTACTTTTTTTTTCTTTTGACTAACGAGGTAACATTTAAACGCGTTTTTATCGATTTTCCATTTAATCTTAACTACTATTTCATCTTACGAAATAATGCCCCAAAAAAAAAAAAAAAAAAAAAAACGCAATTTTAGTTGAAATGGTTTTGTTGCCTTAAGCTCCTTGTTTGTGTGGCATATTTTTGGTTGCCTCTTTTGGCTTGTTGTTGTTGTTGTTGTTGTTGTCAGCATCTATTGTTGTTGGTAATACATTTTTATAATTACAATTCAATGAAGCTAAAGTTCGAAGAGCCCTTTGTAGCGTTTGCCGTTGGTCATCTGGCAACGCTTCATCGGCCAACTTTATCCTTGCCTTTGATCTGTCATCTGAACTCTCCGTGTCCTGTGTAATGCTATTGGCATAATTCTTACCATTTGTATTGCAGCACAGTTTTGTTGTTAATAGAACGAATACGGTCCATATAACTATGAGTGGCATTATCCCTGGCCCGTTCCTGCCCAGTGCACCACTGATCACATCCGGCGCCGGGCTGCGGTCTTTGTACAGACGACCATTCTGGTTGCGTGACCCATCCGCGGAACGATTATCTTTGGGTGCCACATCGTTCTTCTGCAGGTTTCAAGACATTTTGATATTTTGTGTAAATGTTAATTATAATGCATTCATCATTGACCCGATTGTCAGTGTGTGTTTGTTTTTTTTTTTGTACTTCACTTACCATAACTTCATTTATTTCCTCGTCGCGGTAAATTTTTTTGCCTGGACGCTCCATTTCTAAACGCAATAAAGTACAAAAACCAGTTAAAAGGAGCCATCGCAATTTAATTGCTTTAAGTGCAATTTTCAATCTTTACTTTCTGCTAATCATTGTTCAAGGTCTATGCAATCAACTCTTTTGCAAAGGCAAAAACTATTTACAATATTCCGGGTTCAATTTAAACTTGAATCAACGGAAAGGTTAAATGGTGTGCCAACTTACCGTATAGTCGTATGGTGCCTTCGGTGTCCCCAATGCTGTTCTTTGAGATGCACTTGTAGCCACCAAAGTCTGAAGTTTGTAGTCGTCGAATGTGCAAAATCATCTCGATGGAGTACATGTTGTGCTCCTTCTCGGTGAGGGCATATCGCTCGCCTGCAATAATCATTTCACCTGTGCCAGAGAAACCCCAAATGAAACCCGAATCGAAAGACAAATGTGTATTTTGCTGTGCGACATTAAATGCGATGATGCCACCAAAATGACCAACACCCCATTCCCAACCCCATCCCCCAGTCCATGGCCTAGTCCAAGACGAAGCTCTCGAAATGGCCATTCTGATGATGACAATTTTGATGCCTGCGGCAGCTATTCTGTCAAAGTGTCACGTTTGCAATATACGTCAAATGCACTTTACAAGCATCGACAACAAGAAAACTGGGAAAACTGTGAAAACGGGCAAAAATGGCCAAAATGAGAAATGCTTCAGCTCTAGCCTTAGCTGCAGCTGCAGCTCAAGTTATCCGTCGGACAACAACCAACAACCAGGAATATTTAAGCATCGAACACAAACCAAATAAAGACAAATTGCAGCACTGAAAGGTTTATAAGGTTTTGGCCCTTTCACCTCTTACCAGTTTGTACAATATGCAGAAAAGAAAGTCGCAGTTGCAAATACTCTGTACTTAATTTTTGTGTCAAGATTTAAATTTATTAAGCAATTTGTAAATTTCTAGAGAGATTATCTAAACACCCTATGCCAAATAGGATTAAAAACCTTAAGCATTTTTAAGTCTTGGGTTTGGTAAGGAAAGAAATGCGATTTTTACTAAATAATCCCGACTGAAAATGAAGAAAAACGCCAATAAGCTAAAAAAAGAAGTAACCCCCTTGGTTTGGGTGGTTTGGGGGGGGGGGAGGGGGTGAAATGGGGAAGTGAACTTACCATTCTCGCGCTGCCAGTAATTGATGGCCTTTGGCGATGCCTCAACGTTGCAAATTAATGTGACATCCGTTAGAACCGGGGCTCCAACCAATTGATTTGGCACTTGCACCAACGGATGAACTGTGTGAACCAAAAAGAAGGAAAAAACAGAAAAGAACAGAGGGTGAAAGAGGGGAAAGAAAGCGAGTTAGAGTTAGTGGTTAAACAAGTTGGTCAACATTATCATCATCATCATCAGGCTGACTGGCTGGCAACAAAAAACTTCGTTAGCTAACTGACCTTGCCCCTTTGCCCCATCTGGCCAGGGGCAATTAAGCAGTGAGTGTTGCAACAGCTTTAGTGATGCTGTGATTTCATGAAATGGCGTTATTTGTTAATGACAGCAGCGTTCTTCAACTGATACGATTTTAATTGAAAATGAATTATATTGCTGTTAGTAGCGGCCAAACCAAACCAACCAACCAGCCACCAAACAATCGAGCATCCCAACTCGTCCTGTATCCCAACCGAAGCATTTCTCTTTTTGCTCTTTGCCTTTTACAATGTGCACTTCAGTTGAGTGAGTCTATCAGCTACGTGAGTTGATCTGCCAATGTAGCAAATTATGATAAAAACTTGTTTCCATATTAGCAAAACATATGTTTAAAATTAGCTTGCATCGATTACTGTAGCATGCCACAAGGGAGTCTATAAAATATTATAGTTTTATTACTTAAGTGAGATTTTACAAATTTATATACAATTCATATTATTTAAGCGTTTCCTCTTTAAGCTGAAATCCATGTAAAAACCTTACTATAATATAGCTGAAATAATTTAAATTTATCTTGGCTTATAATTTAACTTGTCTTACACCAAATATAGATATGTTTTTCAAAGAATAAAACGATTAAAATTAAAAAAAAAAAATATATATCTTATAATTTTTAATCCGGTTTGTTCAAATATTTCAACATCGAATGTTAACTAATACAAAATGGGTGCATTTAGCTGGTTTTCAATAAATTTTTAGGGTATTTGTGGAACCGTTTAGCAGCTGCTTTGGGTTCGTGGCATTTTTTTTTGTGTTTTTTTTTTTTTCCAAGTTTTTGGCTTGCGTGTTTTTCGTTATTTCTCGTTTGCTTTGGATTTTGGATGTTGTCTTTGGCAATTTCTTGGTGCTCTGGTGCGGGTGCCAGTGATTTGGTCAGCGACCATCATTGTTTTTGGCTTTTCAACTTTGGCTAGCTGTCTAACATCGCATGCAACCCTTCACACAGCGCTACCCCCTATCCTACCCACTACCCTTTGCTTGCTTGCATTGGTTGCGTTCAACCGTTCATTATTGGTCAATTTATTGGAATTGTGCATGCAACACTCTTATATATGTGTGTGTGTGTGTGGCTGTCTGTTCTCTGTGTGTGTGTGTGTGTGTGTGAGTGAGTGTGTTTTCAAATAATGTAGCATATGTCATGTGTTGTTAGCATCGACTCGTGCCACAATCCTTGCCTGAAAACCGTTTTTCTTGTTTTTCGCTTCTGTTGTTTTTTTTTGTTTTTTTTTTTTTGCCTCTTTGTTGTTAGTTTTGTTTTTATTTGTGTCGTTGTTGTTCTTGTTGCATTGCCTACCACTTATTGAAAATTCAATTTGTTCTAATAGAGTTTTGCAACTGTTGTTGCTCAACTGCTGTGCGGCTGAACTGCAAACTTTACAGCTGCACACGCGGCGTATGCGTAATATTTTGCAATAATCGTATTGAGGGTTTTAACATCTGCGCAAATCATGTGCTGATGTCGATTCGCCGAGCATTGAATAAATCCATACCAATAATAACAACTGACAATTCCATAAATCTGCAATCGCAATTAATGCACACTTCACATGACCACAATTGTCGAGCACTTGATGGATTATGTGACGATTCAGCGTCCTCTTTGCAATCGAATTTTAACTTAACTTCTGTAAAATATGTATAAAGTGATTGTGAATGACACACACTAATTAACTTAGTGCTAGCTACATACAAGCCTTGACTATTAACAGAAAAGAGAAATGAGTTTAAAAATTCGAATTAAATTGATTCAGTCAGCTTTAATTACAGATCAAACTGCAATTTTTACTAACTTAACTGCTGTCAATATTTGGTTATAAGAATAAAAAATAGAATGATATAGACCAGATATAAAATATATCTACAGTCAAGAACAGTTTGGGATTTGTGGGATTTATTGAAAAAATGAAGAATCAGCTTTCCGTAGACTTGGAGGTTTGATTGGGAAAATCGTTTGTTTGATGTTTATTTGATGTGTTTATTTGATTTAACTCATCATGTGAGCAACTGCAAAAGTAACGACACTACAAAAAAATAGTATATACTTCTAAAAAAAGCCTTAAGCTGTTAGCTAAGGGGGATAAATTCTCATGTTAATAGTTGCTAAACATATTTTTCTTAGATAAGTTTTTCAAGTAGTTCCCAACGATTTGGATCTAAATTGAATATCAGAAAACGAAGAATCTGATAGAGAAGAAAATAATAAATTACATAAAAGTGAATGACCCCGTTTTAAAGTGAAAAGTTATACCGAAAAAGCTTCAAGTAGTTTATGGTTAGAAAAAACACCATATTATAAACATAGGCCTGATTGAGGCCAAGTTCAATGGTAATCCTTGGTATTAGACATATGGATGTGCTGCTCGAGCCACCAAAATATAGCAGAGCAACAGGAAAGAGACAAATGTTTTATTCTCCTGTTTGCGGCGGGTTGATTTTTAAAGCCGGGAATCCACTTAATTTTCTGATTAAAATCAATCAAGCAAAGCGCTGAGGCAACTTAAGAAATCAAGCGGCAAACGCGGTGAATGTGAACTGAATGTTGGGGTTTGGAGTGCTTTTAAGGGGGTTTCGAGAGAGGAGGAGGTGTTTCCATTTTTTTTTATATTTTTTTTTTTATTTTTGAGCTCTTCTTGTTGTTGTCAGTTTAAGACAACAAGGCTGAAAGCAGAGGTGGTGGTGGAAAAGCAACGTCAAAGACCAAAATAGCAGAAGAAATCAGTGGAGACAGCATCAGCATCAGCCCCAGCAGCAGAAACTTTTGGTAGGGAAAGCAGTGTGTGTGTGTGTGTGGGTGTGTGTGTGCGGGGAGAGTGGTAAGTGGAGAGATGCAGACACCCATATGAGTTTTTAAATTGAAATTGAGACGCAGTCGCAAAGGCAAAAGCAATAAAGGGGCAAGCGTTGGTAAACAGTTGATGGGATGGGTGGGACGGGGCGTTGGAGGAGTAGAAGCAGAGATTGAAGCAGACAGCAAATGACTGATATAAAGACAGGCAGACAGACAGACAGACAGACAGACAGACAGAGAGACGAAAATGAAATGAGAAAAGAAATGAAATGAAATGCGAAAGCAAAGCCAAAAAATTGGAGCAGATAAGCAAAAAAAAAAAAAAAATAAATACAGAATGGAAATTAATTTTTGCGGCGGTGACAGACGTTTAAGCACTTCCATCGGGCGGAGTGGGGAGGGTTGGTGGTGTATTTGAGTAGGGAACAGACTGTGTCACACACACACACACACACACACGCACTCGTGCAGCAGCTCATTGAGGTGCGAACATTTTGGCCGTGTCAATATAATTTGTAGATGGGATCTTTAGCATCCCTCCCCTCCTCCCACACAAGAACACAACTCCAAATTTCTCACCACGCTATTGTTATTCCCTGTAAAAGGGTTTAGTTTACTTCGACAGAAGCCTCAACTGTAATCCGATCATGATCTATATGGTTTTGGAAATATTATTATTATTTATTATTTGGGTTACAGTTTTTTGGCAGCAGTTTAGAGTAGAGTATCGCCCAGTCGGTCACATTCAGTACGAGGCACTTCTCTTTTGTTGTTGTCGTCTGTCGTTTTTTAACATGTTTTTTCTCTTCTTCGTTTTTTTTTTACTTGCAAAATTTCATTAAGTTTAATGCGCTGCAGCAGCCACTGGCACGCATTCCGGGCGCGGCGTGGTTTTTGTGGGTTGGTGTGTGGGTGGTTTGGCACGGGGTGGCACAATGTGGTGGTAGGAAACTGCCCTTCGCAATTACCACGTCACATAATACACACAGCAGGTAAGGAAAAGCTGCTCAAGTTTTACTACGGAGACGTGACGTTCGCCCAAACCGTCTAGACGGCAAACCCTACGTACGACGTACAACCCCTTCAGCCCATCCACAGCCACATCCACAGCCACACTCATTGACTCCCTACGTTCCGGTAGCCGCTGTCCTAATGCATTTGGAAAGTTTGCGTCCGCCACGCCAAAGGAAGGCACCGGAAATCGGAACGGAAACACTTGCAGTTCGAGTTATTGCGTTATACTGCGGTTCCGTAGGGTCCCACTGGGCCAAGGGTGTCGGGTGTCGGGTGTTGGGTGTCGGATGGCAGGTGTCGGGCTACGTAGGGTACGTAGGGTCTCGTCCCTACACTGCCAGCACACGCACGCACATCCGACTATGTATGTTAGCTATTATTAATATTATTATTATCGCTGCGAGCATTGGGGTTATAAATCAAAGCATTTGTTAGCAAAGTCCCAGTTTGAGCACATTTATCAATGTGAGTTCAAACCGGCGACGAATGCACCGAAGTTGAAGTGCTCTTCTGGAAGTGTATAGTGTACTTAAGCATTGCATAAACTGGCCCAAACTGACTAACATATTTTGGTAAGATATAATATTTAAGGCAAAGGAAATAAATTCGAATGTATTCGTGTTGTATGTGTATGTGTTGACAAGACTGAAACACTCCTTTGCGTAGGATATCTAAAAGTGGGGCTAGTTCCTGGGCATACTCACAGTGCACCTGTAGCTTCATGCGTTTGCTCACACTCGGCGGCACTCCATTGGAGGCGATGCACATGTAGGCGCCCATTTCCGATCGCGTGACTTTCGGCAGCGTCAACATGTCGCCCTCCACTGAGTGGGCTGAGCGGGAGGATGGAGCACATGGAAGAGAGAATTTACAGTTTGACATGCGGTCAGTCACTGAGTTTTGCTAGCTGGCTGGGAGCTAGCTGTCGGATTGTGGGACATACCTTTGGTTTTCTGAGATCCATTGCGTGCAATAATATCGCGACCATCTTCGCGACGCCATATGATCCGCGGCTTGGGGTGGCCGCGAGCGCGACAGACGAGCTTAGCGGATCCGCCCTCGGGCACCATCATGTCACCGGAAGTCTCCTCGTTGACAATATCCGGCGGAATGACAACTTCCAGTACGGCGGTCTATAACGGTAATAATTGCATATTTGATTTTAAAATATTTTTTTAAATTATCTGAAAATGCTGCATCAAATCGATTCCTAAACATTTGAGCACATGAGCACATTTTTTCAAGACTTGAGACTTGGCTTAAGTTTCGATAATTATCGATTAAAACCATTTCATTTATTTTGAGACTCAGCTGCATAATTACAGCTTTTACATATTAAACGTTATGTTTCAACAGCGACAGCAGTAATATAACAAGCTGCCTGATGTTAAGTGAATTTGCTTCTGCTCGTTGATTTTTAATGGTGAGTTAATATGGAGATGATGTCGCCGCTGTTTGCTGTACATCGTTGCTGCCACCACTGCTGCTGCTCCTTCTGCTGCTGTTGTTGTTGTTGTCATTGTTGTCGTTATTGTTGCTGAAGTTGACAGTTGCGTCATAACACAAAGTCAACGTTACAAAAAACCTCAAACGAGCATAGCACGAAAATTTATACAACATGCCCGAACGAAGAGAAAATGTATTAAAAAAAAAAAAACAAAGGAAAAAAGAAGCAAAATAATAAAAAAAAAATAAAATAAGGGAAATGCCATAAAGGGTTAAAGGACAACCAAGACTACTGCAGAGGGCGACAAACAGGCTGTTTGCATTTTACTTGTCTCATATTTGCTCTTCACTCAATTCGCTTTGTTAGGTTACTTTTATTGCTGCTGCTGCCACAGCTACTCCTGTTGCTGCCACTGCCACTGCTGTTGCTGCTGCAATTACTCCTGTTGCGTGAAAGGCAGAAAATCTATTTTACGTAACATAACGCAATGAAACGATGCGAAATGAAATTGTAAACACAATCGTTTTGCACATATCAACGGACATTCAGTCCTGCCACGTGCCACATGCGCGTTGCCAACTCGAGTTGACGAAACGTCAAAGTAATTGGCAAATATTTGTCTGCATTTTTGCTGTTTTGCCACACTAACTAAAGCAAAATATTCGCACGAATTTCTTATTGAAACAGAAACACTCGAATCTTAAATAATTTTAATTTTATATTAAAGCACTACACACACACACACACACACACATACACATATGCAGCAAGAGCAGCCTCCGAGCAATTTAATTTCATTTCGTATATTTGATTTTATTTTTTCATTTTCCGACAATACATTTTGCATCAGTTTGAAATATTCTTTTAAGAAACAACACTCAGCACATAAAGAGAATGCCAAAGGAAATCACTGGCCAGAATTAATAACTGTCAATGATTTTGAAATTGATTTTAGCTGGGAGTTGCATAAGTAAATTTTTGGCCACAAATACAAATACATTAAGTGCTTTCAGAGTGTTTTAGTAAAAGTTTAAAAAATAAATGACCCTTCATCTTACAGTAAAATAATTACAAAATATAAAAATACAATATACAAAATATATTCCTAGATTGAGTCTGTTTATAGGCAAACTATTGGCAACTTATAAGTCGGATCAGATCGCAATATTGATTAGCATGAGTTCTTGTATGAAGCAATTTTACAAAGTTATTCTAGCCAAACTAATTATTGCGCTTCTGTCAAAAGCAAATTTGTCTCCGGTCTCAAAATGACTGTCTGCAAAGTGCAATCAGAAATTTTTCTATTTGCATGGATATAACTTTTCTAGCAATATGGAAATGAACTTGAATGAATTTTTTTTGGACAGGCCAACTAGAAAGAATATCAGTTATTGCTTATAGCGAAACTCAGATTGAAGCAACCAACTCAAAGCAGTTCTTTTTGTTAGCTTATTTTGCTAAACTACGGTTGTTATCGATAGCAAATATATAAATAAATAAATATAAATATCTCTTATATTTCGCCTTGACTATATATATAATATTTCTCCTTATTGACTGTCATCAGATTATTATTGATAACAGACATATTATTGTCGATAGCAGACATATTATTATCGATAACAAACACACGCGAGTCTTAAATAAATATAAATATCTCTTATGTTTCGTCTTGACTATTTTTTTCCCTTTTGACTGTCATCAGATTAATATCAATAATAAACACACACGAAATTAAAAGAAATATATCTCCCTCTATACCCATACAGTTATCGATAACAGCTAAAACATAACTGTTCTTGTGTGTGTGTTTGTGTGTGGAATACTTACTTGCATCTTCATTGGATCAGTGTTGACCTGGCACATGTATTTGCCGGCATCCTCCATTTTAACGCTGCGTATATTGAGTGTCCAAGTATTGTAATCGTTGTGGGTAACCGATAATCGATCATTGTTCGTTATCACGTGTTCGTGTATAGCCAGAATGGCTTTGGCATCGGCCTTTATCCAAGCGACCTGATGATTAATAAAATGTCATCGTTGTTGTAAATGTTGTTGATTGTGTTGTGAACGCAGGCATATTTGTGGATTCATTCCATTGATACATTTTGTTGCATTTGCATTGCGTTGTGGCAGTTTAATTTTTTTTTTTTTAGCAATATGCATTTTTTTTGTGCGTGAATTTTTGTAAAAGAATTGCGATATCCATCACAGTTGCAATCCACATATCATATTGTTAATGCCATTCATTTCGTTTTGGCCCATTGTCATCATCATCATCGTTGTCATTGTCCAACGCCGACAAATCGTTAAATTCGTGGCCAGATTCAGTTTGTAGTTGTAACAATTATTGGTCAACGGGCAGCGTCATCAACGCCGCATTCAGCAATTTCCGGTTCGTTTTTTTTTATATCAGTTTTTTGTTGTTGTTATTTTTTGTATATATTTAATTTTTTTTTTTGTTTTTTTTTTTTTGTTTTTTGTTAGACGATAGTTGGGGTTTAGCCAGTAAAATCGATTTGCGGATGTATTAGAATTTAGTTGGAAGTTTTGTTGCGGCGTCGTTGCGCCAGTTGGCGTTGCCATTCGAATCGAGACGGTTGCAATAGAGAGGGATTGGGTGGGGTGTGGGGAGGGGGGGTGTTTGCAAAATTGGATAGTTGTTGTGTCAACGATACAAAGTTGGCCGTCGTCATCGTCGTCGTCGTTTGTTGGTGTAGTTTGGTGTCAGTGTCGTTGACAATGGCAGCGTTTGGCACAGAATCCCCGACACAATCCACAATACCCAATTTCAGACCAGGTTCAGGCGTTTGGTGTCGTCGTCGACGTCGTCAGATGTCAGCGCAATTTGATGCCATTTTCATTTTGTTGTTAGAGTTTTTGGTGTTGTTGTTGTTGTTGTTGTTGTTGTTATTGTTGTTGTTGATGCCGCAAGTTTTTGCAAGTTTTTCGTTTTGGCCAAGGATATGAAATCGGGTTTGGGATATTTCAAGTGCAATTAGTGGAATTGGGTTTTGTGGTTGGTCATTTCGTTGTTGTGTTGTTGTTGTAGTTTGTTGGCGTGTTATTTAAGGAAGAAGAGGAGACATTTAGCAATTAGCAAACATTTGTCGCATAAAACTCATAAGTTCTGCACATATATACATATACATACATACATACATATGCATATATATATGTATGTATACATTTCATTTGTGCATACACTGCTCGCTCACTAATTATCATTGTATTTTGTAATTATTGCTTTTCGATTAGCTTTTGCAGCTATTAAGGATGAGCGAGCACAGTATTTGCACAAGGATTAGCAAACGAAACTTAAGTAAATCCATCAAAGAACAAAACATTTATGTTTGGGTGGGAGCAGGTGCTGACTCTAGTGGTTAAACAGTTGGCAATTAAACGGCAAAGCATGCAACATACAACTAATACACTCACTCACTCACACACACACACACTCACACACACACATACGTAGACAAATAAAATATAATAATAATACATATTAAATTAAATTAAATTAGCGGGCTTTACATATTAACATGGAATTTCTACATGGTACAAATAGACAAGAGAGGGAGTGGTTGAGGGAGGGATAAAGATATAATGATAGTTCTACAAAGAGAGAGGAAGAGAGATAGGGGGTGCCGGTGGAAGTTGAGTTAAGCTACTTCTGGCAACTACTGCTGCTTGTTAAGCAATATCAAAAAATTAATTGGCCACAAACAGAAGCAGAGCAGACAAAAGCGAATTAAACGCTTATTTTTTTTTTTGCAATTCTCTTCTACCTGTGTTATATGTTAAATTGCAACTATTATCGATACATATCGAAAACTTGTTCTTATTAACTTAAATTAAAATTACACCGAATCAGACATAGGGATTAATTACATATCCAGTCCAAAGAACACCGAATTATTGAAATTAAAAAATTTATTTTTCCTAAAACTAAATTTAGATTCCGTTCGACTTATTCTTCTTTTGGTATACTTTGCATAAAATATATTATAATTCATCAATAAAGAATTTTTCCATCGATTTTTTTTACTAGAATAATCACAAAAATATATCTTTCGAAAAAAACCTTATCTATAAAATCGGTGTATTCTCAGACCCAGACAAAAGTGGTTTTCACTATTAACCAAATAAAATAAAAATAATTTTTTAGCGTCAATTGTGCAAAGATTGAAATAATAATGCAAAATGATTACTAAATTACTCTTTTTTTTTAATTTAATTAATTTTAAACAAATTTTCTGAAGAAAATTAATAAAATAAACACACAAAAATTTCATATAAGAGATAGTAATTTTTATCAGCAATATTGGAAAATTCAAACAATTATAATAAATGAGAAGAATAAGGAAAATGAAGAGTTCATTTGCAACTGATTTGCTGTGTGACCAAGTGAAAAATTCTCAAATGAAGGATACTTAATGGCGGCTGATGGAGCTGAGACCATTAAGGGGATGCTCGAGTTAACATGCAAATAAAGTGAATTCGCGAATGCAGCTGCGCCAATGGTGGCAAGTGTCCTACTTGCCACCTCTCACCTCATGTGCCGCAGCAATGCTTGTTTGGAAAGTGTCAATAGTAGAGCCGAAAAACGCTATAAACCAATAAACAGCGATTCTCCAAATATAACCAAACTGGACAGCACGCACAAGAAGGAGAGGACAATGTGGAGGTGGAGGGCAACAGGATGTGCGGCGTCTGTTTGCTCTCTACAATGGACTGTCCGTCACTTTATTTATTTACTTAATAAAGCTAATTTATTGTGTTATATCGGGAGGAGGAGGGTGGACGTAGGGTGGATTGGGGTTGGAGGAGGGAGACGAAACAGCGGATTGCAGTATTCCGATTGTGAGTGTGACTAACAAATAAAATATACTCAAAAGAGGCAAAAGTCTATGTGTGTATGTAAAAAATGCAAATACGGCGGGCAAATATCATAAAGTCAGGATATAGTAGCACTAAATACAGGACTACGGCAATGCAGTGTTACAGAGAAATTGTGCTATGGGACTTCAACTACAAGCATATGTACAACGCACACACACATACACACACATGCAAACACACCCACACACACACACACACACACCCACTCACACACTAGGGAACGAATACAATTACATATGAACAAACACATACACATATGACAAAAAAAAAAAAGTGGTGCAAAGTTTGTTTCGGTTTTAACTCGACGCGCTTGAATTTATTTTCATCAAAAATATATATTTGACACTGTTTCTGATTTGAAAAAATGAAAGACCAACATAAAAATTTTCCAAAAACAAAAAACACCATAAAAAGAATATGGAGATTAAATAAAGCAGAGAAACAATAAAATAGAATCGAGTCGAGTCGAGCCGCGACTGAAAACAATGTGACGAATATGCGACTCTTTTGTCGCCCCATTGTTTGTTTACTATCGCCGTCGATGTTGTTCCGTTTTTTTTTTTTTTGTTGTTGTAGCTGCTCATGTTGGTTGTTGGTTTCATACAAATGGCGAGAGGACAAACAAAAATCACATGCACATTGCAAAAGATACATATCTTCAATTATGCATCCATTTATGTATAGAGTTTTCATTAATCTTTGTTGCCTGAATTCCGCTTGTCATATTTTTGCTTACAATTCGTTTCTGAATTTTGGGGCTTTTATGTCAATTTAAACGATTATCAAGCATTCAGGCGAAATTTGTGCATCTTAAAGATATTAACCAATAGTATTTACAGCGCCTGTAAAAGTACATTTTAGGCTAGTTTGAAACTCAATTTCTTATTTGTGTTTTTGCTATAATTAAATTATGTCTTAATAAATTATATTTTGCCTTATCTTTGGCATTTTTTTTTTAATAATATTTATTTTTGTTTATTTTTTTAATTTGTATTTAGCTTAAAGCACTTAATGTGTTATCCATTTATTTATTTACAATGTAAATAAATTTAAAAATAGTGTCAGGACCCTCCTTCGATTTATTTCTATCTTGCTCAATCATTATCTTGCGCAGTCTGTCTAAATTGTTGTGTTGTTTTTATTTGTTAAAAACATCACAGGATTTATGGGAAATGACATTTTTATTTATGATACCATTTCGTTGATTAACACTCTTTGATGTCCGTTACACAATGCCAGCACATACACTCACACTCGCACACTCACTCGCACACACATGTAAAGAGACAGGTTCGCAATGTAAAAACAAAATGCATTTCATTGCAGTCAGCCATGGAAGGAATAAAGTTTTGGTGAAATAAAATTCACAAATGGACACATATACATTCCAGTAACATTTAAAGGCGATTAAATTCAATCCTTTCAACAACTTACTTTTCAAAATATTCGTTTGCTCCCGCATTCCTCTTGTTTTATGAATTGAACACTTAAAATGTTTATTTGCATTATTATTTTCACTTAAAGTTTAATAAAAAGATATAGCCTAAAATGGTCTTAATTAGAGAGTGCAGCCATCCTGAAATATTTCTGTCTATATATTCCAGAAGATCAGTTCTAAGAACAAATAAAATGCGTGTGCTTTAAGCAAATTTCATAAACTTCTTTCCTGACAGAAATATTCTCCGAATATTTTGTAGTAACAAAACCAAAATTGATATGTGATTTATAATTGTTGTGTTGGTTGTCAATTATATTGAACATTTTTCGCAATAACATGTTCAAATCTGGTTAGATCAACAAGCATTTAACAGGCTTCAAGGATTACAAGGATAAAGCTCGAATATTTTTAATATATGTAATTTTATTGTAGGTCAGTTTTTGTCCTGGTCCTCTTTTGTGTGTCCTGTGCATTACTCGATATTATTTTTATTCCTTTTCTCACTGATTTACATTTTTATTGTTGTGCATCTTGTTTATTTATAATATATATTTATATATATATATATATATATATGTATATAGATATACATATTTTCTGTTCTGCATTTCTATATTGTTCTTAACAACAAAAGCTTTCCGGCTTATAGCATTTTTTTTTTTATATTGCAATTCCCGGAATACTTTATGCAAAAATTTATTATATATGCATATTATTCTCAAAATTTTGTTGTTTCTCTTTCTTGCAATAATGTTTTCTCTTTCTTCTTTAACTCTGATGTTTCATTTTGTGTCATAAAATAAATGTGAGCGCTAATAATAATACGGTCATAAAACAATAGAAAGCTATGCATAGATATACCTATATATAATATATATATAATATATATACATATATATATATATATATATATTAATATATGAAAATATTTTCGGTGTATCCCATTGAACCAATTCTTGTTGTTTTTTGAAATTGTTGCTTTCTTTCATAGTTATGGTGATATTTTTTGTTATTAAATGTTGAATATCTTATTATTGTTGTTGTTGTGGTTGTTGTTTTTGTTGTTGCTGTGGTGCTTTAAATATGCAGAGTGCTATTATTATATAGAATATATTACGATAGTTATATTTATTTACTTGTATAAATATAATAAGTGCGCTTAAAAGGTTACATAATAATTTTTGAATATTGTGCAATTTATTCGAATTAGTGGGTTCATTATCTGATTTCAAAAACAAAATTTTTAACAATGGTGCACTCAACTGTGAAACTGGTGACTATGAAATCAAAAACCAAATATGGAAAACCAAAAAAAAAAAAAAAAAAAAAAAAACAGAAAAAAAGGAAACAAAAGTAAAAACGGATCGAAATGAAATGTGAAATGATAAACGATATGTAAATCGTAATAAATTGAAACGCTGCGTTTGAAAAACCGATACATACCTTGGCTGGACCTGACGCACCGTCACCACTCACCCGATGACCACCCAAGTTGTTGACCACACACGTGAATGTCGCGTCCCGGCCCTGGGAGACGGTCACATTCTCCAGCGGGATGACAAAGTCCGGCTCGAAGGCGCCTACTGAGTAGATTTTGTGTGAAACGGAAATATCTTCATTTCAATGGTTAATTGCCATGAAGAGGAAAACATTGATTGAACACAATTAACGAACTTTCATATTTTACTTTGGGCATGTCAGACTATGGATGAATAAGCAATATTTGTTTATTTGATGATTATATTAATTGAAACAATATTAAAAAACTAGCAAACGAACTTCTTCTTTTTTTTTTAGTTATTTATTTATTATTTTTTTAATTGCAAATTAGGTTTGTTAAGCAAGCATAATTGAGTGCAATTGATCGATAAGGATTACCATTGTGTTGCTGCATATTGTTATCGATGGGGCAAAGCAAAGCAAAGCAAATGTTGCAAGCAATTTATATTGAATATATATGTTTTTCTAATGCTTATCGATTGCTCGCATCGTCTTGCCGATACCACGATAGGCCATCATTATTGATAAATTATTATCGCAACGCTTGAACAGACACATATATAAAAGAATAAAAATAAAAAAAAAAATACTCTGAGCATTCCAAAAACTTACCAATGCAATTGCAGAGCAAAAACAATAGCAACAACTGCACTCGTCTGCCTCCATTGGCAGCTAATTGAAAATGCGCCAGCTTCGATCTGAATATGGTTTGATTGGGTTGCCTCCGGCTAATTGTCTCTAATTGTTGCTGTCCAGCTGCCTGTGGCTTTTGCTTTTGATTTTGCTTTTGCTTCTGCCCCTGCTGTTCCTGTATTGCCGACATCCGGCCGAGATTGGGGAACTTAAAGTTCACGTTATTCAGTTTGCTGCGATTGCGAATGCTGCTATTGGCGATTTGATCACCGTTCTGCTGTGCCACCATCATCATCATCATCATCCTTCTCCCATTCATCCCAAATCCGCTGTATTTCCCATTAGCATTGATTTACTGTGATGATGGACGCCTGGCTGCTCGCTGATGCAGCTGCTGTTGGTAAAGTTAAGCCAATGAATTGAGTTTGATATTAGATTTAATTTCAACAATTACTGTTTTATTACTGAGCATTTTCCACTCCCCCCCTGCAGGAGTGGAATAAATTAACATTAATTTATATGACTTTTGTATTTAATTGTTTGCAAGTGGTAATCCCATTGTTATATGATTTAATTGTGGCAAGTTCAACTATTAAAGCGACCACTGTGGAATTATTGGACTACTGTCGCTGAAGTCATTGAGACGTCCACCACTAATTTCCTTATTGGGAGCCAGCTTTTGTGGGGCACAAATTAGGAAATTCCAGAATGAATTGTTGAGCAATTTGCATTGAGCTGTCAAATTGCTGCCAGCCATTGGGTAAACCGCAAATATTAAATGCAACGTTGCTGAAAAATAGTAACCTGGCCACAGACCTTGCCACTGCGGCAGTGTCTCTCGATATGCATGCCTGGGCAAATAAATAATCATATTGAGCTGCGCTGTTTGCGTGCTGCAGTCGCCGACGCCGACGCTGACGCTGACGCCGGCGCAAGTATCTGTATCTTGTAGATGCATTATCTATTGACAAAGCATGGTGTACTGAATAAAAACAAGACTGCCAGGCAGGGGGTTTTT
This sequence comes from Drosophila longiperda, assembly GCA_035042125.1. NCBI lineage: Eukaryota > Metazoa > Arthropoda > Insecta > Diptera > Drosophilidae > Drosophila > Drosophila longiperda. The sequence continues at coordinate 3,033,415 of JAWNLV010000120.1, forward strand.
TTTTAAGGGGGAAGGGAAATTGTTGGCTCGCCTTTGTTTGGCGACGGCAACATTTTTATTGCCAGCAGGACGCATTCATTCATCTTGCGGCCAGGGCGCGGCATGGCACCGAGAGTCCTTCGTCCTGCAGTTGCATTCTGTTTGCTGCGCGCACGTGCCACTATTTACATTTGCACGTAATAAATTCACAAGGACACCAACGTCAAGAAGCCACATGGGCGAGAACGATTCACAACAGGAAATGCACAGGAAGTGCATATGCTGTTCAAATGCTTGACTTGTCCTATGCAAGTTGCAAGTTGCCAGTTGGCAGTTGCCAGTTGGCTTCAGCTACGTGTTGCATGTGGTGCCTGCCTGAATGACTGTCTACCCCGGCTTGCCTGCCTGCCTGCCAGCCTGCCTGCATATTTACATTGACAAAATTTAATGAGCTCACAAAAACAGGGTGGGGGGGCGGGGGGGACCAGGACAGACCAACTTGACTTGCTAACTTGGCCAAATATTTGCACCTCTGCTCGGCTCTGCATTTCTCTGCACAATAGATCGAAGTATGTCGGGCACATTTGATGGGTTGGCAAAAAGGACTTCTCATGGCACACGCGTGCTAACCATTTTATTAGTTACGTGTCCTATCTATCGGCCCATATCCATATCCATCCACCATCCCCCTCCCCCATAATGAACTCATACTTGGCCTTTGTCTGTGTGCACTTAAACACTTGCTCATGTGTCCCAGTTAAAAGCCCAGGTCAATGCAGAGCACATGAGTAACATGGTCTGCATGTTGACGAGGGGGGGAGTGGGGAATCTGTGCTTACACATTACGTTCTACGATTTTTCCATAATTGTGGCCTGGTTTGCTTTTTGGCAGTCTGCAAGGATTATCCAATGCATTAAAATTACGAAACTGGCTTATAAAATAAAGTTGACTCATCTTTTGTTAAATGACTCAGCTCTTCCCTTAAATTATACCACAATTTAATGCAAGCCATTTGCATATTGGCATCTAATATCCAAAAAAAAAAATCAATCCCATTTCCTTATATAATATTTATATTTCCATTCCTTTAAGTAATTCATATTTTCACTCGATAATATTATAAGAATTTGCTTTATTTGTAAAAGTAATAAAATTAAATAATATTTTAATTTACCATAATAATTTAATTATATTTAAATATGTTTTAATTAATTAAAATAATGTAATACTATTTAAAAATTACCTTCTGAGATTAATTTGTGCGAAATATGAAATGCATTCAATTTTTCTGATTTTATTATTTTTACAATCTGCATTAAATCATTTCGCCATTTGAAATGTAATTTAATTCAAGTCAGCTTTTAGATATATCGAAATGATTCCGAAGAATTTTCAATATGAGAATTAACTATAAATTAAAATCATTTTGTGCATTCATAAATAATGACAGTAATTTAATATATTTGTGAGGCTTGCATAACAAATGAAACTGATGATGAAAACTTTTTGATACATTTTTGCATTCTTTTGCATTCTGTCACATTAAATTACATTTACATATTTGAAGTTCTAAACACATAAATAAATTCATATTATTTTTCAGAAATATTTCTGAGCAAGTTATTTTTTTTTTTAAATCTCTTTCTTTAATTTGACTTTTGGCTTTCTTTTGACTTTTGTGTGCAACTTTAAGTAAATCAGTTGGTCAGTTGGAAAATACTAACATCAACACAAGCACACATTTGTGTGTATTTCTATGTGTGTGTGTGTGTGTGTGTGTGTGTGTGTGTGTGTGTGCTTATTGCTGCTGACATTTAAAATTACACACTTGGGAATGCGGGAGTAGTTTTGCTCGAAAGTAAACTAAATTAAACACACACTAAGCGAGAGAGAGAGAGAGAGAGAGAGAGGGAGATAGAGAGAGAGAGGGAAAGCGAAAGATGGTTAGAAGAGAGCTTTGTAGACATAGCTGAGGGGTCAAGTAAATGACAACTGGCCATCGAACGATGGAACGTGCAACACCCAACAATTTCCTCTAGTTACTCCTCTCTCTCCCTCTCTCTCTCTTTATCACTCTAAGACTGACCTCCTTGGGTGGGTGGTAAAAGGAAGTGTGCCCCCAAATATCACGCCTTCCTGCCTGTATACGTTTCGTTACCAAATTTTTCTGTCAGCAAAAGTTGGCAAGCGTCTACTAACTGTATTTGTTTAACCTCACAAAATGCCAGCAAGTAAGAGATGGGGTGAGACGTACAAACATATATATATATATATATATACTGTATATATATATATATATATATATAAATATAATAGACTAGATTTTTCCTTTCATACTCTCCCTTTTTGGCTGTCATTGTCCGTTTCCATTTCTGCTGATGCGACAGATTTTGTGTACTGGACGCAGGACATGTGTGTGAGTGTGTAAATGTGTAGTCATAGCCAGCGGTGCGATTGTCGCACTTGCAGTTCTACATAGATACCCACACCCATGCACACATACCCACACACACACACAGATAGAGGCAAACACACGCACTTACATATGCATGACTGCTCAGCTATCAACTGTTCGTGTGTGTGTGTGTGTGTGTGTGTGTTTCAAGTCCTGTGCAACACTCGATCCTGTCATATTTTTATTTGCCTCCGACTGTAATCCAAAGCCAACCTCAGGCAATGCCATCCAATATCCTATATCTGTTCAATATCCACAGATAGCATCCCAATATGAAAATATAGTTCAAATCTAACTTTGATGATTGATTGCAATGCAGCTTCGTATTTACCATACACTGTGCGAAAAAAAAGTATTTTCTTTTCTATATATATATATATTTTTTTCAGTACGAATATATTTTGGGAGAGGACAGGAAGTATCTACTAGTCGGGCAATCTCAATTAGCGTAAAGTTAGTTTTTTTTTTTTTTTTTTTTTTTTTTGCCTTCTTTAGTTTGCTGCCTAAGCTTAGCCACGTTAGCAAACCCGATGCCAGCTCTAATTGGAGTGCTTTAGCCAGCTTAGTGCCCAGCGGACATTTTTAGTGAGTTTCGATTGCTCGGCCATTCGGTGGAGCAACCGGCTTATTGTGTGGGGATTCTGTGCTCCAACCGCTTGATGATCCACTTGATACCTCACTGGAAGAGATGTCTCTGAGAGCAGCAGCTTAATCGTGTTTTTTTTCGCATCGCTAGTTCGATTTGTTTACCTTAACGGCAAATTGATGCTGCCATCAATTAAATTGGCGGATTTCCTTTAACCAACCCGCTGTAAGGGTCACATGAGTGTCACTTTAACTCAAAAAAAAAAGAAAAACCCAGCTTAAGAATTCCCAGTTACTGATTTTCTAATTATGAATTTCTATTATTATTCAATAAACACAGGCCTTGGTATATTTACTGTGTAACAATAGTCAGAATAATTTCCTATTTTATTTATTAATTGCAAACAATTAAGTTGAAATTTTGTGTTTGCAGCAGTTGGGTAAAGTAATTATTTGCGCTTATTTCTCAATTAGATTTTCTCTCATGCAAAGACATCTAAGCCCTCGCCCCTTCCCCCCCCACGACAAACTCAAGGGACAATTTAATAGGCTGTATCAATAACTCAGTCTATTAATGTGCAATCTACAATAAGCAGCCGTCAAGCGTTTTCCACTTACCATTTGAAGATGATAACACCAAAGGCCCACTCCAAGAACGCCAGAAAAGCATTCGCCATCAAATGACAAATAAAGGCATAACCCAACAGTCAACACTCAGCATTCAACTCTTTATGTTTTGCCCCAAACTTAACCCAACGGACAAACCCGGCCACCCAACCCAATCCCCGTCCCAAATCCCAACCCCAAGCCCATACCAGGCAAAAGGCCAGCGACCCAATGTGAACCAAGTTCAGCCGCAAGGGATAAGGAAAGTGGAGAATGGAGAAAAGAAAAACGGAAGGTGGATAGGGGGATAGGGGAGAGGGGCAAGGGAAAAAGAAGGGATTCAATTGGACTGAGTGACTGCCAAAGAGCCTTCAGCATGGAGATTGTAACTTGTAAATGGGCAAATAAAATGGAAATGAATATTATAAAGCAGCCTTCCTCCATAACTCAGGAGAGAGTGCGGCTAAGAAGGAAGCGACTGAAGTCTGGCGACTGAGCACCGAGGATGTGGGCTGAGTACTGAGGATTGAGGATTGAGGACTAAGGACAGAGGACTCGGTTACCAGCAAAGTGAAAAGCTGACAAGTAGCTTACGTAAATAATGTCAACGGAACAATAAAAATAATAAACGAATTAGCTGCTTATGCGGGTGTAACAGATACGGAACGATCCGTAGGACAGAGAGGAGGTGGATGATGGGGGGGATATAATAAGAGGAAAGGGGGATAATTTTGAATAGCAGGCAAAAACCAGCTGCAGAGCAATAAAAACGAAAGCTGACAAAAAAAATAAGCGTAGAACAGGAGTGAAAAGCGGACACGACAAACATTCAAATCGACTTTTGAGTCGCTTTGTCGTTGAGTTTTATCACCACCCCTCATCCTTAAATCCCCTCCCACACCCCCACACCCCACAAGCAGATCCAATTCAACACTTGTCGAAATTTATAGCAGATTTTTACTGTTTCACTGTCAATTTTGTATTTGTGTTTGGATTTAATATGATCATTGAGAATGACCAAGTTTAAAATGAGAAATAAAAACTTGAAGTCCATTTCAAGTACCCCTTTTATAATCTGAATATACAAAAATAATTCAGATATTAAGTAAAAAAAACCAATTTCTTTGACAGTTTAAACATATATGGAATGTATTATGAATATTGACGTTAAAAAATTGATTGTTAATTCATTTAAATATATAAATTGATTAATGGTATTTCTGATAAAGCACTCGCTTTTAAGTTTTATCAATCGAAGTGGAAATTATATATGTTTATATAATTAATATTTTGCTATTATGCTAAAATGAGCAATACAAAATGCGAGTTTTATGTATTCTGCGTTGCCGCATTCTGATTTTCATTTGTGCCATTTTATTTAAACTTGGCTTTAATTAGTTTCTCTGTGCTGTTTTTTTTTCGTCGTGCAATCATAATTTCTCTCAGTGTTGGAACAAACAACTGAACTGCGCTGTTACTCTGTAACCATAGTCTATTTGTCGCTGTCTGGCAGTCTGCCTCTGCTGGCTTGCTGGCTGGTTGGCTGGATGTCCTTGGGCAGGAGAGGACAGGACGCGGCGACGTTAAGATGTTTATGGCTTGTCAAGGATTATTGTTATCACCAGGTAGCCAGGTATGCAAACAAAACCGTTGCGACCTCCCCCTCCCTCTCGCCATCCCCCACTCTTAAGTTCTAACTCCTCTTCCTGTCGCCTGTCGCTTGTCCCCTGGCGCTGGCTGCAGCCTGAGCCTGTCATGTAATTGTCGTGTTACTGTGCGGCGAACAGTTTCGGGTTTTATTTTTTTAATATTATATTTTTTTATTCTTTTTTAGTTTCGTTGGTTTGGGCTTCGGCTTTTGGGGCATTCGGTTTCTGGTTTCTGGTTTCTGGTCCATCAGTTTTAGTATTAAGCCAAGCAGATGACCAATCCTATTTTTTTGTTTCCGGGGCTTAACTGAATGTGCAACTTGGCAGGTTGCTGCGCGACTGCAAAACGGAATTTTTGAGGAGCCATCTTTGCCCGCTTTTTTTGGGTATTTTTTTTTACTCAGTATGCAATAAAAATGAATGTAATCAAGTTGGAATAGAAGGAGTTATCTTCGATTCAATAAAGTATAGATACTTTTTGTCAAATGCTACGAAAGAAATTGATAAAAAAAAAGAACAGCTATTTATTTATATTACTCAATTTACCATTCACACTCAATTTATAATTCAACTTTTTGTTTATTAACTAATCTAAGAAGCTGCAAAATTTTATATTTCTCTGTAAAATTAAATATTTTAATTCCATTTGTATGGCAATAATAAATTTGAAGTGTGCATTTACTTCAATTATGCAAGTCTTTTATCTACGCTGCATTTGTGCAATCAATTACAGGGTATCGCATAGTTCAGCATTTTTGGCCAAAGACACTTTTACTTTTTGCAGTGGGATTTGAGATTTGGTGGCAGCATAAAGCTGCAGAGTCATGAACTGTGACAAAAGGATTACAATGGAGTTACTTCTGTCAGCTGCCAGTTCCACTTCCACTCCTACTCCCACTTCCACTTTTACTCCACGCAGAACTCCAACCTGCTGTTGGTTTCCGGACTGGCAGTGCAGTTTATAGGCTAAATAAGATTAATTTAGAGATTACTATGTTGGCATCATTTCGTTTGCTGTGCTGTGAACGCATGCACCACTCACTCACTGTCTCTGAGAGACACCCACTCACACACACACACACACACTCGCACACACTCACACACACACACACACACACATACACTCACGCACTAAAAGCGTATGTTAAATGGCTCTCGTGTTGTGACTTTCAATACACACTTTGAGCAACCAGTCGATTTATTCCACGTGCAAATTTATTGGTCTAAGAACAAATATCAAAATAGATAGGAAATTAACTGTCGTCGTCTGGACATGGCCACCATGCAGTTGAAATGAACAATCGCTTACCGCTTGAGAACCGGATACTGCACACACATATGAATATATATATATAGATATCTATATATATATATGGACATATATTAAACAACATATGTAACGTTGTGCACCTGTTCATATGTTCCGCTGTGTTTGTCAAGTGTTGCTGTTGTTGTCTATTGTTTGTTTCAGTTGAATGTTGTTGACATTCTGAATACAACATTCATTCGCATTGTATCAGCAGAAGTGTTGCTGTTGTAATTTTCAGAAGTTTGCATAATGCCTGACAAAGAAAAATGCCTAGAAATTGAAGGAAGTTTCACCTGATGACAGCTGATCGGGTAATGATACAATAAAAAAAAAAAAACAGAGAGCAGAGTTATTTAAACTGACATGTAGTCAATAGATATTTTTTATTATTTACTCAATGTAACTCTCGGATATATATATATACACAATTTCTATAACATTTGAGTACTGACTCAAAGTCTCGCAGCTACAGTTGATTATCGCAAAACGGAAATAAATTATATGAATAAAACTTGAAATTTAACTTAATTCGAGTAAGCTACAATCTGAGTACTCAAATGGGATTACAAATTGCATTTGGGTCATGAATGCATGAATGAATAATTGTCTGAATAGTTGGCGTCAAAATGATCAACTCTACCGCATTTTCCACACAGACTTTTTGCGCGGTTGTCGGTTTGTTTTTTTGTTTTTTGTTATTGTTGTTCATGTTGGTTTTTGTCTTCGGCAACAATTTGCAAGCGATTGTTGTTGCAATGTGCAGCAGGTGGCAAGTGGCAAGTGGCTAGTGGCAAGTGGCAAATGTCAAGTGGCAAGTGCCCAGTGCCCAGTGCAAACTCACTCACTGTATAGGACAACTAACCACAATCTGCTACACTGTTGCCAAATGTACTCAAAGCGTATTGTTTTGCAATGATAATAAATAGTTATAATGCTAAATATATAAATTTAAGCTGGAAACTTGAATTTATTCTTATTTTATTTTATTTAAAATATAATTTGAAATTGAGGTATAATAGTCTTGTCGAAGTATGCATCTCCCTTTCCATTAAAAATATATTGTTTCTTGGTAAGTAAACTTTGTTCGTATAATATTTCCATTTCGATATAAATCTGGTTTACTGTTTTGCAATTTATACAATAAAATTGACATAAAAACACTCCTCTTAACAGCAGCTTCAAATAAGCTGTCATTGCAGCGATTTCTCAATGTGGCAAAGTCATTTGATATTTATACGAATACAAAATACTTGCAAGTCATCAAAAAGTAGAGTATTGTGCAGTCGGTAAAGTTCAGGATTAATTTTGTTACGGTCTGCGGCTGAGTTGTACTATGTGGATTTGTGTTAATAAAGGAAATGCCACAAATAGTTGCATAGCATTCCAGATGACAAAAACAAAGCGTTGCCGACTCATGTGTGGGGGTTTTGAAACGCGGGTTTGGCATGACTTGCTTTCCGGGCTTCCGAGCCCTGCTCTGTGCAATGAGTCAATGTCGCTGGGACACATCCTTTTCCATGTTTGGCTGACAAATGCACATGTGTGTTAGGGTGTTGTGCGTGCGGTTCTCAATCTACAGCGGGAGGAAATGAGGTGGTGAGTGGGTGGTCTCTCTTTAGACCTCCTCCTGCTTCAATCATTGGAGCCACACATTGGCTCGACAATCGTTTTTGGTAAAACCTCAAACGAAAAATACACACACACACACACACACACACACAGACACATGCACATGTCTGCTACCCGATTTTGTCAGTTGAAAAGGGTTGCGACAAATTTTTAAATTAATGACAAAACGCAACCAAAGTCTGCAAACAACGTGCTAAACAATTTAAATGCCAACAGTACTCTGCCTAAAATTACCGCACTCTAACACACACACACACACAGTCACACACACACACACACTCATATAAAATACCTTTTGGAATCTTCCCAGTTTTTATTATCAATGCTTATTCCATACCAAATTTGCAGCTGATTTCCCCTTTGGTGCACGGCTAGCTTTTTAATTAATTTCCATGACTGCTTGCAACAGAAACAAAACAACACCCCCACCCCACACACACACACAGACACACGCACAGATCATTCTGGTATTTGGTGCACATTATTTACCGCACATGCCACACACCCCGACATCCATTTGACGACCTCTTTTCTCGATGATATTTGCAGCATTTTGCCAATTGAACTGACAATTCAATTATCAATATATCACTTAAACGAATGAAATTTGAATATTGTTATATGTTGTGCACAACTCGGAAAATTCTGGCAACTTGACATTACAATTGCAGAGGCCTGTCAGTTTTGTTTGCTGACGCACAAATTATCTCGAAATTTGCCACTTATCTTTTGCGATTATATTAACAGAATACTGAAAAATAATATTAACTATTTGATTCATAATTAAATAGAAATTTTTCTTTCTTTAGATTTGGCTGGAATATATAAATCAAATAATTAAAATTTTGTCTATAACAAACTTATTTAATTTCTTTAAGAAATATGTTTACAAAGCTCCTTTTTATTTGTAGTATTTATTGTAAGGAGAATAGCAAATTTCCTATTCTGTAAATGTCATTTAAGTGCTCTGCTCTATATATTTTAGTATTTTATTAGTATGTAGTTCTATTTATAATACATCTTATAGCACAACACTAAGCTCAGATATCGATATTCACATACCTTTAACTTATTGATACCCTGTAAATATGCCAATGCGCGAAGGGGGTATGCCATGCAAGTGTAGCAAAGAATTTAATCTCAAATTAAAATTGCAATCTCAAATTAATATCAAGAAATGTATTTTTTTTATATATAAAACTTGTAAAAAATATGTCATATTTGGACTGCTCTTAGGATATTTTCCAGTCGAAAGCAATGTGAATCAGGTCTTTTAACACGGGCTCTTATTATGGCAACATGTCTGTTTTGATTAGCTCGGTCACAGTTGGGGCATGTGTGTGTGTGTGTGGTGCATGTCTAGTTGCAATAAGGCAACCTATTAAGATCATTTGCACAACATTTGCATTGGCATACAACTATTACGGGTATTTTGTGCGGCATCGCACACGCAGCAGACTTGAATGGCGAAAGTGAACGTGATGGTGGGGGGGGGGGGGGGTAGGCATTTAAATATATGTAGGCATTTAAATATATATATGTAGGCATTTAAATATATGTATAAACAATAAAAACAAAACAGACAACAACTTAATGTGCCACAAAACTGAAGTCAAATTCTATGAAATGCTCCATGTACAAATATACAAGTATTTGGCATGCAAGTGTTGTCAGGTATTTTGTGGCAAGTGGCTTATTGAGTGGGTTGCCTCCATCTAACAAGGACAAGGACACAGTTGACTCAACTCAACTCAAGTCAAGTCAAGTCAAGTGAAGTGAAGTCAACTGCTAAGTTTAACACTCACACAAATGAAAAGTTTTCGGTTTCAGAAACTTCGCTACCCTTAGATATATAAAAAGTTTAGCGTGAATGATTTAAATTAAATATTTAAAATGACTAAAATGTTTTTTAGGTTCAGCTACAGCTAAAAAAGTCTTATATAAAAGTCAACAACGCACTTAAGCAAAACTGTCAATATGAATAATCTCGAATCACTTAAAAAGCTGACAATTATAAATGGGTCGAATCCTTTTTATTTGCAAACTGTTGCAACTGTTGCAACTGTTTTAAATTAATTCGGCGTGATGCAATTTACAATCCTTTTATTCAAGACAACTAGTTTTTTTTAACTACTAGATGCTTTATTCGAAATAAAATTAAAGCAGACTATTCGCAACTTTTACATCTTTCCTTTTCTTTGGCTCTCTTTCTAAGCTGCGGTCTTTGATTCTCTGTGCACATTACGCATACGTCGCGTGGGTCGCTGAACAAAATTGCAATCTCAACTGCAAGTTCAACGGCACAATTTATAAGACGTACAGCGGAGTTGTGGCCACGGCCATTCGGAGTTTGACCAGTCCAGCAACCAAGTGTGGAACACAGCCAACTATAGAAAACTATTAAGTGAATATCCTGGCGAAGGTGAACAGCAGAGCAGTTGAGTATATATAGAAGAAACAGTCAGTCGCTGCACAGTATTAATCGATTATGTATATATACACTAAAGTGCTAAAATATTACTTATGTGTTTAAGTTGTGAGTTTATTTAGTGAGCTCATGAAAAACCGAAATAGTAAGCGTTAGATTTGATAAGTGTTGCATGCAACTGATACAATTCTTGAGGAATATCAATAAAATATTATGAAATTATTAACTTAAGTAATTAAAACATAAAATTAAAACTTTTAAAGTAGTGCAGTCATATTTAAAATAATAATAAATATAGTATTTTATTTTGTCTTTTTTCTATTTCAAATGAGTTTTTCTTTTTATGTTTGTAGACGCACGAAATGCATCCGTCCAACCATTCATCCATATACTGAATGCCACATCCATACTAGAATTTTTTCTCATTATGTAAGTACGTCCATGGTGTGTGTGTGCGTGTGTGTGTGTGTGTGTGGCCTTTTGTCGCTGATGCGTTTTTAATTGTGTTTATTTCTGCTTCGCTGTGACACGTCATTTATTAGCTGGCAATGCGTTGGCTTCCGTTCCCCCACCATGCCCCTTCACATCGTACCAAGTTGCATCAACGAGCTTTTGTTGCCTCATATCGAGTTGTGATTTATATGCAACCAGGCGGGCAGCAAAAACAGAAAGTAAAAGCAACTGCCTGCGATCAGAGGACGCTTTGTGCAGCCTTCGCTCAGTTCTCATATTACGTATACGCTGCGTAAGCACACAACTGTTTTCAGTTATAAGTAGAAAAAATATTAATACAAAAATATTATATATGTTATTTTTATTAAAAAAAATATTAATAAAAAAAAAATATTTTTTTTTAACAAAACAGAGAGGCACGACCTGCAAATACTCTGTAAAAATACAGATTTTAAGCTTATCTTCACAAAATGGTATTTATAAAAGAAATACTTTTCGAAGTATGCCCCACACAACTTAACTTTTAATACTTCCAATTATAGTTATTCTATGCTCGCAAAAGCCTTCTAAAATGGAAAGTTTTTTTTTGTTGAGTAAAGTAAAGGGTATCAGGTGGCCTGGCAACTAGTGCAACATATTCATGCCCCTTTGTTTTCTGTTCTTTTTAGCTTTTAAGTACTGCAGTTGTTTGGTATAATTGTTATTGTTATGCCACAATTTCATCATAATTACAGTTTCAATTTCTTTTGTTGCCCCTTTACGCCTCAAATAATCAACTGCAGAGTTCACATATGCTTTACTGGGTAAAGTGAAGTGGGACGGGTTTTTGTGTGCTGCTCTCTGTTTTCATAGTTCAACTTTTGAAATGGGGAGCAGTTGGATATCCAGCATTATGAGTTTAACAAAAGGCTTGTGGACAACATAAAATTTGTGCTAATTTGTTTTTAATGCTTGTCGGATATTGGAGTGCAGGGCGGGCGTAATTCGGTGGTGGTTTTTTGACCTAGCCCAATCAACTTAATACCAAAATCCACTAAAAAAAAACCCATTCAACAATACAACCTCATTAGCCATTGGCCAATAAGTCAAATGAAACCCAAATATTCGATTGATATTAATACTGCGAAGCGTATTCAATTTCTTCTCCTATCGAGCATTATTTAACCTAGTTGCTTTAAATTCGCAGTGGCAAAGTTTAAATTGTAATTAATTTAAAATTTACATATGAAATGGTCATATTTAAGCTAGTTGAGAAAGTTGTGTTATCCGAAACGGAGCATTGTGTGCAAATGACCCAAAGCGGGATCGAAACTTATCGAAACTTATCAGAAAAAAATTAATTAACTTCTAATTTTTATATTCTAAATTATTGTAAGATTTTAAATTTATTTGAGTTACTGAAATAATTGAGAAAACACAAAATACAATCATTAAAATGGAACGAAATTATACCCTTTTACCACATAAAAATATGTTTACCTATCAGCCAATTGATAATTTGAATTCCAAATTGAAATTTGAGCAATTTTAATATTGAGTTATTTTAATAACAGAGCAAATGCAACTACATTTTTCCCTCAAAAATAATTAAATTTGAGCATGTTTGTTAGATTTAGAACATTCTTCTAAATAGTTTAATATTTTCTATATTTTCCATATTTATAAACACTAAAAATTTTACACGCAATGCATTTTATTGGCATGCATAGCGAGCATTTTTACATTAAATTAATTAATTTCATAAGAATGCAATTTCACAGATACACACAAAAGAGATGGCGATTGCCAACGAAACGAAAATTAATATAATTAATTAATTTTAATTAACACATACGACAAAAAGTGACAGGCAAATGGTATCAACAATGTCCTGAACAGCAAAAAAACAACTTTATAAAACTATTTAGACATATGCTAAGAAAATGAACAAGCAAATAATGTTGCCAAAAAAAACTAGCAGCTCAAACAATATTAACAGCAACAACAACAACAACAACAACTGTAAATGTGGTTGAGTGTTGTAAAGGAGGAGCAGCTTTTGCTGTTGCCTCTTTTTGTTTTCCGATCCGATCTGAATGTGAATGTGACAGTTGCAGTTGCAGTTGCAATTGCTTTTGTTGCTGCTCCTGCTACGGCTGTCAGTCTGCCTGCCATTTATAATTTTAATCTCATTGTGAATTTTAGCTTAAGCTCACTACTGGATAATGAGCAAAAGCAGGAGGACCTCGAGTCAGAGTCTCCATGTACAAAAAAAAAAAAAAAAGAAGAAGGTTAACAGACTGCAGGACGCGGTGCCTACGAGGCAAGGATACGAAAGGATATCTTTAATTAAAGAGGCGTGAAGTGCAGTCAAAGCCGTTGGCTAAAAGTACGCAGGACACTGCATGCAGGACACCTGCACAAGGCTGAACAATCGGGCAGGGCCAAGTTTTTAAACGAGCGAAAAATTTCATGGCTAATAAATCACTTTTAATATTAATAAAGCATAAATCACACCGACTAAAAACTTGACAAAAAAAAAAAAACGAGCGACGAGTAAAGGTGCCACAAATGGCAATCAAAAGAGAATGAGAGCGGGGGGGATAAATGTGGCAGGGGGGGTGTGGTTTTGGGTGAATAGTTTGCATCCTTTGTCGCGACACCTCGCAAAAGGCGAAAACTTTTTGCACATCGTTTAAATTAGCGTGTTGCACGTCTAAAAGATACTGAAGGATAAAACACAAAAGGACCTCAACCGATCCCAAAAGATCAGCCATGCAGGCAGAGCGAGAAGACCTGACATTTTTCAACTAATTGGATATAGAATGTTGATATATTAATACAAGGATTTTAGATACATAATCATTTGTATATGTATGGTATATAATAATAATTATATATTGTTGAAAAATGGCATGACATATTCGATCCAGATCTTTTGGCAAACGATTAAGGAAATCTGCAAGCTTCATTATTGAATAATCTGTTATGGCAAAAAGTATATCTCAATAAGTAAAAGAATCTAGAATTTTTCTTTTAATACTCGATCTTTTACAACTTTTTAATTTCCTCATTATTATTTAATTAAACTACAATAAAAAAAACGATTCAATTACCTTTTGCTCAAATAGCAGCAAAAATGTTCTTCCGCAAACCGTTTTCCAATACTTTTTTGACTCAGTTGTGGCAGCAACTTTTCCAAAACAAAAAAAAAGAAACAATTTCAAAAACACTTTAAAAAAAAATTGCACACAACGAAAATAATTCTTTAGTTTTGGCAACACTATTTAAAATTCGTTTTATCACACTTGGTTTTTTTTCACGCGTTTTTTGCTGTGTTTTGTTTTTTTCAAATGATATTGTTGAGACACCTGCAAGCGTTTTTCAAATAATTTTCTAACGGTCGACGTAAAAGCGATTTACGACAAACGGTAAACAGTAATCGTCTAACGGTAATCGCTCGTTCACAGCGTTCCTTTAGTGATTGGCGCTTATGGTTTTTGGCGTTTCAAAAAAAGACCGACCGACGCGCTTGGAAGTTGCCCGAGCACTGAATTTGAAAACGATGTGCGACGCTCGCATTGGGCCAGCACAGGATAAGAACAGACAGGACCTAACACAACTCGAATGTCCTTCGGCCGACCAACGAGCCGAGCCCATCTGCGAAGCGCACACACGACCTGCCACCCCAGCCCCCCCGGTAAGCCAAAAACACCGAATCGCATTCGTCTGCCGATTGACAAGCAACAATGTTGCCAGCAGCGTCAAATGTTGCCAGCAACATTTTAAATGCTGTCAACTTCAAAAGTCAAGTGAATCGGATGGTAAATAGATTAAGTGAATGAGTTTGTCAACGAAGAGAATAAATCATTAACCAAATATTCTTGATATTAAATGTTGTTTCGGTTACAAAAAGTTCAACTTTCTTAAACTTGACATGCCAATTTAAAAGTTGCAATGATATTAAAAACTGAAATTATGTATATATGTATATTTTGTAACTACTACTTGAAACGCACTTGCTGAGTGCTGTCCTGTTGTTTCGCTACATTGCAACACAATCACAACCAATCGCATTGCCTTTTAGTGTAACATGTTTCAATTATGTTTCGCACATGTTCGTCAAAGATGGATTAGGCAGTAAAGTTAAAACCAAAACACGACGGCTGCTCTGGTACCAGTTTCAATTGATGTCAAAATATAATTAAAAACGTTGCCTTTAGCCAAATAACTACAGAAAATTTAATTGCTTTCGATGCGAGTGTGCTTAACAATGTGTCTACCTTGTATACAAGATAAGAAAGAGTTCCAAATATAAATATATAAAAAAAACTATATCAATATCAAGTTTGACATATTGTTTTTATTTTTTTCGAATTTTAGTTTAATAAACAATGGCATATTTTTAAAATACTTGTAGTAAATAAATTAATAGTTTTGAATTGTTTCTAACATAAACTAAAATACACAAAATCTGTCCAGTTTCTTTACTATTTGTTGCTAAATAAAATACCCATTTCAACTCACATATGACAGGGTATAACAGCTGCGGCTTTCTCAATCAAAGTCACTTTGTGCTCTTTCTATCCGTCATTCCAACCCACAACCCACGTCCCTCTCGTCATGGTTTGGCATTGTGGAAGCTTGCTTTAAGCATCGCATAGCCCAGCTGTAAGCTGTTCCTTTTGGCAGCACTTACTCAGTGCATCTTTCCGCACATCACTTACACAAATCAAGTAGACCAATAAACTCTGCATGCCTTAGCCCCTCTCATCAACACACACATGAGTGTGTGTGTGTTTGTGTGTGTGTGCTGCTTGCTTAATGAAATTCATCGCGTCGCAGTTGCTGTCGCTGTCGGCGTTGGCGTCGCTGCCTGTTACCAAATGAACATGAAAATGTTGCGTCAATGTAAAAGAAACCGAGGCCAACAAGCAGAAGCAGAAGCAGCAGCAGAAGCAGCACATCCTTAAACCAAGACCCAAAACCCAGCAGCCCGAAAACCCACGGAACTCACTTTCATGCTTCATAAGTAAAATTCATTTGCCAAGCCCATGTCCTGCCCCCCCCCCCCCCCACCGTAACACCCACTGTTGACGTCGCCCCCTCGACCTAGGCGTTGATTTTAATGAAATGTCATCAAGTTTGAGGTGTTTATTGCGCCGACAAGAAGACAAGAAGAGCTTGCAGCAGAAGGGGGGTGGGTGGCGGAAGAGGAAAACCCTTTGAGAGCAGCGCCAGCGCCAGCAGCAACAGCAACAGCAACAGCAGCAGCAGCCCCCAAAGCTGAAGGCAAAAATAATCTTTGAGTCTTAATGTCAACCTATTCACAGCTTGGGTTGTTGAGGGTTTGGTGCGGTTGGTTGGTCGGAGTCAGGTGTTGCCACCATGCCACATGGCAGACATGGCAAAACATTTTCATGTATCATAAATTGTCTAACACTTAAAAAGTGATTACGTCGGCGCCACCTACCCCATCTGCAGCCCCATCCAACTCTCTAACCAACTCTGTCAACCTCAAAGCAGCGCTCAGGGAACTCAGCCCAACTGGAATCGGTACATCAATTTATAGACTCTATGGACTGTTAAATGGGTGTGGGTTAATACGGGGGAAATGGGAATGGGTTGAGTTAGTTGCCACTTTAGATAAACAATTTTGTGCAAGTTGTTAACTTTAACGATGACTCATTAATTTTGTAGATGTAACACGCGTAGTTTTATATCAATGCCTATGTGCGAGGATATCCTTGGTGTGCCTTTGGTTCTTTTGCTGAATCGCTTTTGTTTTGCCACAGTTTGAAAACCCTAAAATCATACTCAAACTCAAATCAAGTGCCATGTTTGTGGCACCACCCCCCCTCCCACTCCTCCACCATCTTTCTGAGTGCTGCGCACATCCTAAATTTCAAATTTCAAATCCCCAAAGAAGACAACAAAAGCTCCACTCATTGTTTTTGTGTTTATGCCTTTCCAACTTGGCAAAAAAGAAAAAAAAAAAAATCTACTTTTGTCACAAGTTGTTTTTGATATTGTTGTTGTTGTTGTTCATAGTTTCGTGTGACACAAATTCACAATGCATCGCAACAGCAATTGAGAACTGAATTGTCAAATGAATGACAGCCATATGAAATCATTAAAACACAAAACAACTTTCTATCTCCCTCTCTCTCTCTCTCTCTCTCTCTCTATCCCTCTCTCTCTCTCTCTCTATCTCACTATCTATGCAATGGGGCAATAGACTTTCATTCAGCATTAAATCGCAAAGTGTTGCCAGAAAGCGTTTTTGAATTTTGTTAGAGGCTATTTGAATTTTATTTTGCTTTTCATATATGCGATTTATCCGTAAATAATTTATTCAAGATTTAAATTTAATATGAACTTTCTTTAAACTAAAACAAATAAAAACTAAGTAAAACGAGCGAATTTTATTTATTCATCATTATTAAACAACAAATTGTTTTTCAATATTGAAAACCTTTCGAATATTGAAATCATTTAGTTAAAATTCGAGGTGTTTTTTTCTCTTCCTCTTCCTCTCCTTTCTTTTATTTATATATTTTTTTTTTATCTATATTTTCTGATTCTTATTGGGGAGCAACACGTATGTGCATCACAAGTAATCTCTGTGAATTCACTTTTGCGCCTTTCAGTTGTGTTGCTGTTGCACAAACGTGCCTGCAACATTGTTTGCCATTGGAGTACTCGCACTAATCCACTCACACACTCCGTTGCCCCCTCTGTTGCCCAACAGACTTAAGGGCTGGGGTCGTGCCCAGCCGATTTGTTTGCCAGCTTTCTGGTGTTGTTCGACAAATCGCTACAAACTGTAACTACTTAACAGCGTCAACAATGCCGGGGCTGGCCAGGCTGGTTGCGGGGAGGGGACTGGCCGGCAAGTGGGTAGCGGGAAGCGGGAAGGGGACGGTCAGCCAGGCAAATTAAGGAATTTTCACTGCAAACACAAACACAAAGCGAAAAACCTGCAAGTCACGCAACACTCATTCCGCCCTGGGTTCAGACGGTGTGGGCGGGGGAGGCCAAAGCGCAGTGGACTGCAACCCCAACACCTGCCTCCCCGCTTCACCCACCACCCACCACGTTGGCCACCCTGGAGACACGAGGCAGCTGAAAGTCGCATCGCATCGCATCGCATGCCCATCATATAAAATTATGTGTTGTACAACAAACGTTAGCCAACACTGCAAACGCGTGGCGCGCCTGCTACTTTATTATTTCTTATTGAATAATTATAGCTCATTTGTGGGGGGCGTGGCAGCGATAACATCACCAAATGGCCACCAGTGTCAGGCAATGGCCAAGCGTCAATCGTCACCACTGCCCGGCACGGCAATCGTGTTGAGGTTAAGGTTAACATGGAGCCGGGTAGCCGGGGCGACGGGGCAATGGTGATCAGAGTGGGGGAGTGCACCCTCTTCGCTGTGGAAACGAACTGTGCTCGCTTCACGTGCTTATCTCGTTTCCGTTGCTTCATTTAAAAGTTAATGACTGCTTTCAGTGCCCAGCTGCGCAGGACGATGGCATCCACAGCCCGCCGACACCCCCCCACCCCCCTGCTGCTGTCCACGCGTTGAACGCTGCCAAAGCCACAGGACATGACTGGAGCACAGGCCAGGGCCAAAAAACTCATTCGTTGTCTCTATCCCCTCCACCACCAGAACCCCACCCCCCACCCCCCATTTTGCTTATTCAACATTGACATTGGTTTGGGCCCATGTCACCAGACAGCTAAATTGATTAGCTTTTTCAAAAAAAAAAATAATCAAATAAAATAAATAAATAAAAAAGTGATGAAAAAAATCATTGCATACATTTGGGTGGCAGGTGGCAGAAATTTGTGTGCCTCTGCTGCTTTTGGCTTAAAAGTGAAAATCGCGTTTTAATACCCTCTAAATGGGAACTGACAAAAATATTTGATAAGTTATAAATTTAATTGGACATATTTAATATAATTTTAATTTAATATATTCCAAAAATAAGAACAGCAAATTGAAGATTTGTAAGAAAAACGAAGACTTTCATCACTGGAAGAGTATATTTTGAATTTGTGCTGCTTCAAAAAGTGATATTTTCCTTCTTGTTGCTTCGATTTGTTTGTTTGTATATTTCATGTATTGATATATATTTTTAAATTGAAAGTCACGCAACAATTGACCAGTAGTTGTCGGCCTGATCCACGTGGCTGTTAATATGCCCACACTACTCTCTGTACTCATTTCCTATCTATCAGTCTCTGTCTGCCTCTATTCTCCCCCCCCCCTCTCTCTCTCTGTCTCTCGACGGACCCTTGAAATGGAAAGTAAGATTGTTGTGGTCAGAAGGCGTCTGTCTCTTGTCGCAAATCGCATTAATGTCGTCTGTCTCGCCTGCTGCTGGCTATTAAAGGCAAATGTTATTGAATCATTAACACCTTGCCCGCACCCCCCCCTCCCCAAGGAGGAGCTAAAGATAAAAAAAAAAAAAAATGATGCCATTAAATTTATTAGAAGTCGCTTAATGGCAGCGGATGTTCGAGTTTATTACAATTTGTAACGAGAGCTCTCAAAAGCTGTTGATTTACATACACACAACACACACACAGGCACACACACACGCAAGTCAGGGAGCAAGCAGTGGGTTTGTGGAGTGTGGGGGGGCGGGGTAGGTGCTGGGTGCCTGACAGCGAAACACTTATAAAATATGCAGCAGTCGCGTGTCTATTTTCAATAAATACTTGCAAAGTGACTGCCTTTCCAATACCTCAACCGGTGCTCATTAAAAGCGAACGAAAGTTTAACCCAACAACTGCTAAAAAAAAACGACTCGACTTTGAGATATCCTGTAACTGAAATGAGTTAAATTTCGCATAAATAACAATTAGAATACCATTTACAGCCATGCAAATGTGAATATTGTGAATGAATTTGTTTTCCAGAAATATTTTTAAGTTGTTTCTGCCAATAATTTGGCATTATAACTGGGTATAAAATAGTTAAAGAAAACTATTCAGTTTGCAGCTCCTACACCCACTAGGAGTGGGGAACTAAAGAGCCTTTGAAGACAACTAAAATCGAATACGATTTCGAATTTTTTCGGGGATTGCTTTTATTTTGAATTGCAAATAATGGTTAAATAAATTACCCGAAAACATAAGATCAACTGGGTATATTTTACTGGTATTGACACTAAATTTCCTCTAAATTCGAAAATATTTCAAGTCAAGTGAAATTTAAATATAAATTATATATTTTTGGGGAATCAAAATTTACTTTTGACTTTTTGCAAAACTGCTAATTAGAATTAAGGAAATGGCGAAATTCCTGTGTTAAATGTGGGTGATGCTCCAGGAATCTTAACAGAATGGAATGCGATGACGTCACGCAGAACTCCTTACACTGTTGAATCACTTGCAGCTAGTCATGGTGAATAGTGGGAGAGGGAGTGGGAGTCGGAGTTGGGTTGGGCTGGGTTATGTATTTTGATGAGCCATAACGTGGCCAATCGCGAGTCGTGGCCACGTCCTCGTGGAGATGGCAGCGTTTTTAATGTTGCCAACAATTTTTAAGTAGCGCAAGACATAGGACACAGGAGAGAGAGGGGAGAGAGGGCAGCTTGTTAGGCAGGCGGACCCACTCACTGTCACAGAGAAAGCGCATGGGCATGTGAATGGGGCAGTGGCAGGGGCAGGAGCGGCGGCAGAGTATGAAGTAGAGGAAGCGGCACAGGACTCGGGTCGTCTCCGGCTTCTGCTTGAAGTCCGTCGCAGTTGGCGTTGCCGACGCACGCTTAAGCATAAGTACTTCCGACTTTAAAAGGATGTCACATCCGGTTTTGGCCGTCGAGCGTGAAGCGCAGCCCGGCGACGCGATAAGAGCCCCACACAGGGCCAACGGACAAATGGACAAAACGGGCCAACAGCCAAACGGACAACGGACAACGGCATCATGAAACTTGTGCCGCAAACTGTTTTAAGCGGGCCAAAAAATTCAAGGTGCAACTCGACCATCGTTTTTAGGGCAAGTCAACCAAAATGTGTTTTTTTTTTTTTGCCTTTTTCTTTCTGGCATCGGTCTTTCACATAGCCAAAAGACAATGAAAGCACTTGAATTGATTGTAAAATGACTCCACACACACAAAATTCAGTTAAGTATTTGGTTTCCATTAAGTAAATGTTTCCCTATAGTCAACTTGTTGTTTAATTTTGTAAATTGCTTGTGGTTAATTAAATCATGCTTGTTTCCATTGATGTCCACTGTCAGAAAAACATGTTCAAGATTCGATATGGATCAGAGTTTAATTACAATGTCAGTTTCAGTGTTGTTAAATGTTGTAAATAAATTAATGATAAGCATTTTGTAGAGTAAATGAAAAGTGTGGATAAACTCAATCGAAAATCATGAGGAATGTTGCTGTTCAATTTTGAATATTCAACAATGAAATGGGGAAAATTCGTCGCTACAAAGTCATCAAATATTTGGTCACACCGATGCTATCAATGTGACCAAGCGCTTGCTGTGGCTGTGGCAGTGTTGCCAAATGTCAATTTGCTGCCTGGCAGTCAGCTAGTAAATAAAAAAAAAAAAACCCAAAAAAAACAGAGCATACTGAAAAAAGTCGTGACTAATGATGATGTTGAGTGCTGTTAAAAGAATGGGCATAGACAATACGGAATATATACGGTATATGGATTCGGGGTGTACGGGGGTTTTGGGATGTGCGGAAACAATGGCTGACAGGGCAGACAATGCCTGATGCTGACATTTATGTAGACATAACAACTGCAAAATTGTTCTAAGCGGCGACAATGACAAAAGAAGAAGAAGAAGAACGCCCCTCTTCTCCAACACCACCCTTTCTTCTCTCCCCCTCTCTCACTATCTCTCTCTCTCTCTTCATCTCTCTGCCGCACTTGTTCTAAGCTTGCCGCAGCACGGGACTTAGGCCATAAAAAGCTGGCAGCAGGAGAAACAACCAAGATTGATGAAAAAACGCCAGCAAAAACAATAAAATGTATCTAAGGCAACACACACAAAAAAAAGAAGAAGAAGAAAAAAAAACACATCAAAAGCCAGCAAAGAGTGTAACTGTATCTGTATCTGTATCTGTATCTGTATCTGTATCTGTATCTGTATCTGTATCTGTATCTGTATCTGTATCTGTATCTGTATCTGTATCTGTATCTGTATCTGTATCTGTATCTGTATCTGTATCTGTATCTGTATCTGTATCTGTATCTGTATCTGTATCTGTATCTGTATCTGTATCTGTATCTGTATCTGTATCTGTATCTGTATCTGTATCTGTATCTGTATCTGTATCTGTATCTGTATCTGTATCTGTATCTGTATCTGTATCTGTATCTGTATCTGTATCTGTATCTGTATCTGTATCTGTATCTGTATCTGTATCTGTATCTGTATCTGTATCTGTATCTGTATCTGTATCTGTATCTGTATCTGTATCTGTATCTGTATCTGTATCTGTATCTGTATCTGTATCTGTATCTGTATCTGTATCTGTATCTGTATCTGTATCTGTATCTGTATCTGTATCTGTATCTGTATCTGTATCTGTATCTGTATCTGTATCTGTATCTGCATCTGTAGCTGCATTTGCGACAATAAGTGCAAAAGAAACTGTAAAAACTGCGATTGCAGTGGGCAGAAGAAAAAAAAAGAGAAAAAAATTACAAAAAAAAAAAAAAAAAGAAAATGAAAATGAAAAAATCCGCCGGCAAAACGAAGGCAAACACAGCATTACGAATGATGGCAGTGGAAATCGTCATTCCCACCAAGAGGAGTGGGCAAATAATGGTGGATGATGTGGAGGGGAGGGGGGGGGGATGGACAACTAGTTGTAGCTGGTAAATGGTAGATGGGTCTGATTCTAGTTGAAACAATACATTTGACAAAAGTGGAGTCAACTGCAACTGCAGCAGTCACACATTGCACAAAGGATGTGGCAAGATGTGGAAGACATGGGAATGGTATGGTTGGAGGGTAGTAGGGTAGGAGGAGTGTATGGTATGGAATAGTATATATGCGGTTAAGGATGGGGCAATGTCGCCGCATAATATGTGTTAAGCCATAAGGATTTGTTATTCGAAACCGAGCGAAAAGATAAATAAACAAAAGCAGCTTCTTGCCTCGTGCTGCATGAGCCTCCTTCTCCCAACACCCTAATCCCGTCCCTGCCGCGCACTTCTGGTGGGCGTGTGCTAGGACTGACAAACGGAAAGCAGGCTGCGGTCCCAAGGATGCGGCAGAAACGAAAATAAAAACCAAGAATAGGGAACCAGAAAATTTTTAATAAGTGCCACAATGCAGCAGCAGCAGCAGCAGCAGTAGAATAAAAAAAAGAAGAAGAGTCAGGCAGGCAGGCAGGCAGGCAGACAGGCGAGGCAGCCGTTGCAATAATGAATGCCCGCTGCTTGGACACACATGTATGTATGTGTGTGTGTGTGTGTGTGTGTGTGTGTGAGAGAGAACTGGCATTAGATAGCTGCCTGTGGCCAAAACCCAATCCCAGACGGAACATCAGCAAAGCGCTTGACAAAAAAAGCAAAAATACTGTCCCAAATATTTGTTGCAAGTTTCAGTGTGAAGTGTGAAATTACTAAATACTCTTTAAATATAGTTCCCAGCTTAATTAGATAAATAGTTGATGCAACTATTTTAGTTTTGTCAACACTGAGCCAAAACCTATCAAAGATCAAATTTTAACGTATGAATTTTATGCAATTTGTGTTCAGTTGAAATTGAGTTAACATTGCAGCCGCCCCAACAAAGTCTAACATTTGTGGCAAGTTGGCAAGAACTGTAATAAATACAAGAATTTTATTTAGGCTTGAAGCTGTGTTCACTTCTGCTTGGCCAGTAACACAGAAAAAATGTACAAAACTAAACCAAATAATAAAATAAATGTGTGCATAAAAAAAAGCGAATAAAATTCAAATAATTCAAATAATAAAATGGGACATTGGCAGTGCAAACGCTTAAAATGACAAACAGTCCAAAGAATTGCAAAATCCAAAGCAATTTGTGAATAATTTTAATAACTATAATTCACATTTTGTAATTAGTTTTCTAATACATTTTCAATCTTTAGTATCAAATCTTATTTATCCGTCTACAATTTAAGTTGTCTTATTAAATGGATTAATTACATTTTGTATGGAAATAGTTTTTCATTTATATAGTAAAAAAAAAATTATTTTTAAAAGCATAATTTACATGAAAATAGTTTTTGGAAAATAATTCGACATTATCAATAATAATATAATTATGGGAATCTTTATCAATAATTAATAACAGGCGAAATGTAGGGTAATAAAAATATGATTAATTCATGATGCAATGCATCATAGGATAAGTGAAGTGCGTACACACACACACACACACACACCGACACACACACACACACACCGACACACACACACACACACCGACACACACACACACACACACACCGACAGACACTTGTACACACACGTGCGCACATTTTGCGGGTCGCTTGCGATTTTTTGAGGTTGTTTGTTAATTTTGTAAATTTGTACAATTTAATTGGACATGAGAGCCGCAGCAGGCGTCGAGCAGTAAAGAGCAAAAAAAAAAACAAAAATTGTTATTGACCAACACGCTTACTTTTTGTGGTCAACAGGGGTAAAGAGAGGCTGTGTCTGCACATGCCTGTGAGTGTGTTTGTGTGTGTTTGTGTGTGTGTGTGTGTGTGTGTGTGTGTGTGTGTGTGTGTGTGTGTGTGTGTGTGTGTGTGTGTGTGTGTGCTTGCAACAATATTCAAATTAATTGTGCGGCTCTAATGATGCGCACTCGCAATTCACTTTAAATTTAATTAATGCGCAATTTTCGCTTTTAGCCCATTTGCAAGTTTTCGTTCAGCTGGCGTCCGTCCACCCACCACCCCCCTCTACACGCCCCTGCCATGCAACCAATTGTACGTCCTTCTGCATGCCACCTGTTTCGCATTTTTGGGTGTTGTATTTCACATTGATGAATTACTTTTAATTAGCTGCGAGTAATTGCACCACACGTTGACGTAGCTGGGGCCTGTGGCAGCCACACCCCTTTCATTCAAAAAAAACAAAACAACAAAAAAAAAAATTCCTCTGATTGTGGTCGAGTCAATAAGCTGTAAGAGCTGCGCCTGAATAGGCCTTTTACGCCTTTTGATTTTTGCCAATTAACATGCATGTAAATTCCTAATTAATATTGTTGAAGAATTACTTATTGGTGCTGTGACTTCTTTTTGGGCCTTATATAATATTTAGTTATTTATAAAATACGCTTCACTGTAGACAGTAAAACCGAATTAAGCCGAGAGCAATCTAAATCTATTTATGCTTCTGGCTCATTTCTCTTCTGGTGGGTGGGTGGGCTGTGACCTGCTTGTGAATGAAACATTAATTTAAAATCATTTAATAAATTCGCACTAAATTTCAATTCCATTTTCATTAAATGCCACATAAATTATACGCATCGAGGGATACTGAGGTGTAACCACTCGCTGGCGGGGGGCGGGGTGAACTTTGTGGATTGGGGCACGCAGCTTGGTTTTTGGCTACAGAGCAGAGCCGTCTCGATGAGTTGGTCTGTCGGCTGGTTGGTTCAACCAAATCGCGTGTTACCATATTTCGTATTCATTTTAAATGGTATGAGCATAAAATGCTTTTAATTTTTCGTACATTTATCGCAGTGCCATCCCCTTTCACTCTCACTCAACCATTCTCTATCTTTCTCTATCTTTATCTCTATCTCTATCTCCATCTCTGTCTCACTGCCCCTTTGTGTCGCCACTCAGTCAGTTGGGCACATTTTCAATTCGACCTCAATAAAATTTACACAGCGCCCAAAGCCAGACAAGATGGGAGCCACTGACAGTGCGACAGAGATGGCAACTGTGGCAAAAAAAAAAAATTAAATAAAATAAACTAAGAATGACGGGGGGGAGTGCAGAGGGAAGCGCCACAGTCGGAGAGAAAACTACGCAGATAACCAAATGTGTAGCATGAGGCGAAAAGTTAAGATTGCCCAGTTTGCTCCCATATACCCTGATCATGCACATCCTCAGCTATATATGTTGAGCTATATATGACTGCAAAGAATTTGCCCCTAAAGTGTTAAGTTTTTGGTAACAAATTAACAGCGAAGACAACTTAAAGTTAAAGTTTTAAAAGTATTTATCTCAAAAATGAAAGGACATTCCACAGCCAATACTTGCCACAGTCTAGTCGTGCCACAGCAATTAACTTCCATTCCTGATTTAACTTAGTTTTTAATAAAAAAAAAAAAATTATGCTGATTTTATTTATGCTTTCAAACAGGGTATTTTTGAGTTTATCTAAAATTGCAATACCTATTTACAATAAGGGTATTTCAGCTACTGTCTGTCCACAATAAATTACCGGAATTGTTGTTTTGTTGTTGTTGTTGTTGCCACTGTCACTGCTGCTGCTGCCACTGCTGCTACGTTGAAAGTACGCGCATATTTTTAGTAGCCTCGCATCGTGCCAATGCCCAAAAAGTGTTCATTTCCTTTTTGGCGTGTTATCATCGCCACTTCCGGCAACGATGCGGACGTTGGAGGACGACATTGAATGTTTACTCTCTCTGTGTGTGTGTGTGTGTGTGTGTGTGTGTGTGTGTGTGTGTATATATATTTATATAGATTTATATGTGTCCGTCTGAGCTGGCAAATAACTCAACTTAAATGAGTGCTTAAAGTAAGCAAGAAATGAATTTTAATCGAAACGCAATCAAATATACGAAAATAATCTCTTTAAACTAAACTTTAAAAAACTCAAACAACAATCTCGAGTTTTCAATTAAAGTCAGTTTTAATCGAAACAAAAGATTTGGTAGAAAATAAAGTTTCGTTATCTTAAGTTGACTTTAATAACAGCCGGTGTGTCGTCTATTTTCGACCTTGCAACCGCTTTTTTTCTCGTCTCCTCGATGGCCAACTCATCCCATTCCGATAACGTATACCAACCCACCCGCCCACAATCCCATCGTCCATATTCCTTTAGTGGCCATCGTAAGCCCGAATGCAAATACAATTTCTATGTGGCAGCAAATCGACTAGAAAACCCTGCTTGGTGAAACAGTCAGACAAAATCAATGTACGCTTAAGGGGCTGGGATCGGGGATCGGGGATCGGGAATTGGTGTTTTCGGGAGGTGCATTTGGGTGGGGAAACTTTTCACTTAATCGCTTTTGCGTAGCGCTTGAAAGAAAACAAACACAGCTAATTTGACTTAATCTCCTTGCCAAAGTTTTTCCTGCCTGCTTGCCAAAAGTGCAAAAAGTGCAAAGCTGAAAGAATTTGGCAGCCAAGTAGAAGGGGATTGGAAAAACAGGGGTGGGTTGGTGGAGGGGTTTTGGTCGATCCCAGTTTGCTGGACCAACAATGAGCATTATGGAACCAGATTATGATGATGTATTCAGCATTCAACTAGTGTTTCGCTCTTTCAACATTCAAGCTAAAACTGAAGAGCTATGAATAATTTACAGACTGTAACAAAAATGCAAATGAAACTGTTTTTTCCCCTTATATATATATATATTTATATATATATATGTGTGTTTTATTTTTTTGGCAGGTCATAACTGACTTGGCCTGTAATTCAGTTGCAAACTACTTATGACTAAAGTCGATAAGGAGTTTATAACCGAACGAAACTGATTCGAAAGTAAACCAAACTAAACCGAATTAAGTTGTTAAGCTGGCGCCATCTGTCGACCAGAACGTGCAATTCATTGATATTACCATAAGGGATTTGATGGAGGATTTTTGGATAAAACGAATGCATGCATCGATAAGCCCGACTAACGATCATTTTTTTGATTTTGTATTCAACATCAACTTTCGAGAATTGTTTTCGAAATAAAAAATTAAAGTTTGTTAGAATTTTTGTTTTCTCTATTTGTATAATGCATTTCAAAATCTGTCAATTTTAAATGCCGCTTTTAACCACTTTTCAACCAAATGCGCCATTTGTTTGGCAAGTCAGCTGCTGACTTCTGGCGCTTTTCCGCATTTCCGCACCTATGCAGCATTTAGAACAACAGCAACAACAACAATAGCAACACACATGTTGCCAGCCGCCACAATCTATAAACCGGCAACGTTATGCCCTTGCCAGCCACGCCCACACAACTGTAAATGTTTTGCGAATTTTGCAGTCGAGTTTTTGAAATGCACTTGCGACATTTGACAGCACCGTCCGTCTATTTATTGTGCTTGTATGTGTGTGTGTGTGTGTGTGTGTGTGTGTGTGTGAGTGTGTGTGTGTATATGTGTATGTGTCTTGCATTCCACTGTTGCATGTTGATTTTTGGCTGAGTTCCATGTGCCATTTATCATTGCAATTCATTCACATGACTCTCATCTAACTTCACCTACCCCAAATGTTGTGCTGCGACCCAGCAGAGTCGTAAATAAATTTGCATTTTTGTCAATTTTGATGTCGACCACACACAAGCACACACAAGCACACACACACACATACACACACACACACACACATACACACACACACATGTTGAATCTTTGAATTTGCGTTGAATGAATGAGTGCAAAGTATGCAAAGTTTATTAATCAACAGACAACCCTTTATATATATACGATATATATATATATATATACATCTATATGGATGTGTCTGAATATTATAGTAAATTTTGTTTTACAGCTACTGCAAAAATATTCTTCATAGAAATAAATGAAAATAAGAATTGCAAAACAGAACAAAATCATTTTTGACTTAAGAAGAAGAATTTGAAAATACAATTTGTTAAATCAAATCAAATTCTTTCTCATTTATATTTATTTATTCCAGCCTATAATTTTTTTTATATTTATGCAACGCTTTTTGATCTGAGGTTGTACTGTGCAACGTTTGGACATGTGGCACGGCAGGGCTAAAGCAGCAGTCTGTCTAAAAAATGTTGACGTTTTTGCAACCGTCACAAAGTTGCTGACTGCGTTTATGGTCATCATTTGGTCGTCATTTTTGTGGTTTAAAGAGCTCAGTGTTGTTGTTGTTGTTGTTGTTGTTGTTGGCGTTGTTAATTCTAAACATCAGTCTCGCTGCTGCTGTGTGTTTGTGTGTGGATGTGTTGGCCATCTTTATATTTGTTGTTGCTGTCCAAAAATTAATTTGCATAATGCCACACACCAACAAACACACACACACACACACACAACATTGTAAAATATGTGCATAGACCGCTGTGAAGAGAGGGATGCGCCGTGGGCGTTGCACACTGTCACCATATTTGCGGTAGTTGCAAGAACTACAATCACACATAGTAATTGCAATTGTAATCAAATGTTTTGCAAAAATTAAGCACATACCAAAACAGCACAACAAATTAAATGTGTGTAAATTAGTATATTGAATTTGTATACTTTTCCTCCCCCCCCCCCCTCTCTCTTTATATATATATGTATATCAGATGGGAAATCAGCTGATTCCTAGAATTAATTATGTTAAATAAGACTGATTTGATTGGTATATTTTCGAAAATTTGTTTCATCATTGATTATCGGCCAATTTAGCTCACGAGAATTGGCTTTGCTACTGTATTTTTTTTTAATAGTTGCATAAACATTTTCCAAGTTATTTCAATTAAAATTGGGCCACATAAGCCGAAAGTTTGGGCATGGGGCATGGGTTTTTTTTTATTTTTATTTTTTTTTTGCGGGTTAAATAGACCAAGCAACAAGCGAAGCAGCAACATTTTCATAACAATTTTTCATAAGTTTTTCGTTTCGGTTGCGCTTAAGAATGTTGTAAATATTTTTGAAGCTCTTGGCTCGCTGTGTGGTCATTTCCCAGCACAACATTCTTACACACGCACACACATTTATCTATATATATATATATTGTGTTGCTGGAAAATTTTCCAGCAGCATAAGCATAATTATTTTTAATGCGGCCTGCAAGTATTTGGCAAAAAAACATGAAAAATACCAACACAATAGCAAAGCACTTTCCCTTTTTCCATGCTCCTTGACAAATATCGATTCAACAAATCTTAATCTTCGTTGGCATTGATGATGATCAAAAAGATAAGCAGCTTTTTCTCTTTGCATTTTTAATGTTAAACAGTGTTTTTGAAAACTGATATAAGTTTTATTTATTTGTTCTATCAACTACACACATTTGTTCTAAAATGCCAACAGCGTCAATATTTTCTACGTTGTGCAAAATAAATCTGATTTCTGGTGGTGCTGCAAAACTGACATCGCTGGAATTGCACCAAGTGCAATTCATGTTAAAGTTTGCACAGGCAACTTTCTTCATTTTTTAGTTAAATTCATATTTTGTCGCTTGCGATAGTCATCCAATGAGATTTTTTTCATTCTGTATTCAGGTATTGGCTGGCTGTTCAGATCCATTTGCCTGGACGTACCTGGAATTGAAGCAGTTGAGATTAGGCAGTTAACTACAGACTTGAACTTTACCTGTTGCCTGATAGGGCTTATAGCGT
Source organism: Drosophila longiperda (assembly GCA_035042125.1). Classification (NCBI taxonomy): domain Eukaryota; kingdom Metazoa; phylum Arthropoda; class Insecta; order Diptera; family Drosophilidae; genus Drosophila; species Drosophila longiperda. The sequence goes on from JAWNLV010000120.1 coordinate 3,063,999, forward strand.
TCAAATGGCTTCAGCAGATACTTGCTGGTCGTTGACGAAGCACGGCTAGTTGTGGCACTCTCGACAAGCGTTGGCAACATGTTGCCAATACTATGCTGTGATCCCTCCACTTGATGCGTGGTTGGACGCCCGTGCTCCATAAATTTACTTTCCTGGGTCAGATCGTGTATAATACGGCCCTGATACATGCTTGGCGTTGACGTAGCACGGCTAATTGTGGCACTCTCGACAAGCGGTGGCAACTTGTTGCCAATACTATGCTGTGATCCCTCCACTTGATGCGTGGTTGGACGCCCGTGCTCCATAAATTTACTTTCCTGGGTCAGATCGTGTATAATACGGTCGTTATACTTGCTGGTCGTTGACGTAGCACGGCTAGTTGTGGCACTCTCGACACGCGCTGGCAACATGTTGCCAATACTATGCTGTAATCCCTCCACTTGATGCGTGGTTGGACGCTCGTGCTCCATAAATTTACTTTCCTGGGTCAGATCGTGTATAATACGGTCCTTATACTTGCTGGTCGTTGACGAAGCACGGCTAGTTGTGGCACTCTCGACAAGCGTTGGCAACATGTTGCCAATACTATGCTGTGATCCCTCCACTTGATGCGTGGTTGGACGCTCGTGCTCCATAAATTTACTTTCCTGGGTCAGATCGTGTATAATACGGTCCTTATACTTGCTGGTCGTTGACGAAGCACGGCTAGTTGTGGCACTCTCGACAAGCGTTGGCAACATGTTGCCAATACTATGCTGTGATCCCTCCACTTGATGCGTGGTTGGACGCCCGTGCTCCATAAATTTACTTTCCTGGGTCAGATCGTGTATAATACGGCCCTGATACATGCTTGGCGTTGACGTAGCACGGCTAATTGAGGCACTCTCGACACGCGCTGGCAACATGTTGCCAATACTATGCTGTAATCCCTCCACTTGATGCGTGGTTGGACGCTCGTGCTCCATAAATTTACTTTCCTGGGTCAGATCGTTTATAATACGGTCCTTATACTTGCTGGTCGTTGACGTAGCACGGCTAGTTGTGGCACTCTCGACAAGCGGTGACAACATGTTGCCAAAACTATGCTGTGATCCTTCCACTTGATGCGTGGTTGGACGCTCGTGCTCCATAAACTTACTTTCCTGGGTCAGATCGTGTATAATACGGTCGTTATACTTGCTGGTCGTTGACGTAGCACGGCTAGTTGTGGCACTCTCGACACGCGCTGGCAACATGTTGCCAATACTATGCTGTAATCCCTCCACTTGATGCGTGGTTGGACGCTCGTGCTCCATAAATTTACTTTCCTGGGTCAGATCGTGTATAATACGGTCCTTATACTTGCTGGTCGTTGACGTAGCATGGCTAGTTGTGGCACTCTTGACAACCGCTGGCAACATGTTGCCAATACTCTGATGTGATCCGTGTACCTGTTGCGTGGTTGGACGCTCGAAATCCATAAATTTACTTGCCCGGGTCAGATTGTGTATAATAACGTCCCGAGGGTGCTTATGAATCGACTGCATAATCGCTGTAATGGCCTTGTACTTTTGCTCCACAAAGCTTAAGGAGGGCAGCTCAAAACTATGGAACTGCCACACATGTTCCCAGAGCATCAGCTCGGCTTCCTCAAAGTAGGTATTGCTCAGCTGCCGTAGGGAAAACATACGCGGTTTTTTATCGATGCGCAAGAAAAATGTGGGCTCACTGGTAGGCTGCCACTTGCTGAGGCTCACAATCTGGGCGACCCGATGCCCATGCCCGTACTGGACGCGCACAAAGCACGACTCTACCAGAGACCCAAAATACGGAAGATGCGACAGCGTGTCCAGCATGCAACGCATGAGGAACAACTTGCGCAGATTCAATGGATCTTCTACAAAGGTGCGGAATTTGCACTTGATGAACGATTGCTGAGCCAAATGTTCCGTCAACTGTAAAGTATGTTGCTTCTGCTGCTGCTTTTGCTTCTGCTGTTGGTGTTGCTGTTGGTGTTGGTGTCGTAACTTTTGCTGCTGTTGCTGTTGTTGTTGCTGCTTTTGCTCTTGCTGCTGCTGTTGCTGTGGGAGTTGGTGTTGCAGCTGCTTTTGCTGTTGCTGTTGGTGTTGCTCCTGCTTTTGCTGTTGCTGTTGCTGCTGTTTTTGCTCCTGCTGCTGCTGTTGCTGCTGCTGCTGTTGCTGCTGCTGCTGTTGCTGCTGCTGCTGTTGCTGCTGCTGCTGTTGCTGCTGCTGCTGTTGCTGCTGCTGCTGTTGCTGCTGCTGCTGTTGCTGCTGTTGATGCAGTTGTAGATGCTGCTGTTGCTCCTGCTTTTGCTGTTGCTGATGCTTTTGCTGTTGCTGCTGCTTCTTCTCTTTCTGCTCTTTCTGCTCTTTCTGCTGCTGTTGGTGTTGGTGTTGCAGCTGCTTTTGCTGCTGCTGTTGCTGCTGCTGTTGCTGCTGCTCCTGCTGCTGCTGCTGCTGTGGCTGCTGCTCCTGCTGCTGCTTTAGCTGCTGCTGTTGTGGCTGCTGCTGCTGTTGCTCCTGCTTTTCCTGTTGCTGTTGCTGCTGCTTTTCCTGTTGCTGTTGCTTTTGCTGTTGCTTCTTCTCTTTCTGCTGCTGTTGCTTCTGCTCTTTCTGCTCTTTCTGCTGCTGCTGTGGCTGCTGCTGCTGTTGCTGCTGTTGATGCAGTTGTAGATGCTGCTGTTGCTCCTGCTTTTGCTGTTGCTGTTGCTGCTGCTTTTGCTGTTGCTGCTTTTGCTGCTGCTTTTGCTTTTGCTGTTGCTTCTTCTCTTTCTGCTGCTGTTGCTTCTGCTCTTTCTGCTGCTGTTGGTTGTGGTGTTGCAGCTGCTTTTGCTGCTGCTCCTGCTGCTGCTTTTGTGCTGTTGCTGCTGCTTTTGCTGTTGCTGCTTTTGCTGCTGCTTTTGCTTTTGCTGTTGCTTCTTCTCTTTCTGCTGCTGTTGCTTCTGCTCTTTCTGCTCTTTCTGCTGCTGTTGGTTGTGGTGTTGCAGCTGCTTTTGCTGCTGCTGTTGCTGCTGCTGTTGCTGCTGCTCCTGCTGCTGTTGCTGCTGCTCCTGCTGCTGCTTTAGCTGCTGCTCCTGCTGCTGCTGTTGATGCAGTTGTAGATGCTGCTGTTGCTGCTGCTGTTGCTGCTGCTGTTGCTGCTGCTGTTGCTGCTGTTGCTGCTGCTGCGGCTGCTGTTGATGCAGTTGTAGATGCTGCTGTTGCTGCTGCTTTTGCTGTTGCTGCTGCTTCTTCTCTTTATGCTCTTTCTGCTCTTTCTGCTGCTGTTGGTGTTGGTGTTGCAGCTGCTTTTGCTGCTGCTGTTGCTGCTGCTGTTGCTGCTGCTCCTGCTGCTGCTGTTGCTGCTGCTGTTGCTGCTGCTCCTGCTGCTGCTTTAGCTGCTGCTCCTGCTGCTGCTGTTGCGGCTGCTCCTGCTGCTGCTGTTGCTGCTGCTGCTGTTGATGCAGTTGTAGATGCTGCTGTTGCTGCTGCTGTTGCTGCTGCTGTTGCTGCTGCTGCTGCTGCGGCTGCTGTTGATGCAGTTGTAGATGCTGCAGTTGTTGCTGGTCCTGCTCTCGCAACTCATCCTGCCACTTATGGCACATACGCTTGCGCCACTTGTAACTTTCACTGCTGTCCATGATCCACACACAATCGACAAATCAAAAAATCGACAAATCGACAACAGCTAACAACTGTCTCGCTTTGCGTATTCTCCTCAACTGTCAATCACGAGGAGCTGAGCTTAGCTCGAATCCACATTACAGCCCTACTTTAACATACCCTTACAGACGGGCACTACAATTATGTTATCGAATTCGCAACACATTGAAAGTTTGTCTAAAATTCATTACTTATGTCCGAATCGCAGTGATTGGAATTATGGCTTAAAAGTTGAGTTCTTGCCTGACTTTTATATTATTATTTTCTACCCATCGCGTGGTATTTATAATACATTAAAATTACAAATTTCGTAACAAATTTAATATTTGGCCATTTCTAGCTAAAATTTTTTTATGTAAAAAATTAAGTTAATAAAAATAATAATAATAAAAAACTTTAATAATTAGAATTAAAACTACTTTTTGGGTATTCAATAGTCGGCACATTATTGTACAAGCTCAACTTTTTTTTATAAATTTGCCTACCTCAGGCTTCTCTCACTCTCTCACACTCTCTCTCGCTCCCAATCCGCTCTCCCTCTCCTATTGCTCTTTTATCAGTTAAGCTGCTCCTCTGTCTTATTTACCCTTAAAAATTTTTTCCATTATTTGTTTACTATTTTTTTTGTTGTTGCTTACTTTTTGCTTGCGCTGCCCATCGGTTTGAGCAACCGTCCTAATATATACAATACATATATATATATTATATACAATAATCAGTCTATGTGAACATATAAATATATATAATACAATATGCACATGCATGTTATGAAATTCGATATTTGAAGTTATATTTGAATGACATCTGCTCGCAACTAACCATTAAATAGTTGAAGTTGCTAAAATAGTTTAACTGAAGTCACTTAAATTTATTGCAAGGGTTAAAGAATTCTCAAGCCTCGCATTGGTTCGAAATAATCAATGCTTTATTCATTTACTTATCCCATTATTTATGTCACATTATTTGTGTATCTAAACATAATCAAATTCAACAGTTTCGTCTGTCAGGCGACGTTGATAAATTTGTTTTTAATTAAGTTTTTTTTTCTATTTATTATTTTTAGTTTATTTTATTCGCTTGTGGGCCTTGGACCTTCACATAAGCATATACAAACAAAAGTGTATTCACATATATATAAGCAAGTGAATATATATATATATATGTATATATATATGTACATAAAACTGTCATGTCTATGTGTAGACTTTCACACTTGCCCGTGGTGTGTGTGTGTGTGTGTGTGTGTGTTGCAAAATGGAACAGCAATGTCAGCAATAGTACAAATGTCAGTGGCAACGCACATTATTTCTAGCCAGAGGGTTGAGAGATGGGCATGGAGGAATAGGGGAAAGGGGACCAGTTCCATCACCAAAACGAGCATTCAGAGCAGGAGGAGCTGGCTGCGTGCTGCGTCTGCGGCTTAGGAATTATGTGCGTCATGCTCGGAGCGCTGTGTCAATGGCAACATATAGTAAACAAGTACAGATCAACTGAGGCAACCCGGCTAAGCGATGCTGTGTATTAACTTTTTGTGGCATCGATAATTTAACCATAAAACTTTGGCATGAACTCTTCAACTCAAAAGATAGTTTTCATTTGTAGAAATTCACAATCTATTAAAGAAAAAAGAATTAAAATGTAAGCAAACCAAGTATACAAAATAATTAAAAATAAATTGTTATTTCGTTCAATTTGAGAATTGTCAAAAAAAAAAAAAAAGAATAAATTTATTTGTTAAAAAACTCATTTTTGTGTCCTGTAATTAAAATTATGATATTTTTATTTTTACAGATGTAAGAAGACACATACACAAATATATACATATTAAATACATTTAAGTGAATAATTTTAAAGTTTCTGTAAAAAACTTAAAATACCTTTTTGGTAACACTGTTTTTTTTTTTTTTTTTGGGTATAGGGTATATAGTGAATAACTGACTGACTGACTTACTGACTGACACTAGGAAACAGGGCAGAGCAGAAAGGTAGGGTTGGGTGGTGTAGACTGAATGACGACAGTCGAGAGTTGGCCGAGAACGTGTACACGACACACACACACACACACACACACATATATACATATATACGTAGGGAAGGGGGATGTGAGTAAGGGGTTTAGAGGGTGTTAGGCAGCTGCAATGGCAGCGCCTGCCGCAAAACAGAGTAAAACGCGCGCATATTTATAACGAAATGCTCAATTTAAATTCCCATCAATCTTGGTCGAATGCCACACACACACACACACACACAAGTTAGTGGGGAGAGTGGGGGGGGGGGGCCTTAGAGTGTTCGTGTTGTCTCTGCGCCTTGTTTTTGTTCAGGACGGGGTGGGAAAGCGTGGTTGGAGAAATTCTCGCATTGCCGTCTGCACATTTAACTAAATGTAGTTGGCGGCACTCACACACACACACACACACAGTTTTGGGGCGTGGCACGCCTGCAAAAAGCATCTCCACTACTGCTGCGACTTCTTCTTCTCTCAAGTCAGTTTTTTTTTTTCGGCGCAGAGAAAAAATTACGCGCCGGCAACCGGAAACCGAAACGCGCAAGCAGTTTATTGGGCGTTAAATTAAAAAATTCTTATGCAAAATAAAACAAAAAAAAAACAAGTCCAAAAACTAAAACAGATAAATACAAATGAAAAAAGAAAGCATTCGAAATCGAAAATGAGAAGTAGCAAAAATATTCTTATATCTTTTATGCTATTAAATTATAGAATTCTCAACAATATTTTTTGCAAGCAAATTTTGCACATATTTATTTACTGAGCAAGTATAAAAAAGGTTATTAAGAAAGCGGTGCTTGGAGCAAAAAAAAAGGCAATAAACCCACCCAAAACTATTTATTTCTTTACATATGCAAAACTGCATTACTTTATATATAAAAAATAATATCAATGTAAATATGGTAAACGAAAGGCAGAATAATATGTAAATGTTTAGAAGCCACTTTCAAGCTGTGAAAGTTCTCAGTTCGAGAAATGTCGCAAATATGAAAGAATTAATTAATTAATTACTATATGCAAGTATTTACTGGAAGCTATCAAATCAAGTTAATACAACTTATTTGTTGACATAGAACTAAAATAAAAAGCGTCATTTATAAATTGACTTTGAGAAGATTTGCACAATCTTAAATTGAATGGACACTAAATAAAATGATCTATTAGTGATTAAATCGTTTTATCCGCTAAATTGAATTGGTGTAAAAATGTGTGTGAGAGAATCTCTGTGAGTGTGTGGGTGTGTGTGTGTGTGTGTGAGTATTTGATATATATCAATAAACACTGGGCACATTCTCGTTAAGTTAATATGCACTAAATACAAAGGCTAAAATCGTTGCACCGGTCAAAGAAAAATCATCGCTTCTGTTCACTTGGTTAACAGCTCGACTCCTGTTTTACTCTTCTGCCCTTTGTATAATAAACGATGACCAGAGCAGTGGTCATTGCACGCTTAGTAATTGAAATGGAAAATGAAATGGTCGCTGCACAAAAACAAAAAAAAAAAAAAAAGAGAATAGAAGAAAAAAAAAATACTGGCAAATACTCTTCAAACTGTGGCGATTCAGAAATCATCAGCCAGTAGAATTGAGACAACGCGACGAGTACTCAGAGCACTGCAGCACTCCACACACCCGGTACCAGCTTACACCTACCCATCCTGGAATCCCACTACAATCCTCTCGCAGTCCTCAGCATTCAAACATACGTCGCATTTTTCATTACGGGCCACGCACACAAGTGCTCCACTTGACGTTTTGGATGATGGCGTGGTTGGTTGAGTTGTTGGAAAGGGGGGGGGGAGGGGTGTGCAAGCAGTCACTTTGATCTGTGATGCAGCTGAAAATAGACACTGTGAACATAATATGGTGCGCCATAGTGCACATGGCAACATCCACGAGCACCATGAAACGACATCAACAATTATAACAATCGAAATCTAAAATTTGTACAAAGAAAAGTAGCAAAAGTTAAGTACAATTTTCATTTTGTATTTTTTATAAAAAATGTGCAAATTAACAAAAAATAAAATATGTTATTCTAGAAACTCAAATCAGAATCAGACAAACATTATCCTCCTGATCATGGATTAGTTATCAAATGTTGCTTATAAAAAATCACAATTTTATTTGCTTGACTGATATTTGTACTTTTTTCCCCACTGTGTCCAGCATAGACATCACCTTTCTGTATACATATGAAATTCAAACGTTTGCAATTTATATATATTGTTTTTTTTCGTTGGCTTTAGTTCTATGTTTTTGCAGCATTTCGTTGCGTGTTTATATTGCTCTTTGTCGCGACACTCTCAAATCGAATTGTATAACAATAATGAATATTGACGTCTGTTCAGTTGGCATTTAATATGCTGACGATGCGCTAATAATGAGATAATATTCTGCGGACATTCATTTGCATATGGAAACAATAACTGAAGGGTATCGAAAGAGAGAGAAAAATTTTTCAAGATTCAATTTTAAATTAAATGTTCGAACGAATAATATTCAATGTCATGAGTGCACATTTATATATAATTTTCTTTTTAATTTAATTCTTTGAAGAAAAAAGATTCGAGTAATACTAAAATAAAAATTAAAAGGCAAACAATAAAGCGACAGCAGCCTCAAGTGATTCACAGTCAGATTTCCGGAAATGTTTTATGCAAAAAATAAATTTATTTGATAAAAGAATCATTTTTGTATCTGTTAATTAAAATTATTATATTTTAATTTTCACAGCTGCAAGAACATACATTCACAAATATATACATATATAATACATTTAAAGAAATTATTTTTTTATTTTTTTAAAAAACTTAAAATACAATAACTTATCGAAAGGAAGAGAATCATTTTTCAAGATTTAAAATTTAAAATTAATTGTTCGAACGAATAATATTCAATGACATTTAAATTGAGTGCACATTTATAAATAATTTTAATTTAAACTACATTTTTTTATATATATTATTTTCCATTAGCAATCTTTTTGCAAGCAAAAGCTTAGACCATTACGTACATTATTCCAGACTCCATCAGAGATCATCTTGGTTGCTCTTTCTGCTCATTTTTTTTTTTTTTTGGGGAAGAAAGGAATCGAGTAAAACTAAAATAAAAATTGAAAGGCAAACAATAAAGCGACATGTAATAAACTGGCTACAGGCGGTTGGTTACCCGCTGACTCCATGGAGGCAGTGAGCCAACGATTCAGTGGAGCACCACCATCCAAGAAGATGAGCTGGAGAGGACGAGCAAGAGGAAGAGGAAGAGGCACAGGCGGAGGCAGAGGCAGAAATCTGGGAATGCCTGCGCGCGAGATGATAACTTGGTGGCCGCGTCTTGCCAGCAGCCTCAAGTGGTTCACAGTTAGCTCTCCGGCAACGTTTTATGCATAAGCAAACATGTCAAGCGAAGCCACGCCTCCACATCCCAGCTGTCGCCGCCCCCATTGAGTTTGGGAGCATAATGTTTATCCAGCTGGCAAAGCTGGCGAAAGATGTTTCGCGTGATTTGCGCAGCGTACACCAGTGGCAACGAGGAAAGAAGAAGAGCGGGGTTTGGTGTGGCCTGGCAAAGAGTGGGAGAAGCTGCGTCGAGTTCATTTCGGGTTAATGCCACACAGGATGAGCCTCAGGATGCGTGTGTCCTTACAGATTTCATGTGAGTTATGACCTGCTGCTTTGCCTGCCTGCCAGCTCTGTTTGACTTTCAGCAAAAAATCCATTCAACTCGTTTACCCATTCCCACTTTTTCTCCCAACTCTTTTCCCTTTCTCTATATATATATATATATATTTATATATATATATATTCATATATAACTGCTCTTTCTCTCTCTATCGCATTTTGCACCCTTCAGTCTGTACCTTGCCACGCCTCTGCGCCCACACTTCAATACCCATGCACTGAAGTAACAAAATTGACAGAAAATTGAATTTGCACATTTTACTGCACTTTGTCAAAAGGCGTCATTTGGCGTCGCTTGGTTTAAGAGGGGCTAGATGAATGGAAAGGGAGGGGGTGCGTCTAACAACTTAAAGCTGACAGATAACACGACGTATACGCAATGTATTCAAATTCCAAAAAATTATATCAAATACACTGCAACACAGATGACAAAAGTTCATTCTAAAAAAAATTCATTCAAGCGAATTTCATTCATAGAAATCAAATTTAAATCAATAATATGTTTGACTGAATCATGGTTATTGCAATTTGGCAGATTTGAAAATCAATATGCCTGGACGAGTAAACTAATATAATTATATAAATAAATGTTGTATAAAAAATAAAAAATAATAAAATTGAAAAGACTTGAGAAATATGAAAAAGAACTTTTTGGCAAAGTACAACGACAAAATTAATTTAATTGGTATTCCTGAAATGCATTTCACTTTATCCAACAATTGCCTTGACGATTGAATTTTTATCAAAAAAAAAATCCCAATTGATTTTGTGCATATGAATAAATATTTGATATATTCCTTTTCAGGATGAAATATTATTCAACAACTGCGAAAATTTCATCAAGTTCGATTTCATAGTCGAAAATATGTTCAAAAATATGAAAATATTTAATTTTGAATTGTTCAACAAATATAAAAGCATTCTTATTGAATATCCGATTTAAGGGTATATCTTAGTCAGTCTCATTAGACTACAATTAAAATATACATTTAGACTTTGTCAAAGTGCCTTTGGCTAATAATAATTGCACTTTTATTGTCAAATGCATATGTCTGTTAGCTTTTAGTTTTTAATAAAAGTGTTAAAGTTTTTAAAAGTTTTGTACATTGTTGTTTCATCTACAATGTCAAAAGAATTGAATGAGAGCCGAGGAATACTTTATAATAAAATTAAAAGTTACTCTGCAAAGCTAGAAAACTTTAGTGTATTTATAGAATAGTTTTTGTCTTATTGTTTTTTTTTATAGTTTTAGCTTACAATTTATTATTGTAATTTAAATTTGGGTTTATATATTTACATTTATTATTGATTCCATCAAACGAGCTCTTTTCCAATAAGGTTGGACAAAATGAGCTAAATTTTGTTATAGTATTAATTTGAATAGTTTATCTTTCAAAATCTCGTTGTGCTGTTGCTACGTGAATTTCTTAAGAATTAACTTCAATGATTGTTTCTACAGATTTGCAAAAAGATCAAGCAAAAAGCCAAATGAGATTGACGAGAGAATAAAGATAAAAAAAAATAAATAAATGCCGCAATTCACGTTACGAAATAACCTTGTCTACATACAATAAACGGCATTTATTTTTAATTTACCAAATGCAAAGGTATTTCCCACACACACACACACACGCACAGTCCAGTGCAAGGGTAGGGGTAAGGGCTTCAGGGCTTTATAAAGGTTGTCAGAAGTCTGTTTATTTTAAAATTCAGCGCGAATCATTTTGTTGGAAAATGTTACACATAATTCTTGTTTAAGTATCTTGTAAATTGCTTAATAACGCCAAAGGGACTCGCGCAACACACACACATATATAAACAGCCCCCACCTTCGTATACCCTTTGCTACCCTCAGCCCGCCCAATTACCCCCTTTCCCTTTACCAGCTCTTTGGCAACTTTGTATTCAAGTGCGAAACGAGCTTGAAAAATTCAAGACAAAAACTTTGCGAGTTCCAAAAAACGAGCAACTGGCAAATTAATGTGCGATTGCGAGTGTGTGTGTGTGTGTGTGTGCGTGTGTGTGTGAGTGTGTATTTGTGTTTGGTGCTTGGGTGGGTTAAGTTGGCACTTGTTTAATTTAATAACAAAATAAATGTTCACAACCAAGTAAATTTATGAGCTCAAAATGCTCTCGCAATGCACACATTAACACGTACGCCAGAAACAACATGCCCTTTGCCCCCCCTCCGTCACCCACCCTGACTCTATACCGCATACTCCCCAGCCGCCTTTCTTATCACATACCCCACCCACCCACAATTTGTGGCACCGCCAAATCGTGTGCATATTTGAGGCATAAGTCCGTTTTCCCAAAATATTCAACGCACTCGCTCATTCCATATTCGGATCTGGGTTTTCGGGAATTGGAATTGCAATTGGAATTCGCCAAGTTCCTGGTTTGACAACAAATCTTAAATGTTAAAAATTAATTTTAAAGATTTTTCAAGGCTACCTTCTGAGGAGCTGTTTGGGGCATAACTGAATAATAACTGTTTCGGGTTAATAAATTGCTTAGATGTATAGAAAAATGTGCAAAAGTTAAGCTGAGAATTATTAAATTAGACTTTGTTTAACTTATAACTGAATATTTGGCATATATAATCCATAATAGAAAAAGGGGCATATTCCTTAAGCAGCTTTGTTTGCTGGGTATATCTGTTAATTAGTAAATGCTGCGGGTGTCTGAATACGAAACTCAAATTGAAACCGAAGTCAAAACACGAGGCTGAACCCATGTTGAAGCTGTTGCTTTCAACATTATCATTTACGGCGTCACGCACCGAGGCAAGAGGCTGGGTAGAGAGGTACTGTGGCGGGTGAGTTTGGGGGGCGGTTGCAGCATCATTTTGCTTGGCTTGCCGCGTCAAATTATGCAAAGTGTTTGACAAATTAGCAAAGGAAACTTGTTAAAAGCGGAAAAGCGCATGCATAACAACGAGTCGCAAGTCTCGCATTAAGTGAAAATTTTGTGAAAATTGCGAAAATTGTTTTCATAATTAGCATTCGGAGAAGACACAGAGACGGCGGGGGTGTGAGTGGCAGGCAGTTGTATAAAGTGCCTTATGCATTTACCTTGAGTATCAGCACATGCCACATGCCTCATGCAACAAAATTGCTAAAGAGGTATTCGCTGACCTGATTTTGGCTGCTACTACAAAAGTCTTAAATCTTTTGAAATACTTCATGAAGAAAATAAAAATGTACTGAATTTTAGAAAAAAAAACGCCTCGAAGCATTAATTTCTAAAAAGCAAATGTTAGAATTGCGGAAAGACAAAAGCCATTTTTTTTTTTTTGCAGAAACATACTTTTTGAATAATTGTGTTTTTCACTCTTAGCGATAAAATGATGGCGAATTCATAAAATTCAAGGCAAATTTTTTGCCTGACTGTATAGAATTAAGTATAGCAAAATAATAAGATAAGTCGCTTCCTATGAGAAGCTGTGTCTGCGTGTGTGTGCGTGTGTGTGTGTGTGTGTCTGTGTGCGTGTGTGTGTGTGTGAGGAGCTCAAGAAGTCGCCTGTCAAATGGCCAAATGGCAACGCATGTGGCCATCAAACGTTTATCGTGAACTCAGAAATAAAAATATTCACCTCAATGACACAAGCACACACACACACGCACACACACACACACACACACACACACACACACGCACACACACACACACATATCAAACACAGAGTTTCGAATTCGAAAGAACTCCCCATTGGCTTATTTGAAAAACGTTTTATTTTTATTGCAGGACTCCCAAGCGACGAGTGCTCAGTGTCAGTGAATGTCATTTCAGACTCACCAACATACCACTGCTCCTACTCCCCCTCTTCCCCCCTCTCCCACTGATTACCAAGTCTCTCATTGCAACCGCGCTCAAAGGTGGAAACATTATCAGCGAAGACCCCCACCAAAAGCGGATGAACCGTCAAACAAACTTACGCAGGGAAATAACACGGTTTTTGGTTGTATTGAGGACATTTAAATACCCTATCTTAACCCCAAAAAATAAATAAAAGATCGCCAATCAATTTAATTATATATTACATAATTTAAATCAAGTTCAAGTCATAATTTGGTGACTAATTTTAGCAGTAAATAATTAAATACCCCTTTTGAATTAACCACTTAACTGAACTAGTTCGAGCTGCCAGTGTTTCTTATTATATTATTAATATTTTTGTTTTGTTTTAATAATTTATTAATTTATGTAAAAATTTAAAAAATGCTTACAAATGTACATTGTTTTATATTGAAAAGATTTGTATTATTCATGGGAGAGATTAGTGATTCAAATAGGAATTTCTACAGATTCTTAAGACGTACTTTATCAAAAGCAAAACGTAGTCTACTTATGGACTTATCTTTCTCTCTCTCTTTCTCTCTCTCTCTCTCTCTCTTTCTTTCTCTCTCTCTCTCTTTCTCTCTCTCTCTCTCTCTCTCTCTATTTCTATCCATATTTCTCTGTCCGTCTCTGTCACCTTTTGGTCCTTAACATTCTGCGGCAAGTCGCATTTTATTTTTTAGCATACCACTGAAAATCGAATGCCAGCCAATCCAAAGGAGTAGCCGAATTGGAAGGACTGAAAAGGAAAAGGATAAGTCTCCAATTTGTTGCTTGGAACCTTGCCGGCATTTGACATATTAAAAGTGGATCAAGCGGGGGGGAAAGGGAACAATGACAATTTGAGTTTTTCTGTCATTGCAAATATTCAAAACGAAAATTAAAATGTTGACGGTTAAAAAGATGCATTTTTGCTGACATTCGAAAGCAGCAAAAAGCAACGGACGTTGAAGTTAACGTTTATGTCAAATGCAAATCAACCTCGAGAAAAAGACGACTTTGACTAGCAAAAAAAAAAAAAAAAAACCCAAAACAGGTGTTCAAGTTTGAACATGCGAAGCAGCGGGCTCAGCTATTGTTTAATGAAAGAAAACTCACCTTGCAACACATGGAGTCGTAGTAGGCGACGCCATGTATATAGATTTCAGATTTTAGTATAAATAAAGTTGAGTTCGATTCTAAACGTCGTCTCATTGTGTTGACTACACCCTAGACGTGTTTCACACAACAGGGAAGACGACTAATTGAGCTTCTGTTGCTGAAACTATTCAGAATTAATATTGAAATTGTCAATTGACATCAGCGGAAATTGGCAAAGTCAAAGTGCAGAATGCAAACAGGATTTATTTCTTTAAGGCCAGTTATATGATTAATCTGAGTTGAGAGAATGCTCAATGCGTTTAAGACATTTTCTCCATTTATATTAAGTTTTTCCTTCTTTTTTTTTGAATGAACTTGAATTCGGTGTTGAATTTAGTTCAAACAGCCCCAAGTCGGTGCCCCAAAGCACTCAGTCGCCTGTGAAATCCACTTAATTCCATTTACTTAAGCTAATTTCACGCCATATTCAATTTACCACATCAGGACCATTCATTATTTATTCACAACATGTAAAATCAATGGGCATCGCAAAAAAAAAAAAACAACACAAAAACAAAAGGAAAACCAACTGAGCAAAAAAAAAAATGAATTGCTGAGTGTCCGTGTAGGACTAAGTGTGAAAACTGACTTGGTCTTGGGAGGAGGAGTATGTGGTGTGCTCAGCTCGATGGAGTGATTTACTTATAGGTGCCCTGTAGCAAGAGATGTGATAGAGATAGCTAAAAAAAAAAACAGTTAAAGCTCAACAGGGATTGCTGTATACCCTATATAAGCATTGGAGGTAATCCTTATATCTAATTTGTAAGTGTAAAAATCAAATAAAAATCCTTTTTTGAAAATTAAAAGCTATTTTCGTATAGATAAAATTGTCAAATATATATATATCCATGGAAATTCGATTGAACTTGGATAAATTAAAATCTACACGATTCGAACCTATATTTAAAGCAATATAAAAATGAGACCAAGTGACAAATATATTGCAAAATCGATATTGAATCGACTATCTAAATCGATATATCTAAAATAAATCGGTGCGTGATTCTATATAGATATAGTTTGAGGCTATTTGGAGTGGCTGTTGCAAGTAAGTGCAGGGTATGCAAAAGGAAGGCAACGAAAAAGAATGCAATTCTGGACAAGAAATGGACGAATGGACCAATGGATAAATGTTTGTCCGGCAGCTCGATCCGCTGCCATCAAAAGGCGATGACGTTCGCTTAATTTGGAGCGATGGAATTATTTATGTGTACAGTGTGTGTGTGTACAGTGTGTGTGTGTGTGAGATAGGACAGCTAAACACAGAGCAGATGGTCAAATGCAGAATTGGGTGTAAATGATGAAAATAACTAAAAAAAAAAAAAGAGAAGAAAAGGGAAAAAATTGGATGCCAACAGGCATTTTCTACACACAGCGAATACTCGAAGTGTGGCAAGTAGTGAGAAGGATTTGTAGGGGACGGGGTTGAAGTAAAGGAGCATTGATGGCCACAGGCCATATAATGGAACGTGCTGAAAAACCGCGTTGTGGCAAATAACATCGAGCATCATTTTCGGCGCATTGCCAACAGCTGATGAGGCACACCTATAAACGGTGCAACGGGGAGCGTGTGATTGATTGAGAGAGCGACTAATTTGCTCAAATTGAATGCCACAAATGGGCAAATGCTTACTTGGCAAGAGGATTGGGGGGGGGGGGGCGCAACACCCAAAAACATCTGATTGCATTTGCGGTCAGGTGTTGCACTTTACCTTTCTGCACAGGACACAAGCAAACAAAAAAAAAAAATAAATAAAACCCATTTTCGATTTTTATTGAACTCAAGCAAATAGTCGCTGTGGTGCTCAGATTGCACAAATAGTAGATTAGTAGGCCAGTTAGCAAAAACTGTGTAACTCAAATAGCAAAATTGCTATTTGCTTATTAAACATAACTTTGCCTGTGCTGAGGAGAAAGCCATGTGAAAAATGTTTGCATTCTTTATTTATATTTCATCTGAACAAATTGAACTAAATGTGAAAATGATGAGATTTTATTTTAGCTTATATAAACTAAATACTATTTGATTATTTTATACAGATAAGATACAGATTTTGATTATGCGTTCTGCGATGGAAAATGATGTTCTATAAACCACAGCTAAAACACTTCCAGATATGGCCAAAACTGTAGCCAAATGAATAAATGAAGGCACATGAATAAATGAATGAACAGAGTATCCCATATATATGCATATGTATATATATACATGTTTACATATATATATATATATATATATATGTGTGTGTGTGTGTAACGGTAATGGTAATGGCAATAGCAACAGTAACAGTAACAGCGGCAAATGTTTGCATGGCCGTCGCTTTGGGAGCTGTGCCAATATTTGCGTAACGTGTTTGTCAAGGAAATAAAAACTGAAAGCGGAAAAAATCAAATGGAAACACTGACCAAGCACAAAGAGATGCAGCCAGTCAGAAAAAAACAAATAATATACATATATATATCTGTATATATATACATATACCACATATACATATATATATATATATCTAATGATAATTACACTTGCTTAGTTTGGTTGTCTATTTTTTTTTTCGCACTAACCCTTTTAGAAGAAATGTCCTTCTTTTCATTTGATAGCAGCATCAGCTAACAGACTTCCCCTCCACCTCTTTCCACTAACATTACCAAAAGTCGCCTATTTTCAATTATGTTATGTTATGTTGAGCATGATGTGGAGGAGGGCGAACGGGAGATCCTAAGGCGTAGAGATAACAAAGCAACAACAAACAGATTTCAATTTGATTGATAAACACAGCACAGTGTATAAGTCGCTGTGTGTGTGCGTGTGTGCGTGTGTGTGAGTGTAAATGTATAAAAGATGTTGCAATCGTAGAAAGGACATCACGAATTACAAGAAAGGCAACAAAAACCATCAACAGTATCGTCAAAAGAATGAAATATATATATGTTTTTAAAAAAAAAAAAAAGGAGATAACCTTTTTTTGATGAAATGGCGAAGACTAAATACCCTATCAGACCAGGCCCCCCCAATTGTTTAGATCTAATATTTTATGGTTTCTATATGTAAAGTAGAGCAAAAAAGATGAACTATTTCAAATCGACTGCTGATGCTGAAAGTGAATATATTTATTATTTATTTCTAGAGATCAAACATGCCACCTTCAATCGTTTTCACATTTTGTGTCACAAATTATAAAGCCTTTTTTATCACTTTGTCAGAGGAAAAAAAAAAAAATGGAAAAGAAAGTGCCAAAAAAATGTTGTAAAAAAAAATAACACAGCAAAAAAACTGGTGTGGATATTCTGGAAGAGGCTGTTATCTGATACGCCTTGCATGGCCCTTGCACACACACACACACACACACACACACACACAATCACAATAAGTGGCTGTTACATTTCACACCAAACATTGATGGAGCTGCCAAATGGACCAAGAGAAAGCAAAAAGGACGAAAGCGAACCGAGACGAGACGAAGGTGGAGAAACAGCAACCGAACAAGCCACAGAAATAGTCGAGCAGTTGTGGCCAAAGCCCGGCTAAGAACTTGGCTATGTCTATGGAGTGATGCGTGGTTGTGGTTGGGATGGTGGGGTGGTGGGTAAGGGGGTGGGTAGTTGTTGGTTGAGGGTTGGGGTTAGTAACTGTGTCAGCTGCTCGAGCTGATGCATAAAAGAAAATCACAGAATTTCACAAAAGATGTTTATCATTTTCACTTGGGCAAAAGTTTTCAGCTAAAATGGCAAATATTTTCTGCTTACAGATTTTTGCAACTAGATAAAGTGGTAAAAAAAAAAAAAAAAAAAATAGAAAGCAGCAAAGAAGGAAAGCACTAAAAGAAATAAGCAACTGGCAAACAGCAAGTTGGCAACGGGGCATGGGGGCATGGGGGCAACTGAGCGGCGGGCTGGAAGAGCAGTCAGTTGGAGGCAAATGCACCCAAAGGACATAATCGCCAATGGCCCACAACTGAGTAGCGGATGTTGTAAACTCACCAAGGATACAAAAAAAAAAGAGCACATATTCTGCTGCTGGTTGTTGTGCTCCTTCATGTTTGAGAAATCAGGAAATATAACGGCAAAAGTGGCAGTTAAAATTGTGCTGGGAATAAATCTATCATATAATGCAATATTACAGCGTAATGCCCATCGATAAACCACACGAAAAAAAACCCAACCCAACCCAACCACAACCACCCACAAAAACCAACCACAAAAACCACATCAAGTCACCCACTCACAAAAAAATATATATATAAAAAGATTGTGCAGCGTTTCAGTTAAATGAAGTCGATTATTTGCTGGCCACTGGGAATGCCACAAAAAAAAAAAAAAAAAATGTATATATGATTGACCAAATATCTAATACATAATCCTATGAAGAAAACATGATTGGGGATTTATTTTGAGGGAAAAATGCGTAAGACAGAAAAAAAAAACAAGCTTAGCAAACTAATTAAAGTTCAGAGATGATTTTGTGGTGCCTCAGCAAAGATTAGTCGGCCAGAAAAGTCACGACAATATTTGAATCTAAACTTGTAGAAGCAAGGCCAAAAATATCAAAATTAAGTATTTATTTATATATATATATATATATGATCAAATTGATCAGGTTTATTGTTTTTACTATCCTGTTAATTTGAGGTTGGTCAGAAACGAGCTGCTGATAGAAATATGAAGCGTGCATTTGGCCAGGACCGTCAGGGTTAATGTGACAAGGCATTGGTGAATAGTTGCCGGCATGGCCAGGAGCCGCACAGCCACAATGGTCTTGGCCATTATTTAAACGATGCTCACACACACACACTTACACACACACACACACACATGCGCTGAGCGAGGCAGGACGTTGGAGCATATCCTGCAGCACAATTGAATTAGGTTAGTCATGCTTTAATGCACATCAACATACATGCAGCCAGGCAGGACAACGCTATGTGTGTGTGTGTGTGTGCTTGGTGCGCTTGTGGATGTATGTGTGTGAGTGTGTGTGTGTGTGGGCTCTCATAAATCTCATTGTCAGTGTTTAACTTTCTTGTTGGTTTAACTTAACTTCAAGGAACAACAGCAAAAGCAAAAGTCATTTGTCATTTCTGTTGGCAACACACACACACACACACACATAAATAAACACAGACTGTCTATAGACAGCCATATGCATATGCACATATATCCTTTCCAGGAATAAAACTAACAGCTACATCAGGCAGCCTGCAACACATTGGATTCGACATAAATGGTATATACAGTACAGTACACACTCAATTGAATATACATCACACTTAATTACGGCAAGCAACACTAATCAATTAATACGTTCAGTCATTATTTACACTCGATAAAGCAAATGAAAGCAATTGCATTTTAGTGTAATTTCATATTCAAATAGAATATTTCCGATTTAATCAATGCAGAATAAGAATTAAATTTATTGCGAATTGCATATTTATTTATGCACACTTTTCAAACTAACACACAACGTTGAGTGTCGAACTTTTGATTTATTTCGAATACTTTAGGTAATTAAATTAGTATATGTATTTTACAAATGGAATTGATTTTCTTATGGATGCATCTCATGTTGACTTGGTGTAGTGTACAAATAATGCATTTGCATTTCATTTTTAGTTAATTTAGATACTGTTGTGTTATGTTGTTGTTGTTGTTGTTGTTGTTGTTGTTGCTGTTGTGTGTGTACATGTTTCCCATAATGCACTCAACCGCAATTAATATTAAGTCAAAAGCATGTTTGCAAAACAATTTCTTTGGCATTTACAATAATGGTTAAAGGGATTAAATGCAAAAATTCAACAGAAATAATCATGCATAACTCTGACTTCAAATGAATATGATTTGTAAGAACACACACACACACACACACACACAGACATACACAGAATTTATAGGTTAATATATGTTAGAAAATTAAATTAATTAACTGCAAATTACTTTGTTATATTTTTGTCATCATTATTATAAATGTCAATTGCAACATTTTGTTGTTGTGGAAGTTGCCTCCGGTCGTTGGTTGTAGCTGCTGCACACCCAACACACCCTCTCTCTCTCTTCCTCTCTCTCTCTCTGTCTCTGTCTCTGTCTCTGCCAACGTTAATGACTCAAAAGCAAATAGGCTTTTATTATTACTAATGAATCCATAACCTCTGCCACTCAAATGGCATGCCACATTCTGCCACTGCAAGCACTCGTTGTCCGGCAATTTTGCGATATGTTCAGGTTACCAGATAAAGTTTATTTTGGTCTTGCATTGTTTTCTGACTCCCATTTGTACTGAAATTGATATTCGAAATGCAAAATGCAATATAAATCCAAATCCCGTGACTTGCCTCGATTGTATCACATTTTGTGTGTGTGTGTTTGGCAAAATAGAAAATTAAATCTTTCGCTATTTATAAACAAATACCACAAAAGGAATTCTCCTATTTCTGTCCATAAAATAACACAATAATTTTGTTACTTAGCTTGCAATGAATTGAAAAAGATATCTGCTTCCCTTGAATGTGAATCGATTGGATTTTTAAATTTACAGTATAAAATACATAAGGAAAATTTGGAATCCAGTCTTTGGTGGACGATCTTGATAATTGGAATGTTTCTTTATCATAAATCTAGATCTAGATTGTTATCACCTTCATAGTACATCTGTTAATATTTTAAAAAAATTAAATAATTCAAAAATTATCAATATTGTGATTTCTGTTAAAAACCATTTTCACATAAATTATACACTTAAATCGAATCGGAAAACATTAAGAAACGGAGCTAATCTAATGCACATTAGCTCAAAGCCGAAATGAACTGTTTCATGAACAGTTTATTGAACCTAGACTGAAAATCCTAAAATACTAATTTGTCATAATAGTGTAATTGATGAAATCGCAACAACAACAACAAAAATGTATTAACATTAGCCAGGCCTCATTGTTGTCGTCGGGCCTTTTGTTATCGCATTTGGGATTGGCGTTTGTTATATTCCATACATAATAATATAGATATTGTATTAAAATGAGCTGCCGTATCCCAGGGGATATATCATTCATGTAATTGAGCCACAGCAAAATGCTAACAATGGGAAACATTTTTCAATGCTACCAATTGTGGCCATTGTAATGCACATAAACTGAAACCGGAGTCCCAACTCTGATCCTCGACCAGACAAAGCGATTGGCATTTTATTGGCAGGGAGCCTAGCATAGTTTAACCATTGGCAATTGGCCGTCATTGGTGCACAACCGGTTGTTGGCCTGCTAATTACCTGAAACACACACATGCCGAATCTGTGCCGTAACCGGGCTAAAAAGATGATTCGATTGGTGTCAACACTATTTAATCTCTTGGCTCAAATTCTTTTTGCTGTGTGTGTGTGTGTGCATGTGTGTGTTTTTCTTGGTGTGCATGTGTGTTTGTGTATGGGGACAGCAGATAAAAAAAAAAACAAAAACAAAAACAAAAACAAAATTGAAGGCAAGGGGTGAAACTTTTTCGATTATATGCTCGTAAAAGTTTTCGTTGTTTGTGCAAACCACCCACAACTGGGCCATAACCACAATTTAACCGCA
Organism: Drosophila longiperda; assembly: GCA_035042125.1. Classification (NCBI taxonomy): domain Eukaryota; kingdom Metazoa; phylum Arthropoda; class Insecta; order Diptera; family Drosophilidae; genus Drosophila; species Drosophila longiperda. The sequence goes on from JAWNLV010000120.1 coordinate 3,085,866, forward strand.
AAACAAGAGAGCCACCAACAACAACAACAACAACAACAACTGTGTCCACTAAACCGCTCGATAGTTGTTGTTGTTGTTGTTGTTGTTGATATTGGGAATGATAAAGAGAGGTGCCAAAGTTAACCAAAACCCCCCCCAAACTGAGCCAATTGTGGATGCGGGGAGTGAAGTAAATTCGAAAAGCAGCTCGTAAACAAGCAATAAAATTGTAAAAAGGACAACCGGCAACCGTTGCCACCAATTGGCATTGTCAAAGAGGGCACACACATACACACACATACACATATATGTGTGCTCCCATATGTGTACAATTCTCTGTGTGTGTGTGTGTGTGCTAAGGACGCACTTGGCTGGCAACCTCGTTGGTCTTTTGATAGTTTTCGCTTTTCGCATAGTTTGAGACAACAACAACAACAACAACAACAATTCTCAGCTATTGACGACAACAAGGCCAACGGCACAAGTGGGGCACACAGTGCACACTGGCACACAACGAACCATATCACTTGCATATTACTATAAGAATACTTTTGAAGTATGATTGCATATATTTATCACACATTTAACATTGATTAATATTTTTATAAATTATTTTTATGTGTTTTTGTCGCCTCATAAATGTTTTTATTTAACTATCTATATACCATATACCTCTAATACTTAGAACATCTCTTTATAAATTCTTATTTAATTTCTTCTTTTTTTATATCTGTTACTCATAGTTCTCATAAATATTTATCAATTCACCTGTTCTAACCTGTTCTTTTCTGTTTCAAATATTTATATATATCTATCTATATATCTTGAAATATTAATTGATTTACTTCTGATCACATTTCATTTAACCATTCCTTTACACATTCACCTCACTCATATCAATCAGATTTGCTCTTTATATAGCTTCCTTTCTGTCTTTATCTACAAATAAGGCAGAATATTTCTCTCTTTAAAGACGCATATAAATATTTGTGTTATTTTTGTTGATCGATATTCCGATAAATCACATCTTTAAAGGTGCATATAAATATTTTTATTATTTCTGTCTATCGATATTCCGATAAATCACAACTTTAAAGATGCATATAAATATTTGTATTATCCCTCTCTATCTATATTCCGATAAATCACATCTCTAAAGATGCATATATATATATTTGTATTATCCCTGTCAATCGATATTCCGATAAAGATGCATATAAATATTTGTATTATTTCTATCTATCGCTATTCCGTAATATCACAACTTTAAAGATGCATATAAATATTTGTATTATTTTTGCTTATCGATAAATCACATCTTTAAAGGTGCATATAAATATTTGTATTATTTTTGCTTATCGATATTCCGATAAATCACAATTGGCTGTCAGTTGCTGGCTGCTTTGGCCCCCAATTTTGCCCACTGTGCAAGCTTTTATTAAATGTGTTTTTCTTTGCATTTATCTTCTTATGCCCACGCACACACTCAAACACACACACACACACACACTTTTGCTACTTTCGACCATTGGTGGGATCTGCGTATTGATGTCCCGTTTAGGCTGCCCGGTCTTTCGCATGCCGACGGCGTACGCTTAAATATTTTAATCAAGGACATGGCCATAACGGAACGCATCCTGGCAGCGATTTGACATTTTTAAGTGAATGCCAAGGAGTGGCTGGGTGGTGGGTAGGTGGCAGGGAGCAACCGCAGCAGGCACAGGAAGTAAGACAAGCGAGAGTAATTGATTAACACCTGAGCGTCGCTCCATTATGAGAATCCCCGTTGGGCATGTTGTCGCCCAGCACTCTCCTCTCTTTTCACTCCGCCCGGCGTGTTGCCACTTACAGAAATTAGACATCCCCACCCAAGCCTCCAAAGTCCTCAATCCAACATTCAAGCTCTCAGCCAGCTTCTTGACGCTGGCCACAAATCAAGGCAAAACTTGCTCTGCGCCACCAGCAGTAGACGTTGCATGAGTTGAGGCAGCGAAGGTGGGTAGGGGGTGGGCTGGGTGGCTGGGTGGTTGAATGGTGGCTTGTCGCCTTTCTCTAAATGTGTCATTAAAAAATTAAAAGTAAATTCCTGCACGCAGATGCTGGCGACGCTACCAAAGAAGACAAGGGACAACGACCACAACGAGAACGAGAGGATATGGATGGGGGACGAGGACCAGGACGTAGACTACGATGCGGACAAGAATAAGGACAACATTGTTGAAGTCCTGTTACATTGGCCGTGCTGTGGCTTAAAAGGTTGCCATCGCATTCTGTCGCGAGCGGATCAGATGTGCATCCTTGCGGCGGGGCCATAAAGTGGCCACAAACTGCTGCCAAGTGACTTGCCGTCATTGTGCCACAATGAAATGGCGGAATGCTTAACAAAAATCCGCATAGGAATGGCCATTATACTGGCAAAACCAAGCAGAGCCATGGTCAACTCTTCAAAACTTTTGACCAACTTATAATTTCATGTGAAAATAAGGCATGAAAAACATCGACCAACTTGCTTACAATTGCTCCTAGGCTAATCTGTATATGTATCTCCAATGTGCAATGTGCATTGGAAAAGGCAACCCCAGATGGTATACCTTGTGGAGAAGACACATATTCTTGAGCAGCCGAATCGATGTAGCCATTAAACCAGACATTTATCCGACTTTTTGCTGCCAGATCAGTCAACTATTGAAACAATGAATTCGATTTTTTTGACTACGATCTGCTGGAGTACGTAATCCTGTAAGAATGTCGAACACTTTGAGAGCCAAATCAATGCCATATTTGAACTCGTTCGTTCAATCAGTGGTTGTGTGCCTACAGCACCTGGCCACAAAGTGCATAATTAATTCAATTTATAGTATATATTTTAAAATCTTAAAAGCCTGACAGTGAACCGCGGTTTCCTGCACAGCACCCAAACCAATTTTCAACCGTCCCCATCGTGCCCAGCCCTGCTGGGTCCCATGCCTGCCCTGATTCCCACAGAGCCGTGGACCACAGTTCGACTAAAAGCAATCAACGTCAATGTTACAGCGAATGTAGGTGGCTGTGAAATACGCGGGGTTGCACCACACACGGGGGCAGAGAGAGAGAGAGAGAGCGAGAGAGAAGGCAGTGAATGACAGCAGCATGTAATTTGATTTTTGGCGGCTCTCATTTATGGCTGGCAGTCAAAGAGACACATTTTTAATGCCCACTTACATGGCTGGGAAGGAGTGGAGTATTTTTTTTTTATTTTTTTTATTTTCACTTGCCGTTGCATGTTCTTGTAAATCAGATTTGGCTCCAATCCATCACATATATATATATAAAACCTAATTTATTAACATTAATTAATTGATAGAGTTGAACCAAACAGGAAAAATCTCTTTAAAAAATATACTCAAACGCTCACAATTTTTTTTTTTTAACTACATGAAATTACATCAAAATAAGTAAACATGTTTTTCAGACTTAATTGATTTTATATTTGATGCAATAAGCGTAAATTTTATTGCGCTGCATATCGAAATATTTACATTTTGATATCGTTTGAGTTAACATGGCTCTGATGAATTTTATTAATTGAAGAAATATTTGTAAGCAATGAAATGTAGGTTTTTCATCATATAATTTGCTTATTTTCAACTTAAGCGTTAGCTGATTTCTTGAGGCATAGTTAACAATTTTAAATATGTACTAAAAAAAAAAAAAAAGTGGCGACTTGCGTGAATTTAATTTACTTGCACCATGGCGAAAGACCAAAATCGCTTCAAGTGTCAAAAAGTGCGAGTCGAAGACAGGCAACAGTAAAAGCTTCGCAAGGGCCAGGGGGCATAGCCAGTGGGGATGGGGGGGGGTGGTGAGGTGGGCACTGTTCGAGTGCAACTTTTTGTGCAGTTGACAAAGTGTCGCCTGAAGTTTCGATTTATAATTAGCATGACACACACTCCAAGTCCAAAAAAAAAACAAAGAAAAAAAAAAAGAAATTAAAATGAGAAGAAAAACGCAAACTTTGAAACTTAAGAACAACCAAACTCCTCTGAATAAATTCCCCCCACCCGAAACCACGCCCCCTCATAGCTGTAGACAGACTCAAGATGTGTGTGTGTGTGTGTGTGTGTCGGTGGGTAGGTCTAGACAAGAATCAATATTTCCTCAGAGCTTTGCCACTGGCACTGGCGCTGACGTTGGAATATTCGCTGTTGCCATAGACAAAGTTTTGAAATTCTGTTTTCATCACTGGCGGCAACGTTGGCGACTCCAAGATACTCTGAGAATACCAAAGTTTGGAAACTGATCGAAAATCGTAAAGCCACAACTATATTTAAATATGGGCATTGTCAAGTATTGCATTATTTGACTTGACTTTAAGTTTAATTATTAACTTTTAATTTGCAGCCGTGTTTAAAGTTTAATTTCAGGTTTATTTCGATCACCTTCAGCAGAGTCTTACATACCCCAATTTGAGTGGATATAATTCCCGCGTCTGGTCAAAGTTTAGCTATGGCCTGCTCAAGCTTGCTCGGACTTAGTTTCGGAGCGTACTCGGTTTGAGTTGGGGCTAACGCGAATTTGACTTCAAGGTTTTAATTGCAAGTTTCGGCGCGTTTGCACGAGACAATTCTGAGCTAAAATCAATGGGAAATCAAGTCAATGTGCTACAGCCAGAATCAGCAGCAACAGCAACAGCAGCAGCTTGCAGCTTGCAGCTGCAGCAGCAGCAGGAACGCAAAACTGACCTGCGGCCGGGAATTTGGAGAGCCTGCAAAATCGAGCGTAAACTTTATCTGGCCGCGAGATTCTTCAGAGTGCGTCAAGATTTTGGCTTTTTATGTTAGTTTTAAGTTGCTTTAGTTGTCTACCCCCACCGTACATCCCTCCACCATAAGCGCCACAACTGCTTCCTGAGCCGCACCCCATGGAGATGCTGCTCTGCGGCGGCATTTAAAAGTTTATCTGGCGCGGAACTGAGACTGCCCCTGCAACCGAGGCATTATAGCTTCTATTTTTATTTTTATTTTTGTTTTATTTTTATTTTTTTTTGCCAGCGTCCTTTGCCCTCCAGCTTTTTCTCTTAGCGAAAATAATTTTATTACTTCTTTCACTTTTTCGCATCGCATTTACAGTTATTTTTTGCTGCCTGCTGCTCTACTCCGTAGCAGAGTTCTGATTTCTGGTTTTTACTGCGCTGCAATTTTTACACCAACTACAGTTAGTCGGATTAGCTAAAGAGTGTAGTTTTCTGGGTACGAATATGGGGTGGGGTTGGTTGTGAGGGCGCTTGTGGGGGAGTTGGTTGCCATGCCAATCCATTCACTGACTCTGCTCAGCTGGCAAATCGTTAATGTTCCATAAGTGCGTAATTCGATTTTGCTCTTGGATCGATGATGAGCTTCAAATCAAGTTCAACATTTGCCAACTCAGTGAATTTTCTTCCGCTATTTTTGTGCTCTTTCACGCGTTTCATTGGCAAATGATTTGTCTGTGCGGCTGCACTTTCAGTCAGCGAGCGAGCGTGAAACTTATTGCAGTGTCAAAGCTAAAGTTGGCTATTTGTAATTAGTGAAGTGCAAACTTTATAATTTTTAACTAAATATAAAATGGGAAAAAAGAAATGTTCAAAATCTGATATTACATTTGAAAATAGAAATGGTCTGTTTGAGCTTAACTCTATCTAATTTTCACATTCACTTTCTGTTTGGTTTTAATTGAGTTTATTTGAGGTGTTGTCGCCCATTAGAAGATTTTTCGCTAATTAGCTGACTTTAGTTTGTATACCCTGAACATATTAAAATTGTGTAGAAAGGGTATAATGGTTTTGTCCATATGTCTGTAACAGGCAGAAGGAAGCTTCTCCGAGCCCATAAAAGTCATTAGTTTCTAATTAATATATAATATACCTATTATGAATCAACTACCAAAATTTCATCAAGATCAGATAAGAAAAACCAAAGTTATGGTCAAATATATATTCTCACATCGATCTCATTTCTAAAAGCAGCCGCAAGTATTTTCTGTGTGCATAAATATGCGAGCGCATGTGTGAGAAAGAGATGGCATGATAATCGATTCGAGCGTAAATATGTTTTTGTGTGTATTCTGCAAAGCCCCGTTACCTACAATTGCGTGTACGTAGGTATGTATGTGTGTACATGCACTTGTTTTTAGCCAGCCAATTAGGGATCAGTTCGGGCTTGTGAATAAAAATATGCGCTTCATTTTATTTTTTGCTTTTTACACTATGCTTGCTAATTAAATAAATTAGAATATATTTAACATCCAGTTTAAGGGTACATCGTAGTCAAGCTCACCCGACTACAGGGCATGTAATAAATGAATGAACTAGCCTGCTCACATTAAGTGCAAAAATAAATTAGAATATATATAACAACTGGATTCAGGGTATATCGTAGTCGAGCTAACTGAACTTAAGCTTTCTCTACTGTTTTCGTTTGGTTTTTTTTTTCATGATTCGCGATTCAAAGCAAGCACACACACACACACACACATCGATTTCCCCTACCATGGCAATGTTGCCGTATCAGCAAACAAGATCAGCAAGCTCCACATTTTAGTTTGGTCATTTTCACGGCATGTTGGATGTGGGGAGGCGAGGAGCAGAGAGTTTGGCCAACAAGAAACGCATTAGCGGGTTCCATCGCACGGTTTTAAGGGGGGTGGGGGAGGGGTGGGTAGAATGTCGCTTAGCCAATGGGTAAACAAAAATAAGCGCGTGAAAAAATCTATTATGACATTTGTGCGTTGACAACTTGACGAAAGTCATTAAGGATTAGGCGGAATTCCGTTTTGTTGTGTTTCTGTTTTCTTTGTTGTAGCAGTTGCTGTTGTTGTGTTGTAGATCCAAAATTAGCTATAATAATATAAATTATGTACAGCATTAAGCAGAATACAAGCAACGCAGCGAGGCGTAAAAGTAAACACGACAAATAAGCATCGCGGATAAAGCATATGAAAATAATCAAAGCAGAACAATGAAAATCTTAAATAGTATAAACAAAAAACTGTACAGGGGTAAATGTGTGTGTGTGTGTGTGTGTGTGTGTGTGTGTGTTATTAATAGATAATACAAGTAGGTAATATTCCAGATATTACAATAAACAAATAATGTCATAAGTTAAAAAGTGCTTAGGAAACCAGTTTTAATTGATGACTGAAAAATGAGGTTTTTTTTACCAAAATGTTGTCTTTAGCAGTTAAATACGATATTTACTTAATTCCAATACATATAAATAAATATTATTTTTTTTATCTTAGTTTAAATGAGAATTGATGCATTTTGCAGGCTGAAAATCACATCGCACTTGACAACTCCAACTATTTGGCAAGGTCACTCAATGAATTATAGAACAACCGCGCACCCCACACTTTTTCCCGCATATGACCTCTCACTTCAAAGGCTTTGATTTGTTGTTGTTGTTTGTTGATGGCGTGCGTGAAGTTTTTTGGCACTCACCAAATTGAATCCTTTCACTTTTTACATTGGCCCCAGGCTGAGGGCAAAAGCCAGAATGGAGCCAAATGGAATAAGAAAGCGAGTTTGTCTGACGATTGAAAACGGCGCAAGTTTTTGATCTTTTGTAAAACTCTTTTGCCTTATAAGAAAAAAAAAAAAAAAAAAACAGAAAAAGAAGAAGAAATCATGTATACACACATGATGGTCGGGACTTGGGGTCATGCATAAAAAAAAAAGGGAGGAAATACGTTGAAAACTTAATCGGATTTGGCGTACGCTGATGTTTTGGCTGCCCTCTCTACTGAATACCCTACCAGATGGCATAACAAAAATAAATTGATATGGCTAAAAAAATTCGATTTACCAAATTAGCTGTTCATGTAAAGTAAACAAATGTAATTCGTTAAATACCGAGGTTTGTTGAGGTAAATAGTTAAAAAAAATAAATATAAATTTTATTGAAAGCAAAATGAATAATGCAAATGTGAAGTACAAATTAAAATATTAAATATTGCTAACATGATAATAAGAAAGGCTTTTGAGTTATTTTTTGATTTGATTTTGTAAGAGCATTTCAAATTCGGCATATTAAATTGTTTTGTTATTTGCGGCAAATGCGAAAAGAAAAAATTTTAAAATTCAACCGGCATAAATCAAACACTGGCGCGTACCCAGCCAGTTTTCATGCGCTGCCTAAAAGTGTGCCGCGCATAAAGGATAAACTGGCTTTGACTACCCTTCCGAACACCCACTCCCCTCAGTACCCCACCCCTCCACGCACACAGCTCGTCCCTGCTGTTGCTGTTGTGGCAGGATTCCAAGCGACAGCCGCAAAATATTTACGCCTCAGAAAACTTTTTTTCCAAACTCATATTTAAACTTTGCGTGTGGGTTACGGGTTACGGGTTACGGGTTACGGGTTAGGGGTTACGGGTTACGGGTTACGGGTTACGGGTTAGGCGTAAGGGATGGGTTGGGAGGTTGTCGATGTTGTGACTCTCACTAATGTTGTTTTGCCCAATTGTTGCTGTAGTCAGCCATGTGCGAGTATGTTAGCCAGTATACAGCTTGTATTGTTGATTTTCAAAATCAAATTTTGACTTAAATTGATTTTCAGCTCGCACATTTTTCTACTCCTCTGACAAAGCAAAAAAGGCCCAGCATTTGAGCTGGCTGCGCGGTGTAGACAGGTATCGAAAATTGTATATAAAAATCGAAATTATATCAGACTTACAATATGTAAAATATTTTATTACGAACAATGCAAACACATTTTAAGATATTGTATAAAATGTGTTTGCTTTTCAGTTTTATTTTGCTGCTTATTAATTAGTTTTGCGCCGGAAACATATCTGTGTTTGAGAATATCGTTTTATTTATCTCTCAACTATTCGAAATTATTTAACTATTTTCTTTTGCACATTCCAAAAGGTATTGATTAATTTGTAATTCTGTCGCGCACAAAAAACAAATAATCAGTAAAAATGCTGATATGATATTTATAAAAAATTTGCAAAAGAGCTACAAAAACTGAACAATAAAGTTTTACAAACATAAACTTAAACCTAGAAAACTTAAATATTTTATGAAAGTCGAGGAATATTCAAAATATGATATCGAAGGAATATTCTTAGCAAAGTAAAATGCATTTCAAGAGGTTAGCAGAAGTTTGGCAAAAATATTAAACAAATCAGCTTAGTAAAAAATAACCAAATATATTTTGTTTTTAGATATTTAAGCTACAGATTAGCCGACAACTACAAGTTGCGCCTTCTTGTTGCCAGAGTCACGGAGGAAATGAGGAAAATGAGGAAAATGTGGAAAATGAGCAGTAAAAAGCAAAGGAATAAAAATAAAATGACTCACTAAAATGTCGGAAAATGAATAATTGAAGAGCTGCGAGTGTGAAGGAAGTGCTTGAAAATTGCACAAAAGGTGCAAATAATGAAATTCTTGGCGTGTTGGTCTGCCCATGTGGTTGCCCCACTGGCATGTGCCATGCCATGTGGCATGTGGCAAGCTGAACCGAACTGCGCTTTGAATACCAAATAAATAGGTGAAATTAATACAAACACACACACACAAACAAAAGTGTTGCCAGAGAGTTGCCAGAGAGTTGCCAGCGTTTGTCAGAGTGCTTGCCAATTTTTTGGGGCAGTCAGCAGAGCAGTCAATCCCCCCTCCCCCCCCCCACGCCAGCAGTGAACAATCCTATTGTAGTAGTCCTTGTTGTCCTCGCACAGGACGTTCAATTTTTAGCAGCCACAATTTGAAATATTTCGCCAGCATATTTGACAGACAGCTAAGTTTGCGGTGTGGCGATCTCTGGTGCGGTGCGGTGGTGCGGTGTGGTGCGGTGCGGTGTGGTGTGGTGCCTTGCACACATTGCAATGCCAAAGGTAACAACACTACCCTACACACCGCTCCTCTTCTCTCTTTCTATCTCTCTTTCTATGCGTTTGCTTCCCTTTTTTAAGCTTCTTGGCTAAAACATTTTTGGGGCATTCGCATTGTTTTCGCTGCGCTAGTGTGAAAAGGGAATGTGAAGGACAACAAATGAAATGTTTGACTCATTTCATTGCACAGCACATTCGGTCACACATTCAGTAGCTGCCCAGTTATCTGTGTGTGTGTGTGTGTCTCTGTGTGTGTGTTTGAAATACTCTGTTTGCAAAAATTACTAAAGGGATATAAAAATCATTCAACACAAATCATTAATAATGCTTACAACGAAAAAACGACTTGAAATTGACTGGTTAATAAATCAGTAACAAACTCTGCCGATTTTGTAAAAATATGAGCGATTTCTTAAAGCACTTCAGCGCAGATTTTATCGTTCTAATGTTTGAAGTTTGGCCTCGACAAAGATTCTTATAATAAAAATAATAAACTGAAAAACTGCAACTCGACATAAATAAAAGATTGTGAAAAAATGCTCGATACATGAATTAAAAAGTGTAGTTTTGTGTTTCTTTATATATGCTTATTATATAGCTGGATTTGTAAGCAGCAGCAATTTGTGTGATTTACATTGCGTATACGTAATATATACGCAAATAAAGACTCATATTATTATTAATAAAAGTGATGTCTTTAATTAAACACAAATTTCTTCAAAGAAAATGAAATATGCTGAATTTTAACATATGCTATTTATAATTTAAAGTCTAAGCTAAAATTGTGTTTTTTTTAAACATTTCTTGGATGTAACCAAAAATATTCAACGCGTCTCTAAAAACAACAATTTTATTGTGGTCACAGAGTATTTGGCAGTCGAGCAAAGCTGTATAGAAGTGAGAGTGTGTAAGTGTGTGTGCAGCATTGTGCTGACCACCAGACGGAGTAACAACAACAACAACAGCAACAACAACAAAACGAACAACAAGTAAACAATCGAGCGTAATAATGAAGTAGCTTTTTGATGCGACGCCAGTTTTGCCAGTGTGTTGAGGGGCTGAGGAGGTGAGTAGAATATTTTGAATAGGGTTTTTAGTGGGGAATGGCAGGGTGCGGAATACGGGCTGCGGGGTGTGTGAAGGTGAAGCGTGTCTCGTCACTTGAGCGTCACAATACAATGGCTCTAACGAACGATTCGGCCAGGGGACACTCAGTTTATGTGATTTTCGAGTTAAAATTTAGCAAACAATTTTCCCATTCCCCGACCCCTCCATCCATCCCTCCCGCAGCACCCCAACCGGCGTAAGCATCCCTCCTTTGAAACCGAGCGACTGCTGCTTGCCCGCACTTGTTGCCCTTTTTTTTTTTGTTGTATTTTATTTTATTTATTTTTTTTTTTTGGTTTATTTGTATTTTGCTGTTCGTTTCGCATTGCTTGTTTGTTTGTTTGTTTGTTTGTTTGGTTGGTTGTTTTCCTGTTTATTTGTTGGCTTATTTGCTCATCCTCCATCATTCACAATCACATGTGGTCAGTAGCGAGTACGTGGAGCGAAGGGAGGGTGGGTTGTAGGTAGGTGTGTGGAACAAAGTCGGGGCCAGAGTTCACAGTGTGTGAAATTCCTTGCTTCCACTTCATTTGCCATTTCGTGCCAGGGACACTCAACGAATTCACTCGTCTTGACCAACATGGAAAATATTTGCGTTTTTGTTTGGCTTCACATTCACTCTGATACATCTGCCCCTCACACAAAAAAAAAAAAAAAAAAACCTGCATCAGACTAAGCCCTCATTTCCCCTCACTTTATTCACCTTGACACATTGAATTCAGAGACTTTCTCGCTTTCACTTTGCTCTCAGTTCCCATTAGTTCTCGGTTTAACTTTAATTTATATTTACTACACTTGGTGAAAACTCGACTGATCTTTTAAAAACTAGATTTTATATTTGGTATGGTTCGGAAAAAATATTTTCAACCTTGTTTGAATAACTTTCTTCCATCCATTGAGTGATTTTAAGAGCTAATTTGTAAAATATAAATATAAATATAAAGAAAATCGAAATTAATTTAAAATGGGCTATTTTAATATATTTTAATTTACGTTTCATTTCAATGAATTTGATATTATTTGCATTCGCACACAATTTAAAGCTTTAAACGGCAGCTGCAAATGCCAATTCCATTTCCATCAGCGACTCGTATTTTGGCAATCCATCAAATAGATCTATGCGAATGCGGGTCAAAATACTTTTCAAAGACCTCCAAAACTCCCCACATAGTTAGACCCCGCCAAAGAACAAAGGAAAAAAAAAGCAGTATAAAAATGGCGCTTTAAAAAAATAGAAGAAGCGAATGAAGTACACAGCGTATTGGGCATTTGTAGGCGTTTTTTTTTTTGGGGCGTGGCGCAGCCAGTTAAATTCTCAAAGAATGTGTGGCAGCTGCTGAAGGTCAAACCGGAAAGAGCCAGTGGCAGCTGATGTACGAAGGAGGGTGGTGCGGGCAAAAGGAAGCAAATGCCAACTGGACGCTTGGCCGAGATGAGCCGGAGCTGGAGTCAGTGCCGGAGCCGGAGTCAGTGCCGGAGCCAATGCCAAACTATTCAGCGAGCTGCGGGTTTGCAGAATACATTGAACCCTGCTCCTAAATTTCATGTCTGCCTCTGCCATAAAAGCCATGTATGTATGTGTGTGTATGTGTGTGTGTGTGTGTGTTTAAATGAATTTTTAATAAAAGCGCCACATGTTGCCAATTGAAGTGCACATACAAATGGATGTGGCCAGACCATATCATCGCACTCCATAACTACATACAAACATACAGACAAACATGCATTGGCACACACCACCCCCCTCCCCACACCCCACACCCCACACCAACCCTTCCCTGACCCCTAATCAACAACCCCTCCCAACCCCGCCACCGCTCTATGGGCCTAGACATTCAGATGCTGCACTGACGAGCCATTAGTGAATGACTTTTTGTGCCAGGACAGCCAGGACAGGGAGTCGAGAGTCAGCCAGGAGTCAGACAACTCGACAGACAGTTAGACCAACCAACCAACGGCAGGTGGCTCGCTCCAGTGGCAGGCAACGGTGCAACGGCAACGGCAACGGCTGCTGCCTGGTTGACTTTTAATGTTGCCTCAAAGCGTTTTTTGCTCCATTTATCTTATGCACATTTGCAACTTGCAACATGGCTCACTTTTTAGGCTTGGCGAAAGTCGTTGCGCAGTTTGAGGATAACAGGCACTAAAATGGGCACAAGTTTAAATACAAAACAACCAACAAACTGATTAACTTTAAGTTTTGAATTTATCAAATTCGATTTAGATCTTAAAGATGTACATTTTGTAGCCTTAAAGGATTAGCAGACGAAATAGTTGTGGTCTGCGTGCTTACTTAATTGAATTACATAATTGAATCGATGATTGCTTTTGCCAAGGATGCACTTCAATCAAAACATTTAACGAAACGAATTGATAAACGGGATGAAAGTGCAAAGAGTCCTTCGCATTGGCTTCGGGATGCGTTTGAGCGTAAAGGAAGCGTTTGCGCAATTTCCACCAAGTGGTTTGTTTTTTCCAGGCGGCAAACTTCAAGTTTTGGCATTTTTTTCAAGCGATTTGCATTTGGAATATCGCTACTAACCCCCACCCCACCTTCCCTTTATCAATACTCACATTTCTTGTGTGTGTTTCCCTAATTTTTTTTTATTCATTTTTTATAATGTTCGCCCTACAAATTTAACAATTAAACAGATTTAAATATAGTCAACAAAGAAATCGAATTGGTTTCGCAGACAGTGTCTGGTTAATAATTTAGTCCATAGTCCACTATGGGTTGAAATTTAAAGGCAATTGTAGAACCAGCTCTTGAAAACTTCCCAACATGACTGATTCATAACGACCTTAGGGTAACGTGGAGATTCGTCATTAAAGACAAACGATTCGTTAGTTGGTAGTGGCACTTCAAATACAGTTGATGATGATAAATCGTCCAATTCATTGGGATCATGGGGTTCAGCCCCAAAAACGTTATTATCGTGCATATCGGCGTTCATTTCAAGTTTCTCCATCTTTTGATCACTAAGTTCCTGTTTTAGCTCGAATGCAAAAACCTGTACCATCAGTGTGCAATGCTCCTTGACCTTAATGCTGCCATCGGGCTGAAGGTCGACCTTGTACTTGATTGGACCCTTTTGGATGAGCACATGGATGCCGGGCTCATCACTTATTTTGTCGTTATGCGGCGCATTGATTGGGCTGTACATTAATTCCAGTTTATTAATTTCACGCTGCAGTATTTTTTCGCCTTCCTTCTGTTCGGCTGGCATCAACATACCGAGGAGATTCCAATCAAAGATCGAAGGTAACATACCGCTCTGCACAATCGAATTGTGTGTCACAAAGTCGAACTGTCGACCTTTCCATTCGGAACGCAGCTGTACAATCCAAACCTCACCATTCAGCTCACATTCATCATCCATGGCCTCCAAAGGGGTGTCTGCAGGATTAGCCATTACTAGATTTGGATGAGATTAAATAAAAAATAATAATTAGCAAGAGAAATGCGACTGAATTGAATCTGTTTAAATATTTGAATGTGTTAGCAATTGTTACCTGGTTTCAACTGAACAAAAATGAGAAAATCAAAACGTATTTGATTTGAGTTGGCAAAAACATTAAAATTTCTTATGGCATTAGCTTAAAGTAATATTCTGCGGTGCACTTGGCGATTTTTTTATGATTGTAAGTAAGAAACTGAATCATCTGGTTATGCATAATACTTTGTATTTTGTTAAGTAGTTTCAACTGCAGTTGCTGTCCAATTGGCGACAGCTTCAATTGTGTTTATTGTATTTAAATTAACTTATTTATTGTTATTGCCAAAAGGCAAGTGTCCCGGCACAAGGTGAGCTGCTGGATTTCCCCGAAATAAAAATACAAAAAAAAAAACAACAAACACAACAAAAGTAATAAAAACTTAAATTTGTCGCCGCTTGTAAATGGAATTGTTTAAAGGTGAAAGCGAGCAACGGCAAACAAATAAACAAATTAAGGACCGAAAGGGGGTGCGGCAAGTAGCGGTAAGAACTGAGTGTGGCTGTAGTACGGCTATATGAAAGAGGCGGAGAACGAGGAGAATCCGCAACGGATACGCATTATTTTTGCCAGGCCAGCGAGCAGCTAGCAGGAGTAACCCTCAGGAGGAAGCCGGCGACGCCGCAACAATAAGCCAAACAAAAAAAAATATGCAAAAAAAAAAAAACAGCAAAAAAAAAATCCCTACAGCACAACTGCAATTGAGAGGCAAACAGAGGCGGGCCAGGGGCAAAGGACGTGGTAAGTAGGGGTTTTTTTTTTGTAGCAAACGTCTGGGAATTGCAGACGACGTCGGCTCATGGCGATTTAATCTTTGCAGACATTTTTATTCAAATTTATTTTAATATTTTCTTTTGGGCTGCGGATGCGGATGAGGATGCGGACGCACAATGCACGGGAATTATGGCAACGACAAGCGGAACCGAGGGCAATCCAGCTGCTACAGAAGGGGGTAGACGTTATAAACATGTATGTATATCAATGTTTGTAGGTAGATAGACATATATATACATATATATAGGTGGTGCGCTGTGACATTATCATATGCCCAGAGCAGAGCACACAGAGCATAACCAGGCTAAGTTCACATTTTACATTTAACCTGGCAAAATATTTGAACAGTTACAATTGAAAAATACTTTCACTTTCACAGTTAAAACAAACGTAAACAATTCTCAAAATAATTGTTTAAATAAAATTAAATACTTTCCACACAAACTGAAGCTTCATTACATTTTTAATAACAATTTTGAGCAGGCATTTTAATTTAATTAATTAATTAATTATTTTAATTCATATAATTTAATTGAAAATTATATTCTATTTAATTTGGCTAAACTCTTTTTGTATTTAGTTTTCCGCACAAAAACGCCTCATTGAAGTTTTCAACTCAAATGTTAGAAACCAAAAGAGATATTATTATTTTGGTTTTTTTGGTATTTTTACTTTTATTGCAATTATGAGTCTCGGGAGCAGCCATTAAAATATTAAATATGTTGCATTTGTCCCGGTTCTGAGGCAGGCACCGCATTCGCAATTGCATAGCCGGAGTGCCCTCAAATTTCCGCCGTAATGCGCTTAAGTGTGTAATAGTTTCGTAGCCAGGACGAGGCAGCTGCTCTAATGCCAAAACATTTGTTAGCTCGTCCGCAAATAAAATACAAAAAAACAGCACCCAACCATATATTAAGTGCAAAAGTTGGAACTCTCTGCCCTCTAGCTCAGCTCGGGCGTGGCATGTTCAAACAAGAAAATGTGAATATATCACAAAAAAAAAAAAAAAAACAGTAATAAACTAACGAAAATAAAATGTGTTAAATTTCACTAAACTATCAATAAAATTTAGAATAAAAAACTGTTCAATAACACGACTAATTCTTAAAGTAATTCGCGCTGAAAATTATTCTTATTTTGACCAGAACCAGAGAAATATATAGGGTATGTCTATGATTAGAGAAGGTCGGGAAGAATCAGACAGCTGGCCAGTTTATTGGTCAACGGATGCTGTGAAGAGGCTGTTTTAGCAGGTGGGTGTGAGGGGGGCAGGGGCATGCAGCTGGTCGGACATGTTGTCAACTTTGCAAAAAGCGGAAGTTAGAAATTTCACAGTGCGCTGACGCTGTTTGTTGCTTGCTGCTTGCTGGTTGCATCTGATGCCGGACTGGATGCATAGAATTCATTTTGGGCAGAAAATGTAAAAGGCATAAACAGCATCGCACAACATCCGCATATCTACACACACACACACACACACACACACGCACACACACATATCCGGGGGGCAGGCGAATGCATGAGAGCGCGACGAGCGAGCAGAAGAATACGACAGGAGTGAGGAAAGTTTGCAGGGTAAACGAGGGCAAAGAGGAGGAGCACATGTCCAAAATGACCATCCGCATTTGTCCTTGCGTCGGCTTGTTGGCCAGTTCGACTTCAGTACCTGGCCATAATATGCTAAATATTGCAACCTGTACGAATTTAATACTGATTTAGCCCAACACAAAGTTCAATGAACGTCACAATTTAAGCTAGCTTAAAGTAATAATAAATTAATTATAAATTAATTATAAATTAATTATAAATTAAATATAAATTAAATAATCAATTGCAGCACAGCTTGTGGCTTATGTTTATCGTTTGATAACAACTCGAATCGTTCAGTTGTTCAAATCATACAAAATGTTGAATGTTGAAAATAACACTGAGATTTATTCAACAGTAAATAATGAACTAATTGGCTAAACCACTGAATGCCACTGGAGAGTTCAACTCTAAAGATTTCTCGAAATCAAAGATAGCTAGAGAAAAAAATCTAGATATTTATTAGTGTGTTATTAGTGTGTCCGGAACGCATGGCTTATGAGGGCATATTTAGGTATGCAACAGACAGAGAAAACCAACTGCAACCAAGGAAAAAATAAAAATAAAAATAAAAATAAATATATATATATATCTAAATATATATATATATATTTCAGTAATTATAGTCGATTCCACTCCAATCTCAGAGACAAAAAAGATAACCAGATTCATTATAATTAAAATTATAGTTCTCATCTCAAGATCAAGTTTTATTTCATGTGAAAGAAATTATTCCTTAAACTCCGCTTAAGAGTTGGAAACAGGGTATTTCCTAGTCGTGTTTTCTCGACTATAGCATTCATACATTTTAGCTATGCAAATGCAGGCATGCCGAACACAAATCGAAAATCAAAATCTACAACTTGCAAATAACTTGCAAATAGCAAATAAAAAAATACAAAAAAAAAAAAAAAAAAAATACAAAAAAACTAAAAGATGCAAAGAATTGTGTTAAAGCCAATACCTGCTGAAATGTGTTGTGTGTGTGTGTGTGTGTGTGTGTGTTTTGTGCTGTTATCGATGTCGCCATTGTTTGGCTAATTCATGTGTCGCCTGCAGCAGGCAAATCGGCTAAATCGTTTAAAGAGTCAAATGCCAAACCAGCAAAGAACTTGCAAAAAAAAAAAAAAATGCACAAATATATTTAAATGTCTGTCTGGCTGCGTGTGTGTGTGTGTGTGTGTGTTAGCCATGTTTAATTTGTTATCTTGTGCAGATTAGTGCCATAAATTGTCGATGCTTGCGTTTTCAATTAATTGAAATTTGAAATAAATATCATTTGCATTTGCGTGCAACATTTTAAATGCATTTCAACCACAACAATTGATTTTAAATATCGTAAGCATTGTAATTGCTATAATTCGAATATCACCTGTTTATCGACACACAAATATGCACATTAGTTTTATATCCTCTGCCAATTATTGTCTGTGTGAATTACCCAATTAAATTAAAGCCCCCACCCCCACCCCCCCTTTCAACTGATGGACTACTTAACCAACTCGCCAACAGATATTAACCACAATAATTAGATAAGTGCCCAAGTCCAATATCTGCATATTCATATAGATTTCACATTGCTCAAGTTTACAGATGATAATTACACATCCAATTCATCATCTTCCGCAAGGCAACAAAAATTAATTGCATCCTAATTAATTCTAATAAGCTGATTAATATTAGCCAAGCTGTTAGCATTCACAAAAGCAAAGCTTATATGCAAATTATATCTGAGCATTGAGTAAGGATTCATTAAATACATAATTCATAACGAGTGAAAATGTTGCTCAAATATGTTGTTTGAGTTATGCTGATTCCTTAAATGAATTTGCAATTTAAATCGAGATATTTTTACTATGCATATTGTCTTAACTTACGACTAGTT
This sequence comes from Drosophila longiperda, assembly GCA_035042125.1. NCBI lineage: Eukaryota > Metazoa > Arthropoda > Insecta > Diptera > Drosophilidae > Drosophila > Drosophila longiperda. The sequence goes on from JAWNLV010000120.1 coordinate 3,104,545, forward strand.
AACAATAATTGTGTAAACAAACTGTTTGATTTGGCTTAAAGCTGAAATTGTATTTATTTATTTTCATTCTTGATTATTTTCAGTTTGTGCTGCTCAAACTCGGATTTCTTTTGACATACTTTCAGGTCAACCTACACACATAAACGTACATATGTGAATGTGGTAACAGTATTTAAAATTGCTTGCAACATATTAAATAACATCAAGTTGAAACCACTCATTTCTACCCCCACCCGTCCCTGTTGTTTTATGCTCTTGCTGTGCATATTGTTGCTTTGGCTTTATGATTGTGGCCCATTCAAAAGGGGACACACACACACACACATAAGAGTAAAGCTCTTGAATACAACACACCCACACACACACACACACACCCTCACACACATACATGTGAGTGGAGCGACAGGTAAAAATATAAATTCGCAGCTTTTGTGCGCGCCAACATTTTTAACATACTAATTAGTCTTTTGTAAGATTCATTATCATAATTGTAATTAACAACAAAAACTGGCATAACCCAAACAGCCTGGGCAGAGCAGCAAAAAAAAAAAAAAAAAGCGTGGACCAGGTGTGGGTTGGTCTGCGGGCTGGAGGGTGACTAGATACGGGTTTGCATGCGACGATGTCAACAAAAAACGATTGCAAAAGGGCAAACGAGAAAAAAAAAAAAAGTGCAAAGCAGGCGGCAAAGCAGCCGCCTGTTGCCCCATTTCTCTGTAACGCCCCCCCCCCACCCCCATGCTCTGCTCTGCTCTGCTCATTCTTCTGCTCGTCGTCTGTTTTCCCTGTATGCTTGTTGTGGTCGCCTAATCCTTGCCAGCTTTGCTCTCGCCGCTAAGCACCCAGACAGGGCTGTTATGCCAACTAACAAATCACATTAAGCCGCTGATTGCGCAGACTTAAGGCTCGTAATAAAGTCTATGCAGTATTCAAATACAAACACACACACACACACATGCACACACACACACACACACATGCACACATATGTCAATTGGATTGTTTTGAGGCTGGGTGTTAACTGTATTTAAAACGTTTTCTACTCTGGCTTTCTGTTTACAGTTAAGTCCTTAAGAGTTATCCAAGTCTGCAATTATGGTCGACTGGTGAAGTCATCTTGGCATTTGCATTTCCCTTTAAGTCATCATATCTCAGGCCATTTATCATAGTTAAGTTAAGCAAGCAATAATATTTTTATTTAAATAATTAAATTTTATATATTATTATGTTAATATTATTAACTTGTCTAGTAATAAAATTGATTAGATTAAATTAATTCTTATATATAATAATAATATTTATATTAAAATGATTAAATTCGAGATATTATTATATTAATATTATTTACTTGTCTAGTTATAAAATTGATTAGATTAAATTAATTTTTATATAAACATCTCGCAAATAGTAGTTGCCAGTTATAACATCAAATTGTGCCCAGTATGTTTGGTGTATAGTGTGTGTGCGTGTGTGTGTGAGTGCGCGTGTGTGTGTGCGTGTGTGTGTATGTGAGTCCAGCCACAACTGGGATTAATTTCACCCAGTTAGAGGCTTATTTGTTGCGTCGCTTCCCCAAATGTAGAAGCCGAAATCCGCTTAGGCCAAAATGACATTAAATGTCATTTAATCAAATATCAAAATACACAAGCGATTTAAACAAAACGGATTAAATATATTTAAATGGCTAACAATAATCTGCTAATATTAGCCATGTGATTTATATTAATCGCTCTCTTATACCCTGTAATTATTTCTTTATGTAGATTCAATAAATATGCTGATAATTTGCAATAAGAAATAAATGTTTTTTAAATTTATATAAAATATTTGCTAATATGAAATGAATGCATATCTTTCTCTTGCTAAAGGGTAGCTAATAGTCGTGCACTCTCAATTAAATTTGAAATTAATTTTTTTGTTGTTGACTTGGTAAAAACAATGTGGCCCGCATTAAATCGTCAAATTTTATATTTATTGAATATGATTGGCCATATTCATAGCCTGTATTTGATTGTTTTCATTAGCCACTCATTCACAATAATTGATTTTGCAATCGTTTAAATAAACTCCAACTAAATTACAGTTTAAAATTTAGATTTTGTGAACCAGTCATAAAATATTTAATTTGCTCAACTTTAGCAAATTTGCTCCTCGCCTTCATTTTGCTGCTGTCCAGCGGAAACTCTCTTATAAATTGAGAAATACAAAACTAAGTCTATGGTATTTATAATTATGTTATATATTAAAAATATAAATAGATGAAAAAAACTTATACTTCCAACAACCCAGTTCGAAAATTTGCGAGGCTTCTGATTGCTCCTCAAAGTATGCAACAATTTTGTTCCGCAAACCTTTCTGTATTTATTCTACTTAAATGACCCAAGTTCCGCCAAATCCTTACAAATTTTCAATGTACATAATGTATTGGAATCCCATGGTAACATTTATAGAAGAGTATTCAAGGAATATCTGCAAATTTAACCCCAAACCGATGGAAAAATAATCCTTTTTTACTCGCCGAATTCGAGCAAGATTGGAAGGTCCTTTGGCCAGTTGGTAGCCCTGGTCAAAACAAAATGTTTGACACGAAATGATGAGCATTTTTATGTTTTGAGAAAAGTTCTTTGAACTCTGCTTTTTAAGGACTTTTGTCAGGTAAACATTTTTAAATTGATTAATTTTTTTTCTATCTTGCAATTTTGTGCAATTTTTTAGCGAATTTGTTTGTTCAATCCTTGAAAAATGGAAATGCAAGCAAAAGTGACTTAAAAAAATATACATTTTTCAAATGTTCATATGTGTACATGATATATATATGTATATATATATATATATATATATATGTATATATATGTACATATATTTACAAAAGGACAGGCCATAAAATTTCAATTAGGCAAAATTCATTGAAGAAGTTAATTGACAAAAAACCAACTACTTCAGTTTACTCTTGCCACTTTCAACAGCTAACTTCTACTCTTCCTCTTCCTCTCTCTCTCTCTCTCTCTCTCTCTCTCTGTTTATCCCTCTCTCTCTCTCTCTCTTGCTGTTGCACGCATCGTGTATTGTTATCTCTCTCGCTCCACGCAATTTGCAGGTTTTCAACATGAAAATTAATTTTCGACAATTTACTGCGCAATCTTACGCAAAAGTTGAACAAAAGCAACGACGCCCACTTCTGCCCCCCCCATCCAGCACAAACCCAACTCAACCTCATGCAACCCCATATGCCGACCAACCAACCCCCACCACCCCCACAGAGGCGGAGCTCTGCCACAGTTAACCCAAACAATATGCAGCTGTGAGCGGCATTTAACGGCAAAGCGTTCAAATTCCTTTACACTTGGAGTAATGCCGCGAGTGGCATACAAGCCCAGACAACCAGTGGGAGGGGGGGGGCGAGTGGTGGGGGTCTAGTCATGGTTTGTATGGGAATGTGTGTGTGTGTGTGTGGTGTGTGTGAGGGCAAATTGCATAAAACTTGTTGAAAAATTGTTAAGCTTGAGTTGCTGCTGCTGCTGCTACTTCAAGCAATAACTGCCCCTCACTCCCAAATCCCTTCAACAAAATCAGCCGCATCTATCTACGCAGACAATAACCGACCTTCCACACACACTTCCCCCCCCCCACACACACACTCCTGCTATTGTCTATGGCTTCTCAACTACATTGTCATTTAATTTTGGCAATAAATGTGTGCTTAACTCCCAAAAAAAAAAAGACTCAAACCCATTTTTTGAAACTCCTTCTCCTGCTCCATGCTCCACTCCGCCGACGACAACATTGTGTGCAAACTGTCTGATAATCGTCTTCCGCCCATTTTAACGTGACCTGCAGCTCCATGCTCCAAGCATCTTTTTCGCGCACATGTGCGTCATTTAAATTATTCAACGGAAGCGATTCCAAAGTCGCCTCCAGCAAACGCCTACAGCAACGCTCCTGCCTGCTCTACTCTGTCTCCCTCTCTCACTCACACACACACACACCAACACACTCTCAATATGTGTGTGTGTGTGTGTGAAATATGATATTATGATGTTCAAATAAATTACGCGTAAAATTATTATAGCCATATTCGTAGCTGGTCTTAACCAAAAGCCTCTTTTCCACACTTAAATTCCCCGCGCCTTAAAATTGGCTTATTCGCTTACATTTTCCGGTTTTTGGCCACTTCATTTATTAATAGTCTTTAATATTAAATCACAATTGTGGGCTCTGACAACCGATGTAATTAAACATGCTGCATCCTAAGACACATTCTTGTCGGAGCTGCATCAATAACAGAAATTCCTTTGTTCAGAAATATGCTTTGTGTGTGTTTGGCCCAAAGCGTAAGCTGTTTGGGAAATTATTATGGTATCGCATTACATTCAAATATATGTTCCTTATTAGCCATGTCAATAATAATCTAAAATGAAATTCATGCCTCAAACACAATTTTGTTTATTCTATTTACAAAAAAATTTCTACATATTAATTAGATAAATTTATGTTTCAACATTCGATTTTGCAATTGAGGCAGCATTAAATAAATCAAATAAAATCAAATTTTGAAATTTCAACCCAGGTAAGGCTAATTAGCAAAGACTGCAATCAAAACTATTCTAAAAAAAAAATAAAAAAAACAATTGAAATGAAATTGATTTGATTTATTTTGGAAATTTTGTTGTTTAATTGCCTTCAGCTGAAAGATATGCAAACATTTTACAATTTTTGCTTTGTTGCCTCCAAAAAGAGAGCTGCAAAATTGTGTTTTTTGCTTAATAAACCCAGCAGCAACAATCAAAAATTAGCATTAAAGTTCAAAAACGAAATTGGGCACTTCAAACTGGTAGCTAAAAGAACTGCGAAATGAGAACTTTGAAATGAGAACTGAGAACTGAGAAGTGAGAACTGAGAAGTGAGAATTGAGAACCAAGAACTAAGGAGTTGGACACACGTGCGCTTGGCATGAAATGAGCTGCAAATCCTTTTGCCAACAGTGAAAGACAAAGTTGAAGCTGTGTGGGAAGGGGGGCAAGCAAGGCGGCAAAGGTTAGCCAGCTGCGGGTCATGGGGTCAGGGGTTGAGATCCGCTTTTGCTGAGTGAAGCTGGCTGGAATTGTGGTTGGTGTGGGGGGGGGGGGGTAGGGGGTAGGGGGATGTTATTGGGGGTTGGCAGCAGTAATCTCTACGCTTACGTCAGTTTTTGCAGTAGGCCGTAAATACTTTACTCGGGCGCAGGGTTCTGGTCCCTTTTGAACCAACTCCAACCCCCGACTCCATCTCCTGCTACTTTGCCCCACTTGCAGCTCCTTTTTAGCCGATTTTCGGTTCCTGCTGCCGCCAGCAGTAAATATTTATGCTTGTGTTTTATTTATTTACATTGTCAAAACCAATTTTGCCCAAGGGTTCAATTGTTTTTCACTTTTATGCCCAAAACAGCAGCAAGCAACCACCCCCCCCTACACCCACCAACCCTTCACGTTTCTCGTGCCTTCCGCACTTTGGCTATCTTTGTGTCAGCTACACGCATGCAAAAAAAAAAAAAACAAACACTTTTCTGGACTTTAGGCCATGTTTACAACTTTTGCTTCAGCTTCAAATAGCGAAATTATTGTTTGCTTTCAATTAAAAGCCTTCAAGCAGACTTTTGTCGCTTCGTCGCCTTGTCGCCTTGTCGCTTTGTCGCTTTGTCGGTAGTTTCTCCCCTTTGTTCTTCCACCTGCCAGCTAATTCAAGTACCAATCCACATCAGCTGGCATCGCAAATAAGAAGCAACTCTTTGGATTGCTCCCCAATGATTACTCAGTTTTCAATTGCATTTCGGCACTTTTACTGAGTTATTGGCCAATTAACCCGTTCATGTTGGCACTTGGTCTTGTTATAAAATGCGTAACTGCAACAATATGATGCAAGTTTGTAACACACAATAAATGTCAACATTAAGCACACAATTTTTTTTTGCTTCGTCATCAACATTCGATCGAAACGTATTTTTTAATCGATTATTCTTCGATAATTGCTAATATTCCTTGCGCTCCCCTCCCTCCTCTCTCTTCTAGCCAAGGGCGTACAATTTGGATTGTTCAGTTTACAAAATGTGTGCAGCTTTTGCAACTTTCATTGACTTGCATTTTGGCTGATTTTGGCCTTTGTTGTGAATTATCTACGATTTGGCAAATTTAATTTACTCAAATGCGAAATGCTTCAGAGCCGAGTCCATTCAGAGTTCAATCGATTGATGTGTCTTTGGTGGGGTGGGGAAAGGGGGGGTGTAGGGGGTTTGTTGCTATTGCCAGAGCGCATTAGGTTGTTTATCATGTTGAAAGATTGAATGGAGCCTTCTCAATTGCCACAAAAGACAACTAAGGCACTTGGAATCTTTTTTGTGTTGTATCTCTCTCTCGCTCTCTCTCTCTCTCTCTCTCTGTGTGTGTGTGTGTTGTGTTCTTTCTTTGTGTGTTGGTTGAACGAAAGTGAAACTCGCCCATCATCGGCCATTCGCATGTCAACAGAAATGCCTTTCAATTTATTTAATAATGACCCCAATCAGTGGCTTGACGTTCCCAGCTTAAATCTCATCCCCGGTTCGGGGGCTCCCCGTTCGTTTGTTTGTCTGCTTCACTGGACCAGGAAGCGTGAAACGGCAAACGGAAAAATGGTAAGCGGGAAGCGGTGGGGGAGGGGGGTGGAGGGGCAATGTGGGGCGTTGCGTTGTATGACTGAAAAGTTTTATTAATGCCCCACTAGTCTGATGTTGACTGCTGCCTCTCATTCAACTCTCAACTCTCGTCACTTCCCCCCCTCCCCCTCCCCCACCCCTTACTCTCTCTGCAACTCCGTTGCTTTATTGTGCAGCATCAGCTTCATTATGCGTCCGAAATTATGCAAGCAACTTTAATCCCTGGCAACAGGCAAAATCCCGAAACGAGATATTAGCACTTGGATTCGCCGCGTGGCAACATCCTCTTTAGATCCCCTTTCTTGCCACATCCCCCCCACACTGACGCTAGCGCATTTATTTGCAACTTGCTTTATGCATAAGTGACGCAACTTTGTCGTTGACGCATTCGTATCCACTGTGGCAAGGGGAGGCGGGGGCGTGGCATTTTAAATCGCAAATTAAGTGCATTTCTAGCGCTGCAGTTGACTAAATACACTCAGGCAATTAACTGCAAATCACCATCCAACCCCCCTCCCCCCAACCCTGCACTCACTGTACAGTAATACCTCATTAGCTTGTCTCTCTCGTAATACACTTGGTATGATGATTAACTTAACCAACAATTTGTAACTTGCTTTAAGCCGTACTTAATAAACTGATTAAATTCGTATTATTTTGGCCAAAACACTTGTTTGACTCAAAATTGCATTAAAAAACAGACATTTTCAATTGGCACACTTTGAGTAAATTAAATATATATTCGTCATTCACTCGACAAATTGTCTAATTTGGTTTTATTATTATCAATTGCTCTTTGTCACTTTTCGAAGTGCACTTAACCAACTCAGACTTGGGCTCAGGGCTGGGGAAAGGGCTGCTCAGTTGGGGGGGGGACAAAATCGTGTCAACCAAAATGCAATTAGTGGCTAAAATATGGCGACCGTTTAAAGTTGAACAGGTAAAAAGGGTGAACCGGGTGAATCGGGTGAACCGGGTGAACCGGGTAGCCGTGTCGGTTTTATTGACGTCAAAATGCAAATGGAAAATGAAAGATGGAAACCACAAAATTTCAAAAATCACTAATGGATTTTTAATACAATAAATAATATGCACAAGGGCAAGGGGAACAGTGATCAAAAGGCGACGAATGGGGGCAACTGGGTTAAATGGCCGGAGAAAGGCCAAAATAATTTTCTTGTCATCCATTAAAATTACACAGGAGTGACACACACACATGCACATACATATATATATATATATGAAGGAGTTGATGAGCCTGCACCTCTTCGTCCATAAAAATGTTGAACTAAAAGCGATACACAAAATAGTATCCAGGACACAGTTGCCTCGCTTTGCTTGCGGTTTGGTCTAGGGGGCATCGATATAATTGAATATTGCTATTAATGCGCTCACAGACACACACACACACACACACACACACACACACACACACAGAGGGCACACACAGAGGACACACACAGAGGACACACACAGAGGACACACACTAAAGTGCTACTTAAGGCCACAAAAACCACACAATACTTTGTGCCCCCAAAAACCGAGGCACATAAAGCAGACACCAAATTCAATGCAATGAACTACATCGAACAATGCCCCAAAATCTATTCAACGTCACATTAAGCATTATAAATTATATGAAAATGAATCCCAAGAAAGGCAAAAGTTAGAGTATAATCTGAAATAGAACTTTGAAAAGATAATTTTTGATATTCCATATGTCCGACTATAAAAATGGGAAAATATTACAAAAATTAAACTTTAAGAAAATTTCTTATTTGAATACGATTAAGTCACTCAGACAGATTATTTATGAAAAGAATGAAATTAGTGAAATATGAATATTTTTGAGAACACGTAACTCTTTCCGAAAATTAGCATTAATTTTGCCATAAAATAGATCATAATTTTTTCGTTGATCCTAACTGATTATATAACTTATTGGATTACTCCTTACGTTGTATGTTACATAAGTTCTAGTTATAAATTTGTTCTGGTTATCAACTCAGAAACTAGTTGGAATTTTCGAAAATATTATATAGGAAATGTGAATGGTTATTTTATAACCTTAAACATGCAGTGCAGAGTGTGCAGAGTTCGGTTATTATTTTGGTTATGCCATCAAATTGAATGAAATCAATAATTCATTAAAATAATGTATGCATAAAGGATGAATATTTATGGCCAATGGATTGGTGATAATACCAAAGCGCCGCAGAATAAACTATGCAAATCGACTTCACTTTAATATGTGTGTGTGTGTGTGGTAGTGTGTGTGTGTGTGTGTGTGTGGTTTTGGCCGTTTAGCAGTCGAGTTGGCGAACATAATCCTCAACAATATTGTTAACAACTAGTGAATTGAAGCTGCCAACGCACTCCGGATCACTCTGCTTAAAAGATAATAACTGACTGAGTACTCCAAAATGAAAATGAAAATGGATATGGAAATGGATATGGAGATGGAGATGGAGATGACGATGGGTTGCACAGCCATCTCGCACATCCGAATCTCATCTTTCTGTATCAAAATGAAGAAGTTAAAGTGAGAAGCAAGAAGTGAGAAGCAAGAAGCAAGAAGCGAGAAGCGAGAAGCAAGAAGCGAGAAGCAAGAAGCGAGAAGCGAGAAGCATGCGCGGGCAAAACAATCTAGGAAGCACTTAACCGAATGAAACACAAGTAAACAAATGAAAGTAAGCAAACACAAGGCAAGCCATACAGCAAATAGCCAGTGAATGTGCATTGTGGTGGGGAGGGGGGGAGTAGCGGGGAGCGGGACTGAATTGGATAAAATGGGCAAATTTGGTTGAGAACAAAGCACAAGTTGCGGAAGTGAGGAGCAGCACGACAGACGACAGACGACAAACGAGAGACGACGCAGGACGCAGGACGCAGGACGAAGGACGAACGAAGTCCTGCTCAAAACTAAAGCAATGAAATAAAATGGAAATGAAAATGCAAATGCATTAAGTATGCAGAGAGCTCCAGATGAAAATTCAGTACGAATTGAAGCTGCTGCTAAAGTTGCAGTCAAAGTCAAAGTCCAAGTTGGTTAAAGGGGGGTAAAGGGAGTGGTGTGCTGCCTGCCTGCATTTAGAGAGTTTGAGCCAAGAAACTGAGAGCAGCGGGTAAATAAAGACGTTGCCAACGGCCATAACAAAGTCTTGTGTGGGGAAAGTCGCCATTCCAATGGGCCATCAAGTTGATTCATGGACGTACAGAACTTATCACTCATTCACCCACTGCTCATTCAGTCTGTCAGTCAGTCTGTCAGTTAGTCACACATTTACTGACTCATTCACTGAGTCAGTCAACGATTCATCGGCAAATGCCATTTAAATAGTTTTAATGCCCAAGATTGGCAGCCACAGTCATAATGCAAAATGCAAAATGCAAAATGCAAAATGCACAATGCACAATGTAAAATGCCACATGCCACATGCCACATGCCACATGATACATGCAATCTTAACCGGTTAAAAGAATACTGGCAGCCGTCACAGAAATTCATCAAATCTATTCATCAAAAATAACCAAAGAGTTTAATTAAAACAAAAAGGGCATAAAAATAAAAAGAAGAAAGAAATTTCAATTGTAAAAAAAAAATCTAAAAATTATTTAATTTTCATTGTTTTCTAAATTAAATTAAAGAAATACTCTAAATAAAAAAAAGAAAGAAAACTACACAAAAATAAACTTAACGAAATATTATAAATAAAAATGTATTTTTTTATGTCATTTTGTGTACATTTTGGCTGGATTAGCTAGTTGTATGTGTTGATGACACACACATACTGCATGCCAAAGTCAATAGACTCAGTGGAAGGGCATTTGGAAATGCAATCATCTGGCGCTTTTGTGCCGAGAACTTTTCCTATTAGCGCGTCTTGTCGACTTTCTGATTTTGATAGATTCTGATGTGTCTTTGATGTCAGTTTGTCAATGTCGCCCCTGTTTTCCACAGCTGATTATCATCAGTAGCAGCAGCAACAACAACAATAACAATAACAGTGACAAAAATAACATCAACATCAACAGATGTTGCCATCCGCGTGACGGTTTCCTTTTCACACACACATTTTCCTGATGAGTTTGATGGGCGCGTAAAACGGCTTCAATAAAATATTGCCAAGCATTTTTCAACAACAACAACAACAACAACAAAAAAAGCATTTAGTAAACATTTTGGCTTCGGCATTCGCTTTTTTTTTTGGATTCACTAAGAGGATAAATATTTGCGATTACCACTTGTCGAGATTCGTGCTGCAAGTTTCAAGAGCGCCAATTACTTTCCAAGTGTTTCGCATTACGATTCCGTGTCAAGTTGCAAAAACCAAAACAAATCTTAATACTTGAAAAAAAGAAAGAAAATCCAAAGAGAGATTTTCCCTTTCTTGCGAATTTGAGCATTTTCCCAATACTATGCGAAGAATTGTTCAAATAATTGAATTGAAATAAAATTGAGATTAGAAAGAAACCCAAAAGCTAAGTGAAGGGAGGGGAAGCAAAGGGTTTTTTTTTTCTTCTAATTAGTCATCTAATTCCGCAAATGACTTTTGGGTCTATGAAATTATTTTATGGCCAACGAACAAACAGCAATTTTTTGCACTAAAATGTTAACTGAACGATTTGGCAAAGATTTTAATGAGTTGTTTATTAAATTGCGCTTTGGGTGTGGGGGAGGGGGGTGTGGTGGGCTTGGGTTTCGTAATTTTGAAAGTTTTCCAAAATTTGCAACCCCTTCAAGTGGAATCAGCAAGTAGCTGTTGGAGCAATTCCGACGACCTGCCAAATAAATCAAATACGGTAGGCGTTGATTGCAAATCAATGAACTTCGACACGAGGCAGAGGCAGAGGCAGAGGCAGAGGCAGAGGCAGCAGCAGCTCTAACGATGCCGCTGACTTTGACTTGGGCATTCATAGATGTTATTGTTGTTGCAGCTGCTGGTGCTGTGGCAAGTGCAGCTGCGCCGCTAATTTACTCACGTTAATTAATGGCAAAAACGAAAATGTTCGCTTTGAACTTTGAACATAGCCGCAGAGTCACAGACGACGCGACAGCGCCACTTATAGAGCTAACACCCCCTCCCCCCAGATGGCCCCCTCCCTCAGCTCCACCCACTCCACGCATTCCCCGCCCGAGCGCTTAAGATGTCGGCGAGGCAGGAAACGGTGAAAAACAACCACACAAAGGAAATGAACACTTTGCCGTTTGCCGCCCAAAAATGAAGTTCTACTTTGCTCCTGCTCCTGCTCCTGCTCCTGCTGCTCCTGGCGAAAGTTGCAAATTGACTTGGCGCAGCATCGATAAAGGGGCAAAAGGCTTTTAGTCTGTTTTTGGGGCGAAATCACGCAACGGCAAAGCGAAGCCGACCAATTTATGCCAAGGAATAGAAATTCTTAATTTACACTGGATAAACCAGGATATCGATAAGGATAACGCACGCATCGCAACTGACTGTGGCGAGTGCGCCGGAAACGGATATGATACAAAGCAAAGGCGAGTGAATCGAATGACTGCCGTTGGTTGGTGGAAGCTTTTCTGGGAGGGGGCTGTGGGTGGCGGGGGTGTGGTTCACTCAAGGTCCTGGCAAACATTTGATTTTCCGGCGCGTCTCGTAGACTAATTTTGCATGCAGCGCACAAAAGATGCCAACAGTTGGAGAGACTTGCGACGAAATCAATTCGAAAGTGAACCTGCTGGCGGGGTGTGGGGTGTGTGGGGGGATGTCGATAGGGGTGTCGATGGGGGTGTCGATGGGGGTGTCGATGGGGGAGTGCAGCCAGAGTCGCAGTCACGCAGACGATTGATTTAGAAACGGGCCATTGTCACGCTGTATACAATCCAGACACACACACACACACAGCACACACACACACACACACACACACACACACACACACACACACACACACACACACACACACACACAGCACAAAAAGACTGGGCTTAAAGTCAAACAAAGACGATCGGGTTCTGACTTAAAGTTAGAAACTGGACCGTAGACAGCGGGGGGGTTGGAGAGGCAAAGGGAATAAAGTCTGTGGACAGTCACCAACACGTACGCATTTGCTATTGAAAACATACACAAACACACACACACACACACACACAAACACACACACACCGCACACATTCACACACTAACGCTTGCATTGGTGGCAAGTTTTTTTGTAGTTTGAACACGAAATATTTTATTATTATATATAATTTGCCATTATGATGATTATACGTGGGGATGCGGATTTAGATTTGTATTTCGATTGCCATGCGAATTTTGGATTCCGAGTAGACGATTTTGGTATCGGTTTCTATTTCTGTTTTGGATTCGGATTCAATGAGCGTCGCACCTCGCACCAGATTCTCTGCTGCGGTGTGTTGCATACTTTATGGCCTTGACGCAATCACAGCCATGTCTCCAAGTGGTTACCCATTTGGTCAGTACGCTGCCCCCCCCCCAATTGAATCTAGCTATTGCCATTCAATTCGTTCCACCTTCAATTTTATATACTGACTGGAACAGATGATGTCCGGCGAAAGAGTCAATGGTCTCCGTTCCCGTCCCCGTCCTTGTCCCTGTCCCAGCCCCTGTCCAATTCCCTGTGAGTTGGGTCAAAAGCAATCTTTTGACATGCCAACTCAACTGCACTCGATGTGCAGAGGGCAAATAAATGCAACTTTCTTATCGGACATTTTTTTTTATTAAGTACGCAAAGACAAAGGCAAAGGAAATATATAAATAAAATGCGCAGATATTATAATTGACAAGCATTCAAAGAATCCAGCAGTCAATAATTGACATTATTATTATTATTATTTTTTTTTTTACACACATTTGGTAGACTTTTTGTAGACATACAAAAAAATATATATGAATATTTAAAGAAAAATATTTATATTTAATCCATCGCAAGTCCATCGAGGGTCTATTAAATATCTATCAGACATTTATTAAATCTACTCATCGTCATTCAATCAGGATGTATTTGATTAAAATAACAAGTAAAATTTAACTAATAATATATATATATATATATATATATATATATATAATATATATTTCCCATACTTATATTGTTCGATTATTTAAATATTTTTCTGTTCAATTTTTAAGTCCGATCGTTACTAAAAACCCAAGCGATTTATTATATATTTTTTCAGTTCATTTTCATATTTTGCTGATTGTCAGCCAAATTGGAGGCAATTATGTGAAATTATCACGGATGGAATTGTGGGTGGATTGTCAATGCTTTGACATGTACATCATCAGCAATATAGACGGAATCGCTTCGCGCATAAATTAAGCAGCTTCCAACAGTGTGCCACAGGGGCGCCGATGGGGGGTTGAAGAGTTGTGCAGCAAAGTTGCCCAAGGAATAAACCCAAGTTGCACTTAATTAACTGCAACTGCGACTGAAATTAACCCCCAAGTAGAGGTCGGCTCTCGGAGTGCAGACAAGTTGCAACAACTTTTTAAAGGCCAGATGATTATCATAATTAAAATCGTGCTGATTATGTTGATGATAATGATGATGATGATGACGACAATGGAGAGTGCATCAGCGCCAAGTTGCTGCGAAAGTTTTGTCCATTTTCTGGTTGTCTCATAATTTGGTTAATTCATTTTGGGTCATTAGCATTCGAATGGACGTGTTGTGTGGTATTGAGAAGTGCAGCAGGCCGGAAGACGATTTAACAAACAATCTTAATATGAATTCCAAATCAACCGCAACAAATGTTGCCCAACATTTTGGCCAGCAACAAATGTTGCCAAGCGCACGCGTTGCCCAATTGGCAGACCCATTCGGGCAGAACTTCGGCTCGTCGTGTCGTGCGACGAGTTGGTGTCGTTGCAAGCTCGGCACGGGACTCGGCTGTGGCGGTTGAGGTTGCGCCTGTGGCAGCACTTCCGCTGTGGGCTTGCAACCAGTGCTCGTGTGGCAACGAGGCGCAATGGGCAGCAACCAGCAGCGACCACGAGGCGACCAAAAAAAAAAAAAAAAAAGGCTCACAGTTTTCACACACACACACGCAAACCCAGGTAGTCCTGGTCGTTTGATATTTGGCGCCATCTTCACATGCATATTCATATCCAGTTTCAGTGTCAATTGCAGCTTTCATTTTTGTTGGCAGCACAAAAAAAAACAACAAAAAACAAATATTTCTTTTCCGTATCAAAATTCAACTCTTCTCGGCGAAGGTGCCACAAACCAAGCGCCAGTTGCGAGCTTAACAAATTTCAAGTATTTCCAACAATGATGAGGAAGAAGTAGCAGGAGCAGCAGCAGAAAAAGAAGAAGAAGAAGAAGAAGTAGTGGTGGCAGTCACAGTGGCAACAGCAGCAGCAACAATTCAAGCGGCCTTTTTGCATTCCGCGCATTTCTCGGCACAAACAAAAACGCGCTTCAAAAAATGAATGAAAACAAACAAAAAAAAAAAGAAAAAGAATCCAAGAGAAAGATTTAAAAAAAAAATTAAGGGGGCGTAACCTGAAATCAGCGAAGTTTTACTTGTGGTTAATCGAAAGAAAAAGAGACAGACAGAGAGAGGTATACAAAGAGAGAGAGAGAGAGAGAGAGAGAGAGAGATAGTTCACCTGTGGCTTAACTGCACAAAAAGATTAAATTTAACATTTATAAGCTGAGGCAAAGACTTTTGTCTGCAAATATTTGCATTGCAACAAGCCAAAAAAAAAAAAAAAAACTGCGATTAGCTGCTGAAACAGTGCATCAACAATGGACTTAGATCTACATATGAAAGGCAAACGGTGTTAAATAAATGATATTCGATAACA